>JBBBDQ010001083.1:822500-1017500 GCA_037127315.1 Ascarosepion bandense | reverse complement strand
TTTTGTATTGTGTCACCGTTTGTTTCTTTTTCTTTTTTCTTTTTTTTAATTTCTTTATGATCTTGTTATAAATGCGAAATATTTCAAAAGTTTGGCTTGCTTTTTTACTATCTAGTTTGAAAGTCACGGCTGGCTCTAATTGAACGATTAAAGCTGCGTCATTTGCAAACAAAAGTTTCCTCACTAGATTCAGGAATTAATTTTTTTTTTTTAATCATATCAGACCAAGCAAGGCGAAAACGCCACTGATGCGCAGGGGGCTACGTAAGAGTGAAAACATTGGAAAAGAGAAAAACCGGAAACCACATCCTAAGCAGGGAACAAGGGATGAGCCTCTTCACCTGTTCAATAGACGTGGATGGAGTGTGAACCGGGTAAAGGTTTAGTCTATCTACTATAATTGAGGAAAATAAATAAATAAATAAAAGAGTGAAAAGAATGGAGAAGAGAAAGCCGGAAACCACATCCTAAACAGGAAACAAGGGATGAGCCTCTTCACCTGTTCAATAGACGTGGGTGGAGTGTGAACCGGGCGATAGTTTAGTCTATCTACTCCAATTGAGGAAAAAAATAAATAAATAAAAGAGTGAAAATGAATGCAGGTCATCATTTAAACAAGTATGGGGGTAAAAATATTTTAGATTCACTGACAGGGTTTTCCATTTCTTTAGAGAAGACACTGATTACGTGAGTACTTTCACGATCAAAGAGCGTTTCTGATAAATCTTTTTTTCCGTCTTTCCTCACAATTAAAACGTAATTGTCCATTATTTATCTGGGGCAATGACGAAGTGGTAAATAAACAGGTATTCAGCACTATTCAACATGGCGCTCCTTAAGAATGACGTTAGCGCTAATGATTCTGTTCGTCGATTCTATACCAAGAATTTTTAAACAGAGGAGAGGCAAGCTATTCCAAGGCACAACACACGTGCAAACTAAATTTCTAACGGGGACCAAATATAATTATAATATATGTGGTCCCCGTTATTTAATTATTTAAAATAGTCACTAACCTGCATCCTCTCTCTCATGCTTCTTTCTCCGTCCACTCCACTCTCATCAGTATTCTCATCCTTCTCTTACCCACTTCCTGACACCCCCTATAACCTGTCACTCTTTCTCATAACTTTCCTCCTATGTATCCTCCGACGCAACAGTGGCAGTAGAATGCCTTGCTTGGGGCGATAGGATTATAAAAAGAATTTTGTACTATTATAATATGACTATAAAGTGGGGGATCAATTCTACATTACAATAAATATATAGACTGATCCCCCATTTTATGGCCAGATTCATCCTTCTCTTACCCACTTCCTGACACCCCCTATAATCTGTCACTCTTTCTCATAACTTTCCTCCTATGTAACCCCCTGCAAAAAAGTGGCAGTAAAATGCCTTGCATTAAATAGATAGATAGATAGAATCTCCAAGAATTCAAATGTAAAGTCAATAGTCATTTTCTATGTCACTAAGTTGCATCTTTTTCTCTCTCTCTCTCTCTCTCTCTCTCTCTCTCTCTCTCTCTCTCTCATGCTCCTTTCTTTGTCCACTTCACTCTCATCAGTATTCTCATCCTTCTCTTACCCATTTCCTGACACCCCCTATAACCTGTCACTCTTTCTCATAACTTTCCTCTTTTGTAACCCCCTGCAAAACAGTGGCAGTAAAATGACTTGCTTTGGAGCAATATGATTATTTAAAAAAGAAACATCTATACAAATAAAACGGGGATAAACAGGAGGATCAATTCTACATTTCAATAAATAAATAAACTGATCCCTCACTTTATGGCCATCCTTCTCTTACCCGCTTCCTGTAACCTGTCACTCTTTCTCATAATTTACCTCCTATGTAACCCCATGCACAACAGTGGCAGTAAAATGCGACACGATTATAAAAAAAAATATTCATAGGCATTTTAATATACCTATGTATTCATTGTTTTAGATCCGGTGTAAGCACTCATATTTTATTTTTAATGACGAGAATAAAAAAGAATGTTTAGCATTGATTGGTTTATGCAAAGTGAAATTTCAGTCGGATTGCACTTTTTCCTCAAACTATTTCATTACTTTTTCATGTACATTTAACTTGTCGAAACAGATTTTCAGCGGCTCCCTTCCAGTGAGAAATGGTAAGAGGGAATTTTTCAAAGCTATCTTACTAGCAGCGATTATAACGTCAGACATTTCTTTTTTATTTACACGTACAGCTTTTCACAGAATATTACACATGCGGATAGGATTCAGGATTGTCTTCTTGAAACTAGAAACCCGGCCCAGTTTGTCCTTTTTGGCTAATACCTAAGACCCGATGCAAATACTTTCATGGCTTCTGCTCGGATGAGCTTAAGTCACTGATGCCTCCTCAACAGGTGTTTACCCGTGCAACCAGACTGGCAACTGGGTCCCACCCATTCACAGTCAGGTTAGCCAAATGCAGACGACAATTCTACTCCTGCAGCTTCCTCTCTCGCACTTCCCGCCTGTGGAACTCACTCCCGTATTCTTGCTTTCCTGACGGCTACGACCTCCAGAAATTTAAAAGCAAAGTTAATACTCACCTACTAACCACTGGACTCTAGCTCTCTCCCCTCCCCTGTATAACCTTCACTTTCTCTCCGCCCATGTATCTGTCATTGCACCTGCTTTCTCAGCTTTCTATTGTTCCTTTCTAACTAGCTTGTACTCCTCACTCTTTTCTAATTAATCTTTCTACATTTATGTAACCCCCTGCACATCAGTGGCGTTTCTGCCTTGCTCGGGGTGAAATGATTAAAAAAAAAAAAAAAAATTCATAATTTGGTTATGTGAAATAACATGAAAATGGAATTTGAACGAAGTTGCAATTTCAATCTAAGCGCCAGTAACTAATACAAGTTCAAATATCTTATACGCCGCGGTCACACACACACACACACACACACACACACACACACACACACACGCTCGCACGCTCGTTTGTTATTTTATGTATAAGATGTCAAACAATACATATATATGTGTGTGTGTGTGTGTGTGTGTGTGTGTGTGTGTGTGTGTGTGTGCTAGCAGTATAGCCCGGCGTTGCTCGGGTGTAATGAAAGCTTTAAAACTAATCCATGGTCCTGGAGCTCAGACTCAGAATAAAGAATATTTGTGTGAAGTTTGGTGAGAATCGGATAAAAATTGTGGATTTGTATAAAGGACATACAGACAGATAAACAGACACATACAAAAACATCCTCCCCTTTTATATATATATATATATATATATATATATATATTATCGATTTTCTGCACTATTGTAGGAACTGCAACCTTGAAACTTCTGAATATCGTTTCTTATATCTTTGTCTATGAGTGTATGAAATTTGATTAATATCGGACCACTCCTTCTATAACACGATTTTTTCGATTATCGATTTTCGATATTTATCGGGGGTACCTCGACACAAAACCTAAGTAAGAACACTCGCAGACGCTTGTCGTACAACTGCGTAAATTTTCAAGAAAATCGGTTTAGCCGTTTCGGAGTCTATAGGTAATGGACACACACACACACACACACACACACACAGACAAAGTTCCATTTATAAATAAGTTTAGATATATATATAGTTATGAATTAATTGTACATTGCCACAAGGAAATTTCTATGTTTCGAGATAGATTCTCTTTATTAGGCAATGTTCGATGCTGGTTGTACAAATGATTTACATTTAAATACAAAAACCTTCGATTTGCCGTTTATGTATGTGGGAAGATATAAAATTTACATGTGTGTTTCTTTTAACTAATCATAGTGCTACATATATATATATATATATCTATATATATATATATATATATATATATACGTATTTGTGTGCCTTGGTTTATCGTGTGTTTTGCTTACTGCAGGTTTTCTTGTTTCTACCATCAATCTCGAACGGATTATCTTGTAATTAAACGATAATGTATCTGCGCTAATCTATTGTCCTTCGGTCAACTTAGATTAAGATTATCAACTCAAGATGATTATCTTTAATGCTCTTATGATGAGTTCGGGCAAGAAGATGCCTGCGCTTGGTCTTACTTTGCGCACTACTCGCTAAATCGCTCGCCCGTAGGTAGATGGCACCAACGCAAATCGCTCTCAGGTTAGCAGGAATTTATGGTAAAGGGTTACGACAGTCAAAATAAGAAGAACATACATGTTAGCACGAATTTGTAAAATCCTATTAAAAGACCAAATCATTCATTTAACTTTTGTATAGGTTTTGTCCGTTATATTTTGTTTACTATAATTTAAATATCCTAATTTAAATATCCTAATTTAAATATCCTAATTTAAATATCCTAATTTAAATATCCTAATTTAAATATCCTAATTTTCTTATTGCATCTACTTAACATTTCAGTGAGTTTGTTGTTGACTAATGCAAAAACTATTAGCAAAAGCTAAATTCTATAAATGGATTAACTCACAGAGTCACAGGGGCCAAAAAAAATAACATTTCTTCATGTCTTTCTCTTGCATTATTTCAGTAAAGCAATGCTTAGACTATTATTACTGCAAAAAAACTTTTAACATTACTGACTGCTCTATAAGTATTTTACAATTACTATAATGGTCAATAATTTATATTTTAGTTTCAACCAACTTCACCCAACTCACATTGTCACAAAACAATTAATTTCGATCTTTCTGAAGGCTAAATTTTTCGTTTGTTTCCCGAGGGCCTTTACCCCCTTCAAATCTTTCCAAAACATCCTTATTTCCGTGCAAATGTAAATACTGAACTCAAATCGATAATTGTTTATTGACGAAACCTACCCTTTTTTCAAGATAACGACCAGAAAAATATCGAACTTCTTGTCGCTGCTTATCTCACCCCGTAACCACGCTTCAAAAATGTTATTCACTGCAGAATGACTTCACGCGTAGTTTGCCGATTTTTCGGCTTTTTTACTTCCTTTTTGCAATTACTACGCGGAAATTGAGTTCCGAAACTAAACAAATCGCGGAGTAATTGCTCAAAGGAAGTGAATAAGCCGAAATAAGTATCCTACGCCTCAAGTCTTTCAGCGGTGAATCAGACATGAGAACGGTGGTAAGAGGTGAGATATAGTCTGATTTTTTCTGGTCGATAACATGAAAAAAAGTAGGTTTCTTCAATAAACAATTATCAATTTGAGTTCAGCATATACATTTGCACGGAATTAAGGATATTTTGGAAAGATAAGGCCTTCGGGGAACAAATAAAAAATTTACCCTTCAGAAAGATCGAAATTAATTGTTTTGTGACAATGTAATATTTCTAAACGTCAAAGGATTTATTTATTAATTGAATATTAATTATATTAATCAATGGAATAAGCAATAACTTTGGTTTATTATGCCTTTTTTATGTTTATGATAAAGGCAATATGAATAAATAGTACACATCCGTTTCTGACGCGGGATAATGGTAGCGTCCTATTGGGTCAAAATTCAGTTCTTTGGTTGTGAGACTCAATTGACCTCTCCATGGATCCGGTCTGGGTGCTGGTTGATTGGTTGTTTTGCTTTTATGGCATTTTAATCTCGGTGGGTCATTTATTGCCAACTAAATTTTATTTATTTATTGCTGGTAATACCTTTTTCTTTCAACAATTTATTGTTGTTGTTTTTTTATATATAAGTTTTGTGTCTAGTAATACTTTTTTCTTTTCGAGTATCAAGATTCATTGGAATTTGTTTTTAAGGGCAGGGTCCCCAAGTTCTGCTTAACTTCGGTGATCGAGCGAGAACCGATGTATTCAACGTGATTGGCCGTAAGTTCACTTTGCGATGATTATCGTCGTTTAAGACAGTTACAAACACTACTATATGTTTAAATTAAAATTAAGAAAGTATGTTATACTTCGTTGCTTAACTTCGGTGATCGAGCGAGAACCGATGTATTCAACGTGATAGGCCGTAAGCCTCTGGATAATGATATATGGAGTCTATGCGCTGTCCAAGGCCCTTTCTTGTCCGTAACGACTAAATGCAAAGAAATACCACGCATCACATTTGAGTCCCGAATAGCTCCAGTAGTTGCCAGAAGATCGTCAGTGTTAATAGCCAGTCGTCATTGGAACTCCACTTTTCTGCCTGGATTTAATTCCATGACATGATTGGATATTGCCACTAATTTTGAATGTATAATCAAACACATCAAAAGAAATTTGCAAAGTTTCCTGATAGAGATATCTTGCTGAACGATGTTAATTGGTTAGTTAGACCCGTTGAAGCTTTCAGTAATCAATTCATCTATTAATTGCGAATAAACAAGACACTGGTAAGCAACATAGTTAAAATACCCAACTCTCTCGTTGAAACCCATTTCTTTAATTATATTAGTAGATGTTAGACATCATCATCATCTATCCATCACACCCAATGGTGCATAGGGTAGCAACTTTTTTTTTGTTGCTGTTTCTGTAACAAACTGCTTTTTTTATGGGGCAGGGTTGTTAGCCCTGCACCCAACCCCCAAATTTGGAGGACCGGTGGACCATTCTTGGTCCTTACGTTTACAGCACCTGGTATTCCCAAATGGTCACTTATTTAAGTACTGACCAGGCTCGATGTTGCTTAACTTCGGTGATCGGACGGGAACCGGTGTATTCAACACGATATAGCCGTAGACATGTTAGACATCAGCAAATGTAAAAATCCCCAGAATTTATTTCCATTTGTGATTCAATAAATGTAAATATTTTTTTAAAGATTAAGACAAATGATAAGACAACATTTTTCAACAAATAAGATAAGAAAAGAAACAAACATTAAAAATATCAAAGGCAGTTTTTTCTTTATCCAAATTTGTGCTGCGTGTATATAAATTTCTTTTTACAGTAAGTTTCATCCTGTACACGGCCCCGGAGTAACTCGAGGTAGAGGCTTTCGTTAAGGAGTACTATATACGGATAGAAGGGGAAGATAACGGTTAATTCTAGACTTGACAGATCAAGATTGTAGTGATCGGCGAAGCATTCACTTGGGAGTCGGTTCGCAGGGAGAAGCTATTCGAGTGGAACATCTCGCTGAGTGAATACGAAGGGAATGTGGGTGTATTGCTACGATGTAAGTGGCATAGAGGGTTCTAGCCGTGGAGCTTAGAATTGGCAGCACCAAGGAATGTAGTCCGTCCTAGCACTTTCCATGGAAGTAGCGATAGAGCAGTGAGAGACTCGCCACATGTGATGGAGAGGTTAGAGAGTAGAAAATAATTCGTCATCTACAAGGTGTAGGGTTGGATTGAAAGTGACTATAAACCCTTATCAGAGAACAAAATGACTTATTTTCCAAATGAAGTTAGTATTCGACGAAAACATTCCTGGATTGCAAAATTCCATTAAGATAATATATATATATACACGAAGTGCGATTGTTAAATTGTCGCAGTTATTTTATTATTTCAAAGGAAAAGGCTATTATACTAAATATTAAATTTATTTTGTGACAAGTTTTTTTCTCTTGTTAAAGCATTTGTTGAGTAAATCAAATCAAATAACTTTAATTAAATTGTTTATTTTCTGTCAATATGCCTCATAAATGATAAAATAGTTATTGTCCTAATGCTTTTGCACAGTGCTGTATATATATATATATATTAATGCAGGTTTCATTGAATAATATAGACAAGTTTTGTCTATTAATTTTGTGTAGGATCCGTTCATACCGTCTGATATACTTGATGGTGATGTCGTTAAAAGACAACAAAAAATCACAGTATTTGTTGAATTTTTTATCAGGTCTAAGCTTTCGGCTCACATAAGCCATTATCAAAGAGTAAATAATAACACACAGTAAACATAGAACATTTAAGCTATTAACAATAAAGATAATTGAATTGAAAATATAAGTCCATCCCTACCGTGGCGGATGGCCGAAGACAGTGGTGTTGTGGTCCCTGGTCTGATTACAGACATTTGAGTACGTTGTTGGAAATATCGAAATTGATTGTATTCAAACCAGGTTTAAAATGTTTAATGTAGAGTGATTTTTAGCACTCTACATTAAACATTTTAAACCTGGTTTGAATACAATCAATTTCGATATTTCCAACAACGTACTCAAATGTCTGTAATCAGACCAGGGACCACAACACCACTGTCTTCGGCCATCCGCCACGGTAGGGATGGACTTATATTTTCAATTCAATTATCTTTATTGTTAATAGCTTAAATGTTCTATGTTTACTGTGTGTTATTATTTACTCTTTGATAATGGCTTATGTGAGCCGAAAGCTTAGACCTGATAAAAAATTCAACAAATACTGTGATTTTTTGTTGTCTTTTAACGACATCACCATCAAGTATATCAGACGGTATGAACGGATCCTACACAAAATTAATAGACAAAACTTGTCTATATTATTCAATGAAACCTGCATTAATGAAAAAATGCTGCCAAAATACACACAATTTATATATATATATATATATATATATATATATATATATATATATATACTAGGTGCGATTGGTAAATTGTCGCAATTATTTTATTATCTAAAAGTGAAAGGCTATTATACTAAATATTAAATATATTTTGTAACAAGTATTTTTTTCTTGTTAAAGTAATTGTTGAGTAAATCAAATAAAATTACTTTAATTCAAATGTTTATTTTTTCCTTCAATATGCCTCATAAAAAATAAAATAGTTCTTCTCCTAATACTTTTGCACACTAATTTTACATTAATTCTCTTTTCATTTTATATTTCTTGTTCAATCTTTTCTTTGATTTTTCGTGTGTCTGTGTGTTCGTCCATATCTCTTTCTAGAGCGTAACACACGTAGATACTAGGGTATTAATATTTAGATAATACTTAAACAGAAGCGAACAGTAAATGAATTAGAAAAAAATACCAAATTACAAAAACTTGAAAATTGAAATAGAAAACAAAGTGGAAATTGAAAACAAGAATAGTAGGTGCGCTTGGAATGATAAAAAAGGAACAAAACAACACATTAAAAAAATTTCTGGAAATCCAAGCTTAAGTGATATACAAAAAAATTGTTTTAATAGGAACAGCTCACACACTAAGAAGAACTTTGTCCGTGTAACGCTAGTGATGTTATAAGAGATGGAAAAACAAATAAAACGTCTTCATAATAACACACCACGACCTGCCTTAGGTCTTTCCTCAGACTTGGTAGGTAGTGCGACCATAGCAGAAATCGAATTATGAAGAAAATGACATAATAATGAAAATGATGTCAAAGCTGAATTTAAAATTTGCCTACTAATTGATATGGCTTGTCTAAGAAATTGTAACATAGCAACCAAGGAATTTGAAAAACTGTCAAAATATAAAGACCTGGAAATTGAAATAGAAAAAAATGTGGAAATTGAAAACAAGAGTTGTGCCAGTGATAGTAGGTGCACTTGGAATGATAAAAAATGGAACAAAACTATACATTGAAAGAATCCCTGGAAACCCCAGCTTAAGAGATATACAAAAAATTGTCTTATTAAGTACAGTCCACACACTAAGGAGAACTTTGTCAATGTAACGCTAGGGATGATGGGGAGATAGAAAAAACCTGAAATGGAGTCATAACAACACGCCACGACCTGCCTTAGGTCTTCCCGCAGACTTGGTTGGTAGTGCGACCATAGCAGCAATCGATTTATATGTTGTTTCCGGCTTTCTCTTTTCCAATCTTCTCATTTTGTTTTTTTTTCTTCAATTGGAGTAGATAGATCTATCTATCGCTCGGTTCACACTCCACCCACAAATATAGACAAATATTGGGATGAACATCACCCAGCACTGGTTACAGAAATAGAAGATGTCACAATTCTATGGGATTATACCATCTTCACAGACAGAAAAATTGAAACAAATAGACCGGACATTATTGTCAAAAATCAAAAAGAAAAACACTTGCTTACTAATTGATATGGCTTGTCTAAGAAATTGTAACATAGCAACCAAGGAATTTGAAAAACTATCAAAATATAAAGACCTGGAAATTGAAATAGAAAAAAATGTGGAAATTGAAAACAAAAATAGTAGGTGCGCTTGGAATGATAAAAAAGGAACAAAACAACACATTAAAATAAATCTCTGGAAACCCCTGCTTAAGACCTATACAAAAAATTGTTTTTATAAGTACAGCCCACACACTAAGAAGAATTTTGTTCATGTAACGCTAGTGGTGTTATGAGAGATAGAGATACAAATGAAATATCGTCATAACAACATCCAACAACCTGCCTTAGGTTTTTCTGTAGAAATGGTAGGTAATATGACCAAAGCAGAAATTGAAATATTGTGAAAATGATAAATTATGTTGATAATAACAATAATTAAACAGAAACAAACTGTAAATGAAATTTCACTAATCAATTAAATATTTAAACAAACTGCAATTAAAGCCATAGAGGGCAACACAGTATAAAAAGGCGTAGTAGGATCTATCGACAAAATAAGATATTGCAAACGGACCTCAAGAAGATTTACAGGGTAATTGGAAAAAGCAGTTATAGATGTCAAAAAGGCCATCATCTTTGGAAGAAGTGCAAAACCTTTTAGGGAAAGCCCAAAGGAATATAATCTCAATGCAAAGTGGATCAAACGGAAACGAGAATAATGATGGATAAATCTGTGCAAGAAGGGAAAAATATAACCAAGAATAATATTAGGCAAGGTCCAGCAAAATCCCAAAAATGGAAATGTCAAGGCACTCAATATCAATACATAAAACATTTGAGCAAACTTTATCAATGCTAATTAATAATCCCAATGGAATTCCAGGATGGATCACTAAAGATATTGCATATCTCCTACCAAAAACCGATAAACAAACGATCACAAAATTTATCGGCCAATTAATGTCTTTTCACCATATACAAATTGATCATGGCTGTTTTGACGAACTGTACTTATTTTTTTCTCAGCGAAAACAATATTATTCCCCTGGAACAGAAGAGACCGTATGGTTGCAAAGATCAACTACTAATAAATAAAATAACCCAGGAAAATTACATGAAAAAAAAGGTAAAAATCTTAACACATTTTAAATCGATTACCATAAAGACTTTGATAGTGTACTACACAATCTTAAAAGCTTTGGAAATGTACAAAGTTTCCTCAGAAATAGTAAATGTGATTAAATATAACAGAGAACTGTGAAAAACTACATTATATCTAAATCACACAAAATGTCACATCTAATTGTTTTAATATCCGATGAGGAATCTTTCAAAGAGATTGCTGTCTCTTCATCTGTTCTGAATGTCTTTAATTTCCCTTCCTCATGAGCTTAAGAGCAACAACTATGAATGCAAGTTAAAAACAAGAAAGTTTTTAATCACGTATTCTACTTGGAGAATGCGAAGCTCTTTGCCATAAGACGACAATGAGTTGAACGGTATCCACAACATTAGAAAACATTTCACTCGTGACATCGGTATGGATTTCGAATGAAATAAATGTAGAAAACTAAGATTAAGAAAGAAAGAACTTCAAAAAACACTAAATAGATTTAGATTACGTGCCTAAGATTAAGAAACTGTAATAAAAAAAGCTCCTATAAATGCCTAGGAGTCAGCGAAGGATATGGAATAAAACAAACTGAAACGAAGGAGAAAATAGTAAAAGTCAAAAGCCATCTCCTGTCTCACCAACTTACATCCTCTCTCTCTCATGCTTTTTTTTTCGTCCACCCCTCTCTCACCAATATCCTCTTTCTTCTCCTACTCTCTTCCTGACACCCCCGCAACCTCTCACTCCTTCTCATAACATTCCTCCTATGTAACCCCCTGCACAACATTTTCTTGGGGTGATACGATTATAAAAAAATAAAGAAAGAATGGTAAAGACGTGTGCATCAGATGTTAAATACCGAGTTGAATCTAGAAACCAGAATATCAGCCATAAACACTTTGGCTGTGCCTGCGGTGCAGACAGTTTAAACATTCTTAGTTGGATCATAACTGACGCTAAGTGAATGGATTTCAAAACGATAAAGCTTTTCACTTTCCACTGCATGCATCATCTTTAGGCTGATGTTGATCGTCTGTATGTGTCCAGATCCGAAAGAGGCAGAGGATTAGTTCAACTAAAACTATATTACAAAACCACAAAAATCAGTCTTCAAAGATACCTGGGAACAACAGAAGACTAAATGGTGATCTGTGGCAAAGAATATGAAAGAAATAAAAAATGTAATTCAGTAATAAAGGAGGCCAACAGATTCTTGTGAATAAAGAAGTGAAAATAAACCATAATACACCAACTGCCGCAGCAAAGAACCTATAAAGAATAGCAAAAGCAAATGCAATGTCAGACAGTCAGTCAGTTAAATGCCATACGTGATACACGCTTGGGCGATCATGTCTCGAAAGAGACATGACTGACTGAGCAGAGACGGATTATTAGCTTTCCCAAGGGCATCATGAAGCCATTTTTGACCTTAGATCTTTGGTTGCGACCCAGAAGGATATTTGTATACAGCAGAAAAAAAAGGATTAATAATAATAATAATAATAAGAAGAAGAAGAAGAAGAAGAAGAAGAAGAAGAAGAAGAAGAAGAAGAAGAAGAAGAAAATTGAAGCAAATAGGCCGAACATTATTGTTAAAAACCAAAAAGGAAAACCTTGCTTATTAATTGATATGGCTTGTCCTGCGGATTGTAACATAGCAACCAAGGAATTCAAAAAACTGTCAAAATATAAAGACCTGGAAATTGAAATAGAAAAAATGTGGAAATTGAAAACAAGAGTTGTGCCAGTGATAGTAGGTGCACTTGGAATGATAAAAAATGGAATAAAAAACAACACATTGAAAGAATCCCTGTAAACCCCAGCTTATGAGATATGCAAAAAATTGTCTTGTTAAGTACAGCTCACACACTAAGCAGAACTTTGTCTTTGTAACGCTAGGGATGTTAGAGGAGATCGAAAAAACCTGAAATGGAGCCATAACAACACACCACGACCTGCCTTAGGTCTTCCCGCAGACTTGGTTGGTAGTGCGACCATAGCAGAAATCGATTTATATGTGGTTTCCGGCTTTCTCTTTTCCAATCTTCTCACTTTGTTTTTTTTTTCTTCAATTGGAGTAGATAGATCTATCTATCGCTCGGTTCACACTACACACACGTCTATTGAACAGGTTAAGAGGCTCATCCCTTGTTCCCTGTTTAGGATGTGGTTTCCTGCTTTCTCTTTTCCAATCTATTCACTATTACGCAGCCCCCTGCACATCAGTGGCGTTACCGCCTTGCTTGGGGTGATACGATTTTAAAAAATGACATAATAATAATAAACTTATGATGTGTACGATTTAGCAAATATATCGAGTTTTCGGGAAAATGATTCTCTGCTAGGTTTATTGTCAGGATTTTGTATATTAGCTTTCCAATTTGTAAATTTGCATGTCATTATGGCAGAACATCATCATTTAACCCCCATCATTTTATTTGATCTTTGTGCTTAACTTTAAAAATTGAATTTATCTTTACCAATAAACAAACATTTTCTTTGATTTTGTTTTATTTACGTTGTATCAGTCAGTTAAGTGCCATACGTGAAACACGCTTGGGCGATCATGTCTCGAAAGAGACATGACCGACTGGGCAGAATATTATCCCGCAGTAGGTTACCATTGCTTTCTGCGGTAGACTGGTTACCAGCCAAGGCTATAGAACTCAATATGTCCTGTTATTTGAGATGGATTAGATTATGTTATTATATTAATAAGTATTAATTAGTGGGTGATCATTTTATTACTTCAAATCAATAGAAAACCGACTCCCACTTTATACCCAGTAAGTAGAAGCCTTACTTATGTTTCCAACTATTATATTCAGTCAGTCAGTTAAGTGCCATACATTAAACACGGATTGGGCAATCATGTCTCAACAGAGACATGACTGACTGGGCAGAATATTAACCCACAGTAGGTTGTCATTGCTTTACGCGGTAGACTGGTTGCCAGCCAAGGCTGTAGAACCCAATCTGTCCTATTATTTGACTCATAGCTAGAGGGGGAAGAGATATATGATATTATTAAGTAGTAATTAGTGGGGGATTAGTTCATTACTTTATTACTATATTAAAATGATCCTCCACTTTATGCCCAGTAGAAGCCTTAATCATGTTTCCAACTATTATATTAAGTCAGTCATTTAAGTGCCATACGTGATACACGCTGTGGGCGATCATGTCTCGAAAGAGACATGACTGACTTGGCAGAATATTATCCCGCAGTAGGTTGCCATTGCTTTCTGCGGTAGAGTGGTTGCCAACCAAGGCTGTAGAACCCAATCTGTCCTGTTTACATTGTATGCAACTAGTAATAATAATAATCTAGAGTAGACGCACACATTTTTACTCTCGCAGCAACATACTTTCTAACACCTCTTGCCTGATCGGCCTTCAGTTTAACATCTTTTCTGCCTGGTTCGGCTTAACTTCCAATCACATCGCTTAGTCTGGCTTATCTCAGCCTCGGTTCACCATTAACCTGATCGATTCCAGTCCGACATACCACCTACACGTCTCATGCAACAATCTCTCCTCCTATTTCCTATGCGTCTCCTCCTCTTCAAAAGTGTACAGTTATCGTGTTTGGCAGCCTGTCATAGGCGAGTCAGACTTGGGGCTAGGCCAAAGTGTTTCTAACAAAGATAAAAGAGAATTATAACTTAATGAACACCTAGACGTGAAATTTTTATAGTTACTGCGTTCCGACAATGCTAATAGGGTCCGACCGAGTGCCGAGCTGTCACATGTGATCAGACCGCAAAACTTTGGACATATCTGATGACCATTCAAAAGAGACTTGTTCAAGGATGGCAAAGAAGGTATTGGAGTATATATTGTTGTGTGTGGTAGGGTGTGATATGCAGATGTGTGCGCGTGTGTGTTTGCGAGAAGAAGAGAGAGAGAGAGAAAAACGGTGTGTGTGTGTGTGTGTGTGTGTGTGTGTGTGTGTGTGTGTGTGTGTGTGTGTGGACTCACGCCCGCATACGTGAGTGTACTGTGAATGGACAAGTGGCAAAGCAATCGAGAGCTTTGGAAAAGAAACAAGAGAATCGGGTTCAAACTGCCAGTTATTTTCGCTTAACATAACGCACTCGTTCGTCTACCTCACCCTTATCAACCTTCTTTGCCTCTTTCTCGCACTCTCGGACACACTTCATACACTTGAGAAGACATCAAACGCAGTTTTCGTCGTCGCCCAACCTATTTTCCACAACCCAAACCAAGTTCATTCTGCCTTAAAGTGGACTGATGCCTGAGACCACTTCCCCTAACTTCAATTCCTGATCCCTGCGCTGTCTCAGTCCCATACCTTTCCTTTATGTGTAATTCAATCTAATCTTCGTATCCTTCAGGAACCCACAGCTAGTCAGCAGTAAATGTCCGGGTCGATAGCTCTTCGCATTAAGCTCAATAATATAATACGATTCATCCGTTTTGATATTTTTTTAATCATTTCACCCCAAGCAAGGCATTCCACCGCCACTATTGCACAGGGGGTTACATAGAGGAAGGTGGTGAGAAAGAATGGTTAAATATAGGAAATGTCAGAAGGAGGGTAATAGACAGGTAAGGATGTAGATAGGAAGAGTATTTCAGAGAATACGAGTTAGTGTGTTAGGAGGTGTCTATTGACCTTACATTTAAACTCCTGGAGATTGTAGCTGTCGGGGAAGCAAGTATGTGGAAGGGAATTCCACAGGCGGGAAGTGCGAGAAAAGAAGCTGTTGGAGTAGAAATTGCGGTTACATTTTATCGGTTTCACTGTAAAAAGGTGGGACCTAGTTGTTAATCTAGTATCTCGTGCAAATTCGTACCTAGGGGACACCAGTGATCTAATTTCATCGGAGCAGAAGCCGTGAAAGTATTTATAAAAGAGGCACAGGGA
The DNA here is from genome assembly GCA_037127315.1 of Ascarosepion bandense. Taxonomy (NCBI): domain Eukaryota; kingdom Metazoa; phylum Mollusca; class Cephalopoda; order Sepiida; family Sepiidae; genus Ascarosepion; species Ascarosepion bandense. Next base: position 1,001,618 of record JBBBDQ010001083.1, on the reverse strand, counting down.
AGCAACGTTACGCCGGTGAGAGAGTGACTGTAGGCGGTCTACCAAGTCGGTATCGATCACATTACAGATTCTCCATTGTATTTTGTCAAGAACCCTGAGGAGAATAGCGGGGGCACCCGACCAGATGTGGCAGCAGTATTCAATACACGGGCGGATGGTAGATTTATATATGTGCAGGATAGATTCAGGCGGGAAAAACTTCCGGGCTCTGCACAGAGAACCGACTTTCATAGCAGCGGATTTAGCAATGGATTCGATATAATCATTCCACTTGAGATCCGCTGAGAGTGTGAGGCCAAGGAGGCGCAGTGTTTTACTCTGTGTGTGTGTGTGTGTGTGTGTGTGTGTGTGTTACCTATAGACTCCGAAACGGCTGAATCGATTTTCTTGAAAATTTACACAGTTGTACTATAAGCGTCTGCAAGTGTTCTTAGCTAGGTTTTGTGTTGAGGTACCCCCGATAAATATCGAAAATCTATAATCGAAAAAAAATCGGGTTATAGAAGGAATGGTCCGATTTTAATCAAATTTGATACACTCATAGACAAGGACATAAGAAACAATATTCAGAAGTTTAAAAGTTGCAGTTCTTACAATAATGCAGAAAATCGATAATATATATATATATATATATATATATATATATATATAAGGCACGATGTTTGTATGTGTGTCTGTTTATCTGCCTGTGTGTCTGTATTTTTTTTTTCAGCCCTTTTATTTTAGTTTTTGCTTCGGGTTTGGTTCTAAGTAGGTATAATTGTAGTTCATAGTCTCAGCCATGATACCATTTACTCAGAGGACTTATTTAGCCTTTAGAATTCAGTTTACGACGAAAAACACTTATTTGATATCGATACCAGGAAATCAAAATTTGACTTACATCCATTCATTTTTCTTTCGGTCTACAGTTTCGCTTTAACTGAAAACAAGTATTGCTTTTTAGTCTTTCGTGCCAACGTCCAACGAGTCCGAGCTCCAGGACCATGGATTAGTTTTAAAGCTTTCATTACACCCGAGCAACGCCGGGCTATACTGCTAGTAAATGAATAACAAAAAGTATAACCGACTTAATTATCTATCTAATAACTGTAAAATTCAATTATCATTAAAATCTACTAAACGCTTTCAAATCATCATCAGATATTTTAGTCTGTGTATGCCTGTCTGTGTGTGTGTGTGTGTGTGTGTTTGTATTCATCTCGGTAAACAATGCTGATATAAATCAGATATATCTCTAAAAAAACAATTAAAAAAAAACAAAAGGAATTTCTTTTTTACTGACGCGTTTCGTCTCCTGAGTGACTTTATCGAGGTAGTTGGAATAATTCTTTTTTGCAATATGCATTCATGAGCACAAGTAAAAAAAAATCGTTAACTTTTCAAAATGCTTAAATTTAAGAACGCTTTAAAATATTCTAAAAGTTATCTATGTAATTAAAGTCAAACTCTGGAAATAATAAAGGAAAGCCATTAACTGTTGAAAATGTTGTTGCTGAATTTTTATTTTCTTTATTTTATATATATTTCTTTTCTTTGTAATCATTCTTTTGTAAATTTGATAAATTATATATATATATAAACGTGATTATATATAGTTATATTCGTCTCGAAAACCTTCCTCGAAAACTTTCGAATGAAGGTAAAAAATGGTTTTAAAAAGAAAAAATGAAAGAGCTTAGGACATGAAAGACTGTCAAAAGTGTTCGGACAGAAATCAGCACGAAGCCCAAAGAAAAAAAAACCCGACAAGAGTAACCATCTAACAGAAAGTGCTCAACACAACTGTAGAGCGACCTTAATAGAACCAAATGAGCCAGACGAACCTACCTAGGATCGTCAAGGAACCCAGAGTCAGCTTTCCCTGACGATCCGTTTAGAAACCTAGGTACGTTCGACTTGCTCATTAGGTTTTAACATATATATATATATATATATATATATATTACGGACATTAACGAAGATTAACGAAACTTGGTTATAAACAACCGACAATTTGAAATGATTTGTTTGAACATTATTTTTGATCGATACTCATATTTAAGTAGAGATTCTGTTTTTAATTAAACAGTATTATATATTTATATAATACTGTTAAATTAATATATATATATTGATTGATTTGTATATATATATATATATATATATATATATATATATTGATTGATTGATTGATTGATTGATTGATTATTACTTAGTTTCTAGTCATAATAAGATTAGACCAGTGCACATTTGTATTAAAAAGTGTTCAATACAATTATATTATAGAACTTTTTAATATTTTTATATTATAGAACTTTTTAATTATTTTTTTATTTATAAACGAGTTATTACGCGACCTAGGTTTCTACCATGAGTGGTGTCTTCTATATATTAAATAATGCAAGGTCTTCAGTTAATCTTTTCTGTTTTGTTTTGTTTTTGTTTTGTTTTTTGTTGTTTTTTTTTGTTTTTGTTTTTTTTTTACATTTTTATAGCCATGTGTATTTGAAAGAAATTATTTCTATTACGAAAGAAGATATTTGAAAAAATCCAGGTTTTAAATTAACATTTTTGTAAAGAATCGATAGCTACACTCACAAGAACTTTCCCTCTAAGTAAGTTAATTTTGAATAAGGATAGTATTCTTGTGATTTAAGTTGTGATTGAAAATATTTCTATGTATTACTAATGCATTTTATATATTGTTGTGTATGAAATTCTTCATTCATATACTGTCTTTAAATATATATATATATATATATATATATATATATATATATATATATACTAGCAGTATATCCCGGCGTTGCTCGGGTGTAATGAAAGCTTTAAAACTAATCCATGGCCCTGGATCTCAGACTCAGCCTAAAGAATATTTGTGTGAAGTTTGGTGAGAATCGGATAAAAATTGTGGATTTGTATACAGGACATACAGACAAATAAACAGACACACACACAAACATCTTACCTTTTATTTATATATATATTATCGATGTTCTGCACTATTGTAAGAACTGCAACTTTGAAACTTCTGAATATCGTTTCTCATGTCTTTGTCTATGAGTGTATCAAATTTGATTAAAATTGGACCATTCTTTCTATAACCCGATTTTTTCGATTATCGATTTTCGATATTTATTGGGGGTACCTCGACACAAAACCTAGCTAAGAACACTCGCAGACGTTTATAGTACACCTGTGTAAATTTTCAAGAAAATCGGTTCAACCGTTTCGGAGTCTGTAGGTAACGGACACACACACACACAGACAAAGTTCCATTTATAAATAAGTTTATATATATATATATATATATATATATATATATATATATATATATATACATACACGCACACGCACAAACATGTGAATAAAGTCTATTTAGGGAGCAAGTATTCTTCTAAAAAGTTGGATTATAGGCTTGTCTAATTTTAATTTCATTTTCTGAATATTCGAATAAGTGGTTGTATGTTGGCATTGTGGATAAAGTGTTCCGTTCTTTTTTATTTAATCCTTTCACCTCAAATAAATCAGGGCCGCCACAAGTGCGCAGGAGGTTAACGTGAGAGCAAAGACTGGTTACAGGGGGGATATTAAAAATAATGGATAAAAGATGAATGATATTCAAGAGATAGAAGATGGCATTTGGCGTAGCATTTACATTTTTGGAGATTGTAGCTATCAAGAAAGCAAATAACTAAAAAGATTTCCACTGTGGACAAATACGAGAAAAGAAACTGTTCGATTTACTATTTGAACAGTAAAATGGTGAGACCTAAATACCAATCTAGCAGCACGCTTAAATTCACGTTGACGGAGGAGCAGGGGAAAAGGCTCATCATGAAAATATATGTAGAAAAGACAGAGAAATCTACGTCACATCGGTGAGAAAGTGACAGGAGTCGAGATGACAAATCAAGACCTATTATATTGCAGATTATTCTTTCGGTTTTCTCAAGAACCTCGAGATGTGTAGCAGGAGCACGCCACTAGATATGGCAACAGTATTCAATGAAAGGACGAACGGTAGAATTCTAAATGTGTAAGATGGATTGTGCCGAAAAATAATATTTACTCTAGCATTTACGCATCGGTCATTCAGTAACGAATTAGAGCACTCTAACTACTGGCGCAAGATACATCATACGCTAAAAGTCTGCCTCCTTCTACCGAGCGCCCATAGCCCAGAGATAGAATCGCCGACTGACGCTAATTCGGTCGTTTTTTCTAACCGTACTGATGAGCTGTGATACAGCAAAACAGATCTGTCTGCGGATGACTATATATATATATATATATATATATATATATATATATATTAAAAAACAGAAATAGGGTGGTTCAAACGAGAGATATTGATATAGAATAAAAAGTACAAGAAGCTGTGAACGTTTTGTTTAAAAAGATGATTTATGGTTGTAATTATTACTATTTTTATTACTTTCTTCTTGTATGATACATTTAGTGTCCATAATGGTATTTGTGACGCTACACGTGTTTCGAGTCTAAAATTGACTCTCTTCAGGCGATTAAACTTGTGACTTTACATATAGGCATCCGTTTGCTTTTCTAATGACCAAGGTATCGGGTATACATAGATAAATCAGAGGGTTCATGCGTATGGGGTTGCTTCTTTTTTTTTTCCTCACTTCCACGTTAAATTTCTTTTGTCGATTTCTTCATTTGTGACGAATTTTAAATTGCTTTCTACGGGTCATCTTTGGGGATACTATTAGAATTTGGTGTGTGTGTGTGTGTGTGTGTGTGTGCGTGTGTGTGTGTGGATAAATGAATATTCTCTCTTTTCATCCTTGTCTATTTATATATATATATATGTGTGTGTGTGTGTGTGTGTGTGTGTGTGTGTGTGTGTGTGTGTGTGTGTGTGTGTGTGTGTGTGTGGATAAATGAATATTCTCTCTTTTCATCCTTGTCTATATATATATATATATATATATGTGTGTGTGTGTGGATAAATGAATATTCTCTCTTTTCATCATTGTCTATATATATATATATGTGTGTGTGTGTATGTGTGTGTGTGTGTGGATAAATGAATATTCTCTCTTTTCATCCTTGTCTATATATATATATATATATGTGTGTGTGTGTGTGTGTGTGTGTGTGTGTGTATGTGTGTGTGTGTGTGTGTACTAGCAGTATAGTCCGGCGTTGCTCGGGTGTAATGAAAGCTTTAAAACTAATCCATGGTCCTGGAACTCAGACTCTTGGGACGTTGGCACGAAAGACTAAAAAGCAATACTTGTTTCCAGTTAAAGCGTAACCGTAGACTGAAAGAGAAATGAATGGATGTAAGTCAAATTTTGATTTCCTGGTATCGATATCAAATAAGATTTTTTCGTCGTAAAATGAATTTTGAAGGCTAAATAAGTCCTCTGAGTAAATGGTATCATGGCTGAGACTAAGAACTACAATTATACCTACTTAGAGCCAAACGCGAAGCAAGAACCTAAATAAAAGGGCTCAAAAAATACAGACATACGGGCAGAGAGATAGACACACACACAAATATCTTGCCTTTTATATATATTATCGATTTTCTGCAATATTGTAAGAACTGCAACCTTGAAAATTCTGAATATCGTTTCTTATGTCTTTGACTATGCTTGTATCAAATTTGATTAAAATCGGACCATTCCTTTTGTAACCCGATTTTTTCGATTATCGATTTTACCTCGACACAAAACCTAGCTAAGAACACTCGCAGACGCTTATAGTGCAACATTTTGGTGTCTATAGGTAACGGACACACACACATACACACACACACACACACTCGCACTCACACATACACCCACATACACACACAGAGACAATGTTCTATTTATAAATAAGTTTAGACAAATGCTCCGATTTGAAGCTTTTGTCCCGGTGATATAATGTAAAACTATTTGTTTTGTATTTTTTTTTAATCGTATCACCCCGAGCAAGGCGGTAACGCCACTGATGTGCAGGGGGCTACGTAATAGTGAAAAGATTAGAAAAGCGAAAGCCGGAAACCACATCCTAAACAGGGAACAAGGGATGAGCCTCTTCAGCTGTTCAATAGACGTGGGTGGAGAGTGAACCGGGCGATAGATAGATCTATCTACTCCAATTGAGAAAAAAAGAAAGAAATTAAAGTGATAGGATTGGAAAAAGAAAAAAGCCGGAAACCACATCCTAAACAGGGAACAAGGGATGAGCCTCTTCACCTGTTCAATAGACGTGGATGGAGTTTGAACCGGGCGATAGATAGATCTATCTACTCCAATTGAAAAAAAAAAACAAAGCATTAGACCTTAAACTTAAGACATTTGGTGGTATGAAAAATATTTTATTATACATGGGAATTAAATTTATCATAGAAATTTATCTCAGAATCTCTCATTATCATAATTAAAAATGACAGATTTGAAAATGATAAATATCTAATATTTAACTTTTACTCATAGAAAAACAGATACTGTGTTGGCTTATATAATCTTCCTCTCGTAATCAAGAATAAGTTTCTTGGTATGGTGATTATAGCTGCTAGAAAATAATGATTATACAAAATTGAAAAAAAAAGCGCAATGTTTAACTCTTCCACGAAAAAGATTTTCTACACTTAATTAAAAAAAACATTAAACAAATTCCCATCAATAATGGCTTTTCTAATTTTATTGTTGATGAAGAAATTAGACGAGTCATTAGAAATATTAACTTAAACCAAAAAGAACAGAATACTTCTTCAAAAAACCCCAAACAATTATACTGTAGCGTAGGGGGTTGGTTAATGTTTCTTTGTTTCGGCCTTGTGTCAGACATAACCGAACTCCCTACAGCTTACAAGTTTTGTGCAGAATTATAATCAGAAGGTATCGATCGTCATTATCAGAAGTTTGGTTGACGGCAAGTTGGAATATGTGGAATTGTGTGGAATAGTGTAAGAATAAAATATCCATTTTGCATTCTAAAATAGAAAATAAAGAAGGAATGACAAGAATTCGTAGAAATTCATGTTCAATGAGAAAGTTAAGGCTATCAAGAGTTTGTACAAAATGTTCGTAGTAGTAATTTGTTGAAAGAGATAAGGAGAAAGAGAAAGGGGACAATGTCCGAGTCGCTTGAAGTTGAAGTTACATTTTAGATGTTTCGTCTCGCGGCTCCCATCTGATTCTCTGACTGACTGACGCTGATGAAGTCCTTTTATTGTTATCTATTTTATCTCGCGAAGTCCTTTTGGTCTTGCAAGTCGGTCCCATTGGTCAAAAATCAATTTAACACCCACTTGCGAAATCTGATTTCGATTTTTTCTTTAAGCAGATGGTCAATCCTTTTTCTATTTAGGAAAACCCAAGATTTATACATCATTGTAAATTCTTGTAAAAGTGAAGAAGGTTGGTTTTTAATTAATTTCTTAACCGCTACAATACTGTATATATCAGCTTTTATATAGTTATCAAATACATATAGTTATCATATACATATAGTTATCATATACATATATATATGTATATGATATAGTTATCATATACATATAGTTATCATATAGTTATCATATAGTTATCATATATCATATATACATATAGTTATCAAATACATTCTAACTATAAACAAGATAAACAAATCCTATCGCAGTAAAAACATAAAATTTAGTTTTATATACAAGTTATATACAAGTTATATATAACTGTTATTATATGATACAAGTTATATGTTATTATGTTATTATATGATACAAGTTATATACAAGTTATATACAAGTTATATATAGTTTCATACAACCAACTTAATCGTCCGCAATAACCACTGTCCATCAACTAGCGCTTTGCAAAAAGCAACATTGTCTATCAGTTTAAATGTCCTTTTTGGAGATTTTATCTCTGAAAAAAAAAAAAAGCAAAGAAAACTTACATTACACATGTCTGGTTCATCATCGACTGCACAATATTTAAATAAAGATTCCTGTACACGTACACGATTTAGGGAAATATTAATTGGCAATATATATATATATATATATATATATATATATATATATATATATATCCACCATGAAAATAATGCACAAAAACTTCAAATTCTCGAAGTAATTTTTATCAATAAATTAAAAGCGACACTAAAGAAAAGTAATTATCAGTAAAATTAAGTCATTTTTTGCTTAATTTTGAACTTTTCATGCTTAATTGAACGTTTGGTTTTCTTTTTAGCTTGGCAGAAATTTCTCTGGTTGTTGGATTCTATGTTTCTGTCTTTCTTTTTCCTCCTCGGCTGTTTGACTCTATTTATCTTTCTGTCCCTTCGGCCTACGACTCACATACTGGCTATTCAGTTGACTCTCAACCCTCGCCTACTTATCAGTTGGTTTGGGCCAAAAGTTAAAAAGAATTGTATTTTTTACTTTACTAGCAGAAGCCATGTGTTTGGGATGGGAGCAACTTTCTTTAAAATATTCTTAAAAATAAGTCATTTTTTGCTTAATTTTAAACTTTTCGTGCTTAATTGAACGTTTGGTTTTCTTTTTAACTTGGCAGAAATTTCTCTGGTTGTTGGATTCTTTGTTTCTCTCTTTCTTTTTCTCCCATGGCCGTTAGACTCTTTGATTCTCTCTTTCTTTTTCCTCCATGGCCGTTAGATTCCTTCTTTCCCCTTTCTAACTGGTTCGTCTTACTCTTCACCCTCTTCACTCTCTCCTATCTAATCTTTTTACTCTGATGTAGCCCCCTATTTTTTTTACTCTTATGTAGCCCCATGCACATCAGTGGCGTTACCGCCTTGCTCGGGGTGATACGATTAAAAAAATTATAACAATGTTCCAAAATACCTCGAAAAGTAGGTCTGTATAATATCTAAGTTGTAATTTTTGAAAAATACAACAGTTTAAAACATGTATATTGCAACTTTTATTGATATTAAATATGAGTTATCTCCACTATCTTCTTCTTCTTCTTCTTCTTCTTCTTTTATGTGCCTTGTCCTTTCAGGACGTAGGCGATCATGGCTTTCCACATCTCCCTGTCCCTGGTGGCTCTTAGCACGCTTTCTCCTGTTACACCACCCAAACCCCGCTCTGCCATCCACTAGCTCAAGCCTATAAATCTAAAATATAAATATATAGAAACTAGCATGGCCATAAAATGAGGGATCACTTTACTTATTGATTATAATATAGCATTGATCCCCCATTTTATATCCACATTATAATCACTTATAAACAGTTTGCATATATATTCTTCTTTGGTGTGCATTATCCTTTCAGAACGTAGGCGATCATGGCTTTCCACGCTTTCTCCTGTTGCACCATGCAACCTTCGTTTCGTCATTTACCTGATCAGGTCCGCTGCTTTCCCCTGTCTCTTTTTCCCTCTATCTGGCCTGTTAGTATCAGGTTCTCCAAGCCCTCCTTCCTCATTGCATGTTCCAGGAACTTTAGTTGTCTCTTCCTGATGCTCACTATTATTTTCCTTTTCGTCTCCATCCTTTCCAAAACCTCATCATTGCTCACATGCTTGATTCATGATATCCACAGCATCCTTCTGTAGAACCACATTTCAGCTGCTTCAAGTTTTTCCTTCATCTTCGAAGATATTGTCCAACATTCATTGCCATATTGAAGAACTAACATCACATAGCAATCCAGTGCTCTCTTCTTTGTTTCTAGCAAAATTGTCCTGTTTCTTAATACATTACTCAACTTCTGGAATGCTTCCTTCGCCATGCCAATTCGCCTTCGGATCTCGGTGTCGCACTTTCCGTCTTCTGTTAGAACACTTCCTAGGTATTTAAATTTCTGTACCTGCTTGATTTTAGAGTCCCTCATCTGTAATTGGTATTTTGGGCTGCCCTTTTTGCTGATGAACATGCATTCGGTTTTCTTGCAGTTTATTTGTAGTATCTCCCCTATACCTTATAATTTTCCATAGAATTTACTTATAAATGACCAAATTCTATGCTAAACCAACAGAAAGGCATTTTGTGCAGCTGCTCTGTTTATGTTCAATCGACTCGTCCATTGTTTTCTTTCTAACTATAAGTAATGGAGACAGTTTTGAAGAATTTCGCTGAATTAAAAAAAAGTCAAAAACTAAGGGCATTTCATGTGTACGTGTGCATATCTGCGACACGACGAATCAATTAAAGCAGAAATCTCTTTGAGAAAGAGAGAAAGAGAGAATAGACATCTCAATGGTCTATCGACAAAAGAAAATTGTGGCTACTTCCATAGATATTTTAACATTCTATTGAATCATTCGGAGAGAATTCCACGCATGTTTTGACACGTGGAAACTGCTTAAATTTATAATATAAATTCTACTGTTTTAATATATATATTATTTATTTGTTCTAATATATAAGACTATAATATTTACAATATCAAATATGCTGTTCTAATAATTAAAATTACATATCGTTAACCTTTTTAATAATATATTTAGTTTATATAGACAGATATATGTATATATTTGTATATACATACTTATATATAGGCATATATATATATACACACATACATAAACACACATACACACACACGCACACACACGCATACACACACACACACACACACACACACACACACATATATATATATATATATATACACAAAATAACATACATACCGTACTGTGCAAAAGTATTAGGACAAGAACTATTTTATCTTTTATGAGGCATATTGACAGAAAATAAAGAATTTAATTAAAATAATTTTATTTGATTTAATCAACAAATGCTTTAACAAGAGAAAAAAACTTGTTACAAAATAAATTTAATATTAACTATAATAATAGCCTTTTGCTTTGATCACAGCCTTCATTCTGTCAGGCATTGACATCACAAGCTTCTTCAATGTATCTTATGGTATCTCCTGCCAAGCAGCTTGTATTTGTTCCCAAAGTGTGTATTGCAAAGTAACATTAGATTTATCAATTTTTTTAACCAAAATATCCCATAGCTGTTCAATAGGATTGAGATCAGGGCTTTGTGGGGGTCAATTCAAATTCCGAAGCCTTCCTTCTTCTTCCTTTTTAGTTAAATAATTCTTACAAAGGTTTGGCTTTTCACCCTGTATTTGAATTTCAGTGAGGTTTTTAGGAAAATCACCCCGGTCCGAATGCTTTTGCACGCTAACGGTAGTGTACAAAAGTGTTAGGACAGGGGTGATTTTAAATTTTATTTCGATGCCGTCCTGATACTTTTGCACAGTACTGTATATATACTAGGTGCGATTGGTAAATTGTCGCAATGATTTTGATGCCTCATAAAAGATAAAAGAGTTCTTGTCCTAATACTTTTGCACAGTACTGTATATATACATATATACATTTTATATTTGACAGCAATCCCTCTTTTATATATGCTTCATAAAAGACGACTACCGTAGTACTGCGATTAAACTTTTAATTATTTCTTGTGTTCGTACAAGTATTTTTTTTTCTCTTATAGGAATGTTTTATATACTAAACACGGTTGGCACATGGCCACTAAGTTTATAGTTAAATTGGTTTTTCCATTTTTATTATTAGTGCTTCCATTACTTTTAATCATTTTTTAACAAGTGGATGAGGCTATTATACTTCTATTTTCTATTAGTATTTTGCGGATGAACATTTTTTTTAACAAAATTTATATACATATACCTTCGACCTGAGCAATGGTCTGTACGAACCGTACGCTAAGGATTCACATAACATACACACATCAACAGGGAATCAAATCCCCTCCAGATAACTACCAACAACCTATCCAAATCTAATTTCGTTTAAGTACCAACTCTAGCAATAAGGAATTTTTGACAATTCTAAAATTCTCATTGTTCTCGACAGGCTCCAAAGGAGAATCTGTGATGTGATCGGTACCGACTTGGCGGCTCGACTCCAGCCACTTTCTCACCAACGGGATGTGACTTCTCTCTGTCTATTCTACAAACATTTTCATGGCTTCTGCTCCGACGAACTTAAATCATTGGTGCCCCCGCCACGAGAATTTACTCGTGCAACCAGACTGGCAACTGAGTCCCACAGTTAGATCAACCAAATGCAGCCGACAATTCTACTCCTGCAGGTTCTTTTCTCGCACTTCCCGCCTGTGGAACTTTCTTCCATATATTTTATTTCTTGACGGCTACAAACTCCAGGAATTTAAATGCAATGTCAATACCCACCTGTTAACTATTTGACTCCAGTTCTTTCTACATCACTCTGTTTGCAGGGGGTTACATAGGAGGAAAGTTATGAGAAAGAGTGACAGGTTATAGGGAGTGTCAGGAAGTGGGTAAGAGAAGAATGACCATAAAGTGAGGGATCAATTTATATATTGATTGTAATGTATAATTAATCCCCCACTTTATATCCACATTATAATAGCATAGAATTTTTTTTATAATCCTATCGTTCAAGCAAGGCATTTTACTACTACTGTTTTGCAGGGGGTTACATAGGAGGAAAGTTATGAGAAAGAGTGACAGGTTATAGAGTGTCAGGAAGTGGGCAAGAGGAGGGTTGCCATAAAGTGAGGGATCAATTTATATATTGATTGTAATGTAGAATTTATCCCCCACTTTATATTCACACTATAATAGCATAGAAAAAATTTTTTATAATCCTATCGCCCAAGCAAGGCATTTTACTGCCGCTGTTGAGCAGGGTTTACATAGGAAGAAATTTATGAGAAAGAGTGACAGGCTATAGGGGCTGTCAGGAAGTGGGTAAGAGAAGGATGAGAACACTGATGAGAGTTGAGTGGATATAGAAAGGAGCATGAGAGAGAGGATGCAAGTTAGTGAGATAGGAGATGACTATTGACTTTACATTTGAATTCTTGGAGATTATAGCTGTCGGGAAAAATTGAAGGGAATTCCACAGGGGGGAAGTGAGAGAAAAGAAGCTACTGTAGTAGAATTTGCGTTTACAATTTATTGGTTTCACAGTAAATGGGTGGGACCTAGTTGCTAATCTTGTGACTCGAGTAAATTTATATATAATGTATGTCTTTTAAAAAAAAACTTGTCATCTTAAACCATATCAATAATCCTAATTTGCTTAATTAAAAAAAGTGATTTAATAAAATCCCTTTTATTTTTTCTCCCTAGATTGATTCTTTTTTAAATTTTAATTCTAAATTTTACTATTTAATTATAAATTATAATTAATTTCTATCAGCTAAATTAGCTCATTTCATCAGACCACACTATATTCGTTCCATTCGGTATAAATTTTTTCCTGGAATAAACATTTCTTTAAAATGAAATGGAAAACAAGTAAAAAGATTTAGAAACAAAGACTTTAGCGTTATCTCAGTTGTCTCTTTTTAAATCTAAATGATGTGTTGAGTTTTCCTTTGGGATGAGATTTGGATTCTGTTGACTTTATTAAAGTCTTAGAGTTAGGTTTTTGTGGAGGTGGCTTAGTTCAGGATAGGTTTTCCTATTTGTCTGGATGTAGCCTGGTGGCGTCTAGGTGTTGTTATTAGGTTTAGGGCTGGGTATGTGTTGTTTTGTTTTTGGGCTGGTCACTTCTTCGTTTAATTTTGGTTATTTTGTATTGGGGTATGTGTTTTTTGTTTTTTGCAGTGTCGATATTTTCTTTTATTTTTCTACTATTTACAGGTAGTTGGACTTATTGTTGGCGTGGTATGGGGTTTGTTGTCTTTTGTTTCTACGTTTTTTGTTCTGTTTATTAATAGAGTTGGTTATGTGTATTTATTGCATTTTGGGGTTTGTGGGTGGGGTGTTTATTTGTTTATTTAAATTTTAACGAGAAATATTTGCGATGTTTGCATAGTACTGCTAATTCATCTCTACGGTTTAATAGTTCGCTACTGTTGGGGTTCTTTAGAATGTGTAGCTTTTCACTTAAACATAAAGGGCAGATGTCGTCAAGTGAGTTGCAAGTTCTAGTTTTTTTCTAGGATTTTCCATTTTACTTTGGAAAACAGAAACCCAAAGTAAAATGGAAAATCCTAGAAAAAAATAGAACTTGCAAATAGAAACATAGATATTTCCGTGTTAATTAAATTAATTTTAAATTAGAAACATTAATATATATACATATATATATATATATATATAGAAAGAGAGAGAGAGAGAGAGAGAGATGACAGAATTGAATAGACATTTAGATAAATTGTATTTCTGATTTTTTTTTAATAACCAAGATAAATTACCATAGATTATTTGATTAAAATTGCAGATAACAATACTGGAATATGTCACGAACCAAAGGAGCATCAGACCTATCCAAATTTCAGCGAGGACGTATTGTGGGCCAACATGAAGTTGGTCTTAGTCATACAAAAACATCTGAAAATCTTTTAATACTCATTTCTACTGTTAATAGAGTGATCGTACAATTCACCAGAGAGAGCAAAAAGTGCACAAAAACTCAGCCAAGCCACCCTGGTCCCTCTGAAAAAAAAAACATGCGTCTTGTCCAAAGAAATGTTGAACAGGATCCACGTTGCAAGGCCTCTGACATAGCAACATAAGTTGATGTCAGTTCCAGAACTACCTCGCTTGAGGCGCTGACATTTTATAATCCCTGTAAATGCATATCTTACGTTCTTAAATAATACAAAATATCTAATGAATTTAAAATGTGTTATAAACTTGTTTCATAACAAATAAATTTGGTGTTAAAATGGAATTTTTCTAACATTTTCCAATCCACGAAAATGTGTAATAATTTGCTTTCAAAAATATTACAAAATGTGCTATGAAACAAGCTTTTATAAAAATATTCTGAGGAATTAAAATAGACTCTCCTAACATTTTTCAAACGCCGAAAATTTATAATACATTACGTTCATAAATATTAAAAAATGTGACATAAACCCTACTTTTTCGTAAAATATAATTTTTGAGACGCTGACATTTTTTTCTAACATTTTATAATTTTTGAGGCGCTGACATTTTTTCTAACATTTTATAATTTTTGAGGCGCTGATATTTTTTCTAACATTTTATAATTTTTGAGGCGCTGATATTTTTCCTAACATTTTATAATTTTTGAGGCGCTGACATTTTTTCTAACATTTTATAATCTCTGCAAAATAAATAATAACATGTTTTTAAATAATAGAAAACATCTAATGAATTTAACTTTATCATAAAAACATTTTTGACGAGTGAAAATAATCATGTCATGCCATTTTCCAATAACCATATGATACATATATATCTGGTCGGGTGCCCCTGCTGTTCTCCTCGGGCTTCTCGATAAGGTTCAGAGGAGGATCTGTAATGTGGTCGATACCGACTTGGCAGACCGCCTGCAGTCTCTCTCCCACCGGCGCGACGTGGCTTCCCTGTGTCTCTTCTATAAATACTTTCACAGCTTCTGCTCCGATAAACTTAGATCACTGGTGCCTCCTAAATACGAATTTGAACGAGATACTAGATTAGCAACTAGATCCCACCCTTTTACAGTGAAACCGATAAAATACAGCCGTAACTTCTACTCCAACAGTTTCTTTCTTCGCACTTCCCGACTGTGGAATTCTCTTTCACACGATTGCTTCCCCGACGGCTACAATCTCCAGGAGTTTAAATGTAAGGTCAATCGACACCTCCTAACACACTAACCTGCTCCCATTCTATCAAACACTCTTCCCATCTGCCCAACCCTCATCCTCGCTATCCTTACTCATCTGTCACCTTCCTCCTGACATTCCCTATGTCGAACCACTCCTTCTCTTTACTTTCCCCTATGTAGCCCCATGCGCAATAGTGGCAGTGGAATGCCTTGCTTGGGGTGAGATGATTTTTAAAAAATACATTGCATTTATAAACATTACAAACCAACTTATAAATCAAATTTTTTCATAAAAATCATTTCTGAAGCAATAAAATACACTTTTCCTAAAATTTATCATCCCCTGTTCATGTATAATTTATAACGATCATAAATATTACGAAATATCTGATGAAGCAAATTTTTTAGAAAAAAACAAACTTTGTGGGTGCTGAAATATTTTTTCATAACATTTTCTAAACCCCGTAACTTTTAAATCTTTCATAAATATTACAAAAGCAATCATTTTCCGAAAACTTTTATTTTTGAGGTACTAAAGTAGTATTTTTCTGAGATTATTCAACCCACGTAAATTTATAATATATTATAAATTCACAAATATTACATATGCTGCATAACACCTAATTTTTTTATTAAAAACACTTTTGAAGTGCTAAAATAATGTTTTTATAGTAGTTTTTAATCGCTGTAAATATATATTACATTATATGCTTATTCTGAAATGTTTTAAAATAGTCTTTCCCTAACATTTTCCAGTTCACAACTATTTATAATACATTACGTTTATACATATTACATAATGTTTTTAAACTCTCTTTTTTTCATAAAAAATTTCAGGCACTAAAATAGAATTTTATTTACATTTTCAAATTTTTGCAGATGTGTAATACATTATATTCATAAATATTAAAAAATGTTTAATAAAATTATACATTTTTATAGAAATAAAATCCTTTTTGAGGCGCTGAAATTGTATTTTTATAATATTTTTCAATCTCCGAAAATCTATTTGCATCAGAAGTCATTTCAGACTCTGAAATCGTTTTTCCACAAAAATGTACAATACGTTTCACACTTATATAATAAAAATGTGATTATACGCTATTTTTTCAGAAAGATAGTCCTTTTCAAGCGTTAAAATAGCATTTTTCTAACATTTTCATATCGCTGTAAGTTTATATATATATATATATATATACTTTCAAAATTGTTACAAGTTTTTTCAAAAGAGAAAATTTCTGAAACGCTAAATGTCTTTTTCAAATATTTTTCATTCCCTGTAAATTTATAATCTATTGCATTCATGAATATGACAAAATTTGATAAAACCGATACACTTTCATAAAAATGACATTATTGAGGTGCTAAAATATATTTTTCTAACATTTTCAAGTTCATGTAAATGTATAATACATTACGTTCCTGGATTTTTCAAAACGAGATATAAAGATTTTTAGATATAATTGCATTTTAGACAGGAGAATTGTCTTTACCAGATATTTTCTATCGATATATTATCGATTTTCAGCACTGTTGTAAGAACTGCAACATTGAAACTTCTGAATATCGTTTCTTAAGTCCTCTGAGTAAATGGTCTCATGGCTGAGACTAAGAACTAAGAACTACAATTATACCAACTTAGAACCAAACTCAAAGCAAAAACTAAAATAAAAAGACTGGAAAACATACAGATATACAGGCAGATAAACAGACACACACACAAACATCTTGCCTTATATATATATATATATATATATATATATATATATATATATATTTTAACGCCCACCACACCAAGTGGCTTGAAAACTCAGCCACCGACCTTGCTGGGATCCGCACCATGCACTTTTCAATAGCCCAAGCTCTAACGCAAGTGGTGGACTTCCCCACGCGTTTCTCTAAAAACCCTAACGGAAGGGACTCTTTACTCGACCTTTGTTTTACCTCCATCCCAGACTCCTGCACTACCAGGCAACTCTGCCCCCTTGGAAACTCTGACCACGCCGTAGTCTCCGTAAACATATCAATCCGCACTAACTCTACCCAAGAAAACCAGACCAGCAGAATATCATACTGCTACCAAAGAGCCGACTGGGACTCGTTCAGGGACTTCCTCTGCGACGTCCCCTGGAACAACGTCTTTGATCTTCCTGTCGAAGACTGCGCCTCCGAAGTCTCCTCTTGGGTTAAGGCTGGCATCGATGCTTTTATCCCTGCCAGAAAATTCCAACTAAAACCTAATTCGTCCCCCTGGTTCTCACCCGCTTGCTCGGCCGCCATTGCCCACCGGAACCATTTCTTCCGGCTCTATCGAAGCTGCTCGTCGAACCAAAACAGGCGCCTTTTCACCTCAGCACGGAACAAGTGTAAAAAAGTACTGAACGAAGCCAAGAGGGCGTTTGCTACCAGAATTAGGCAACGCATAGCATCCTCTAAGTTTGGCTCCAAAGATTACTGGCGTCTCTGCAAAAGCGTGCTCAGCAGGAACAAGACTTCAATACCCCCACTAATCAATGAATTTGAACTTCTCACCTCCCCAGCCGACAAGGCTGAATGCTTTGCCCGTAGATTCTCAACCAATTCGACACTGGACTCGTTAGGAATACCTACACCAGACTTCCCACCCAGAACTAAGGCTCAACTAAATAACGTCCACATTTCACCCTCGCTGGTCGCCAAGATAATAGCGCAACTTGACCCACACAAAGCGAGCGGCGGTGACGGAATCCCAGTCATAGTACTGAAGAAATGTGCCCCAGAACTCTCCTCTGTCCTCTCTAAACTCTATAACCTCTGCCTATCTGCTTCCTGCTTTCCTGCCTGTTGGAAGTCCTCCTGCGTAGTACCTATATTTAAGAATTCTGGCGAACCCTCAGACCCCGCCAATTACCGTCCTATTAGTCTCCTTCCAATCTTTGGCAAAGTTTTCGAAGCCATTATCAACGCCGAGGTGATTCAGCACCTTATGACCAACGGGCTTCTCTCTAACAAACAGTATGGGTTTCGCTTCACCAGGTCTACTGCTGATATGCTAACGACCATTACCGAGTACATATACCAGGCACTCGACAAGAATGGTGAAGCCCGAACCGTTGCCTTGGATATCTCCAAAGCATTTGACAGGGTCTGGCATGCTGGCCTCTTGTGCAAACTGCGGAGCTATGGGATAACTGGACATCTGTTTGACCTCATCCAGTCCTTCCTCTCTAACCGCACATTAAAGGTGGTATTAAATGGGCATGCCTCCCAAAACTACCAGACGAACGCGGGCGTCCCTCAAGGTTCTATCCTAGGTCCCACGCTCTTTCTGATCTACATTAATGATCTCCCCGACACCATTAGATCCCAAGTTGGCATGTATGCCGACGACACAACAATCTACTCCCGCATCGATCAGAAACCAGGTCTGGACGACAAAGTGAACCTCGCTGCCGCACTTGAAAGGGACCTCCAATCCGTAGTGACCTGGGGTAGGAAATGGTTGGTAAATTTCAATGCCTCCAAAACAAAGCTGTTATCAACTAACCACCATAGACAATCGCATCTACCTTCCATTAGCATGGGACAGGCTAGCCTCCCCGAGAGTAAAATACTACGCCTCCTTGGCCTTACACTCTCGGCGGACCTCAAATGGAATGACTATATTGAATCCATTGCCAAATCTGCTGCTATGAAAGTGGGCTCCCTGTGCAGGGCCCGGAAATTTTTCCCACCTGAAACTATTCTGCACATATACAAATCTACCATCCGCCCGTGTATTGAATATTGCTGCCATATCTGGTCGGGTGCCCCTGCTGCTCTCCTTGGGCTTCTTGACAAAATACAAAGGAGGATCTGTAACGTGGTTGATACTGACTTGGCAGACCGGCTGCAGCCGCTCTCACACCGGCGTGATGTAGCTTCCCTGTGCCTCTTCTACACGTACTTTCATGGCTTCTGCTCCGATGAGCTTAGATCACTGGTGCCGCCTAAGCACGAATTTACACGAGATACTAGATTAGCAACTAGGTCCCACCCTTTTACAGTTAAACAAATAAGATGTAACCGTAAATTCTACTCCAACAGCTTCTTTTCTCGCGCTTCCCGCCTGTGGAACTCCCTTCCACAACTCTGCTTTCCCGACAGTTACAATCTCCAGGTGTTTAAATGTAGGGTCAATAGACACCTCCTATCACACTAACTCCCAACTATTCTCACAACACTCTCATCTACCCAACCCTCATTCTCAGTATCCTCACCCGCCTATCACCCACCCTCTGTTATTTCCTATATTTAATCAGCCTTTCTCCACTCTACGTAGCCCCCTGCACAGTAGTGGCAGTGACATGCCTTGCTCGGGGTGAAACGCTTATAAAAAAAAAAAAATATATATATATATATAATCAATTTTCAGCACTATTGTAAGAAGTGCAACCTTGAAACTTCTGAATATCGTTTCTTTTGTCTTTTTCTATGAGTGTATCAAATTTGATTAAAATCGGACCACTCCTTCTATAACCCGATTTTTTCGATTATCGATTTTCTGTAATTATCGGGGGTACCTCGACACAAAACCTAGCTAAGAACACTCGCAGACGCTTATAGTACAGCTGTGTACATTTTGAAGAAAATCAGTTCAGCCGTTTCGAAGTCTATAGGTAACGGACACACACACACACACAGACAAAGTTCCAGTTATAATTAAAATAAACTTTTTCTAGAATTTTGAATCCTCGCGAACGCATCATATATTACGTTCATTAATGCTATTAAAAAGTGATATAAACGCTACATTTAATAAAAATCATTGTTCAAGATCTAAGTTCATCTTTTTTTAACAGTTTCCATTCCACATACAAATATAATATATTAAGTTTGTGAATGTTACAAAGTGTTATATATACACTTCTTTTTCAAGAAAAAAAAAATTTCGGGCGCCAATTTATTCGTTATCTAACATTTTCCAGTCCCCGTAAATTTTTAATTCATTAAGTTTATAAATATTGCAAAATATGATATAAACGTTACTGTTTCACAAAAATAATTTTGAAGAGCTAAAATAGTCTTTTACTAGCTCACTGGTGCCCCCTATATATGAATTTACTCGAGCCACAAGATTAGCAATTAGGTCCCACCCTTTTATTGTGAAACCAATAAAATGCAAACGTAAATTCTACCCCACAGCTTCTTTTCTCGCACATCCCGTCTGTGGAATTCCCTTCCGGTTACTTGCTTCCTCGACAGCTACAGTCTGCAAGAATTTAAATGAAAAGTAAATAGTCACCTCCAATCTCACTAACTTGCGTCCTCTCTCTCATGCTCCTTTCTATGTCTGTTGGGACAGCCGCGCCTATTCGGCTATAATGGACTATTCCATTACTATGTAAAGTAATGGTGGCATCTACGTAGGAGAGTGTGCCGAGCAGCCGATCGACAAGTCAGTCGTAGACTTCCGGTGACGATCCGGAAGTACCCATTGCTCATACTACGTCTTACGACGGTTGAGACGATTAACCTTTATTCTTGTATTGGATACTAATAACCTTTGTAAATACTATTTTCACGGAATACAACAATTAACCTATTCCTGTTGTTGAGTTATTTATTCTTACTCACGACATAACAATGTCCACACCACTCTTATCAGTGTTCTCATCCTTCTCTTACCCACTTCCTGACACCCCCTATAACCTTTCACGCTTACTCATAACTTTCCTCCTATGTAACCCCCTGCAAAACAGTGGCAATAAAATGCCTTGCTTGCGGTGATATTATTATAAAAAAAAAAATTCTATACTATTATAATGTGAATATAAAGTGGGGGATCATTTTTATATTACAATCAATATATAAACTGATCCCTCACTTTATGGCCAAAGTCATCCTTCTCTTACTCACTTTCTGACACCCCCTATAACCTGTCACTCTTTGTCATAACTTTCCTTCTATGTAAAATAATATTATATAATTATTAATATATTAAAAAAAGTTTTATACATTTATATTCCAGAGAATGTAAATAAATCTAGAAGACATGCATCTGTAGCTAATCAGTATTTCATCGAATGATTGATTCGTTTTCTACGGCTTATCAACAGACAATAAATTATTATGTAAATATAAAGTGGGGGATCAATTTCATATTACAATCAATATATAAACTGATCCCTCACTTTATGGCCATCCTTCTCTCACCCATTTCCTGACGCCCCCTATAACCTGTCACTCTTTCTCATAACTTTTCTCCTATGTAACCCCCTGCTCAACAGTGACAGTAAAATGCCTTGTATGGAGCGATATGATTATAAAAAAAATCTCTTTTACTAATATTCTTTTATACCTGTGCGTTGTGGCGCAATGGATGACGACTCGGAACGACTAGTCGGGGAGCCGAGTTCGAATTCCAGTTGAATTCTTTGCGTTAGCTTACGCGCAAATAGCCTTGGGAAATGTATAAATGTGATATAAACACTTCTTTTAAAATAAAAACTTTTGAGGTGCTAAAATATTACTTTTTAATATTTTCTAATCTCCGTAAATCTATAATACATTTTACCCTCATAGATATTACAAAATTATATTCTTACTTTTTTTTTCGTAAAACACTTTTGAAGAGCTAATATTTTCCAAACCCACAAATATATAATACATTGCACTCATGATGTTACAAAATACAATATCAACCCAATCTTTCCCTAAAAATTAATTTTTGAGCAACTGAAAGTATTTTCTAATGTTTTGTAATATTCGTAAGTGTATAATTTATTATGTTCATAAAAATGACAAAATGGGATATAAACGTACTTTTTTATATGAAACCATAGTTGAGGTTTTAAAATAAACTTTTTTCTAACGTTTTCCAATACCCTTAAATATATAATATATTTCGTTCATAAATATTAAAATATCTTATATAACATCTACTTTTTCATAAAAAAATATCTTTAAACGAATAATATTCTTCATCTCATATTTTCATTTCCCCCTAAATATATAAGACTTTACGTCTAAACATGTTACCCAATTTTATATTAAGCCAGTTTCAATAACAAAAATCTCTTTCTTGGGACACGAAAGGTTCTTTTCCTAACATTTTCCATTCTTAGTCTTAACATTTTTTAATCCCTGTAAATGTATAAAACGTTTCTTTCATACATGTTTCAACATGTGATATAAATTATGGTTTTTCACACAAAATAATCTATGAGGCGCTAAAATATTTTTTGTTAGATTTTCCAGTACCCATCAATGTATAATATATTACTTTCATAAAAGTTGCAAAATATGAGGTAAATTATTTTCATAAAAATTAATTATGAGGGCCTAAGATAGTCTTTTTCTAACATTTTCAAATACCCGTAAATGTAAAATTGATTACGTTGATAAATATTATAAAATGTGATATCAGCGCTACATTTTCCGAAAATTCGTTTTTGAGAAACTAAAATAGTTATTTCTAATATTTTCAGTCCCCTGAAATGTATATACATTTGGTTCATGAAACATGACAAAATAAGATTTACGTTTTCATAAAACATTTTTTGAGTCGTTAATAGTCTTTTCTAACATTTTCTAACCCCGTAAATGTATAATACATTTCGTTCATAATATTACAAAATATAATATAAATCTTACTTTTTCTTAAAAAAAAACGATTTTAGTAACGATTTTGTACCCGTAAATGTATAAATTAAATGTGTTAAAAAAATGCCAAAATTTCATCAATCTAAACTTACTTATAAATGGAACTTTGTCCCTCTGTGTGTGTGTGTGTGTGTGTGTGTGTGTGTGTGTGTGTGTGTGTGTGTGTGTGTGTTACCTATAGACTCCGAAACGGCTGAACCGATTTTCTTGAAAATTTACACAGTTGTACTATAAGCGTTTGCGAGTGTTCTTAGCTAGGTTTTGTGTCGAGGTACCTCCGATATATATCGAAAATCGATAATCGAAAAAATCGTGTGATAGAAAGAGTGGTCCGATTTTAATCAAATTTGATACACTCATAGACAAAGACATCAGAAACGATATTCAGAAATATCAAGGTTGCAGTTCTTACAATAATGCAAAAAATTGATAATATATATATATATATATATATATATAAAAGGCAAGATGTTTGTGTGTGTGTCTGTTTATCTGCCTGTATGTCTGTATTTTTTCAGCCCTTTTATTTTAGCTTTTGCTTCGGGTTTGGCTATAAGTAGGTATAATTGTAGTTCTTAGTCTCAGTCATGATACCATTTACTCAGAGGACTTCAAAATTTGACTTACATCCATTCATTTTTCTTTCAGTCTACGGTTTCTCTCCAACTGGAAACAACCATTGCTTTTTAGTCATTCGTGCCAACGTCCAAAGAGTCTGAGCTCCAGGACCATGGATTAGTTTTAAAGCTTTCACTACACCCGAGCAACGCCGGGCTATACTGCTAGTATATATATAAAAGGCAATCTGTGAGTCTGTGTGTGACTGTTCCCTATGCACGCCTGCATTTTTAAAGCTACGCCATTCAAAATTTCTTAGGCCACATATCTACAGGGAAGCCAGGTCGACACATACTTTTTGAGTTTTAAGTTTAACAATTTTTCCTTTCCCATTTTTTGGCCAATGGGACCGATTGTTTATATTTGCTCCGTAAAACATCTAAGATCTAAGATGGTTGCTGAATTACGTCACAGAAATCAAATCACACGTGTCAAACGCGGCTAAAATACTTTTTTATTAAAAAAAAATGAGCCTTTATATTTAATTTTTATTCCGACGTTTTAAAAATTCATTTGGTCAACAAAAAAATGTGAATATTTTCCGCGTAATTTTAAAACAAAAACAAACGCAATGTTGTTTACGTCACTCAAAACATCAAATCACGTTTACGCAAAACAAAAGAAAACAGATTATTTAATGAAATTTTTTAACAATTTTTAAACAACAATTTTTATATAATTATTTTTTTTTATATATAACCGAGTCCTACAACTAAAATGTTTATATATAACCGAGTCCTACAACTATGATGCTATTATTATATAAACCTACTTTTTCATATGAAATCATTTTAAGACTCTAAAATAGTCGTTTTTTAACATTTTCCTACCTCGTAAATGTACACTTCTGATCAAAACTTTAAGACCACTTAAAAATCTTTGAAAAGAATTTTTTTTTTTACAGATAGATTTTAAACTCCTCCCACTTAAGGTTACCAATACTACAATCTAAAAGGTTATGGAAACAAAAAGCTACATTCCAAACATTTTATTTAGAAATTTACATTTTATTACAATGAGGCAATTTACGCATGATCAAAATTATAAGACCAGGGGTATAAATTGTTAGATCTATGGTAATTTCAATATTTTCAGTTCAGTTAGAGATTAGCAATCACTGCATAAAGGTGTTACCATGCCTAAAGCAAGCAAACTTACCAAAGTTGAGCGTTCTCGAATTCT
Source organism: Ascarosepion bandense (assembly GCA_037127315.1). NCBI lineage: Eukaryota > Metazoa > Mollusca > Cephalopoda > Sepiida > Sepiidae > Ascarosepion > Ascarosepion bandense. The sequence continues at coordinate 976,704 of JBBBDQ010001083.1, read as the reverse complement.
AGAATTCCATAAGCAAGGTTTGTTACAGCGGGCGATCACAGCTAAGGTAAATCACAGTAAAACTGTGATTTGCAACTTTCTAAAGAACAGTGAGAATTATGGAAAAGAAAAATCCTCTGGTAGGTCCCAAAAAATCTCTCCTGCATTGAGTAAGAGAATAAGACGGGTTGTTATGAAAGAGGCGGGGGGCTTTCTTCTAGTCAAATTAAGGCAGTCACAGATGCTGATTGCAGTCCCGTAACCATCAGACAACACTTACGACAAAAAGGCATGGTAAATAAAAAGCGTAAACAAATTCCTCGGCTGCTTCTACGTCACAAGGTGGACCGCTTAAAGTTTGGTTGTGAATACCAAACATGGGACGTTGAGAAGTGGAAGAAAATCCTGTTTTCTGATGAGAAAAAATTCAATCTAGATGGTCCTGATGGCTTCCAACAATATTGGCATAACAAAAACATGCCTCCTGAAATTTTCTCAACACGTCATAGTGGTGGAAGGTCCCTAATGGTATGGGGTGCTTTTTCTTACAGAGGGACGATGGAGCTCCAGGTGGTGCAGGGTTGTCAAACAGCAGCTGCTACAAAAAGCATCATTGATGATGGAGGGCCATCGTTTGTGTGTGGATGGATGGTTATTCCAACAGAATTATGCTGCAATCTACGCTGCAAGACGAACCATGACCTTTCTACAAGAAAATGGAGTCCATCTCTTGGGAAATCCTGCATGCTCACCAGACTTGAACCCAATTGAAAATGTTTGAGGATGGATGACAAGAGATGTTTATCGAAATGGCAAACAATATTGAACAAAAAAGTAACTTCGTGAAGCCATCTTCAGAATCTGGAGCAACATCCCCCGTACCTTAATGGAAACACTTATTTCTAGCATGCCCGACAGAATTTTTGAAGTCATCAAAAGCAGTGGAGGTAGAACTCATTATTAAATTTGGTTGTTGAATGTTTTCATACACTTTTCATATATGTTTTGTACAATTTCGTAGAATTTTTGTCTCTGGTCTTATAATTTTCATCATGTGTAAATCGCCTCATTTTATAAAAATGTAAATTTCAAAATAAAATGTTTGGATTATAGCTTTTTGTTTCCATAACCTTTTAGATTGTAGTATTGGTAACCTTAAGTGGGAGGAGTTTAAAATCTATCCGTAAAAAATATTTCTTTTTAAAGATTTTTAAGTGGTCTTAAAATTTTGATCAGGAGTGTATAATACATTACGTTCATAAGTGTTAAAATGTCTGATATAACATCTACTTTTTCATAAAAAATATTTTCTAGTCGATGTTTCTAACATAGAAAGATGCTAAAATTTCTTATACGAAACATTCGTCAACCCACTGACGAAATAAAACAAGATTTGTAGGCAAAGTTTCGAACTTTATATAAAGGATAAAAAACAATTTAATATAAAGAAATTTTCGGGTTTTTAATAATCGCATAAAGATTTTGACAATAAAACATTGTTTTTAATAAGCTTGGGTAATTTTTTCATCAGAGTATAATAATATTTTAGCAAATCAGTCGAGTTACCTAAATATCTAAAGAAAGTTAGTGACAATTAAAAACATCACTGTGCATGTCTGTACTGAGAAATTAGATTTATATATATATATATATATATATATATATATATATATCAGTAAGAATAAGAAAACAAACCATATGTTTTTCTTTATTTAAATATACTAAAAAATATTACTTCAGGAAATAGGTGAATATGAAATGGTTAATTTGATTTTATTTCTTTCAAGACTGTACACTAAAAGACAAACCTTTTTTTCTTCAAAATAAACCAACAAACCAGCTAGCTAGTGAGGAATGTTACTGGCTGGACGCCGAACAACCTATGACCACTGTCCATTTGAAAAGCAACAGTGGTAGTAGCATCATGCAACTTATTTCAACCAAACAAACTATAGGACTGCAGGGCAAAAACCAGTTAATAAAGTAAAAACTTGGTACAACATGGGTTAATTAAATAAGAAAAGTAAACACAAGACTCAATGAAATTATTCACTGGACGGGTCAAGCACTGAATTGCATTCATTCTTTCTGAGGTAGCTGAAGTAAAGTGTTAGGAAAACGTTTCCACTGTCTAAAGCGAGGTCATATACCTTTCGGTCATTGATTGGCACACTCGAAGCAATGCTGCTATAAGCATTGCTTCATTCCACTAATTGGATTTATCTTGAAGGTTGGTTCCAAATTAGAAACTCCTCCATCCAACACATTTATCGTTCATTCACTCACTCAATGGTCTTTTCGTATATTTATCTCTCAACATTTCCTTCAATCTGCTATTGCTCCTCTCTACTTTCTGATTCACTTATATATATATATATATATATATATATATGTGTGTGTGTGTGTGTGTGTGTGTGTGTGTGTGTGTGTAAAAATATACTCAGTTACGATCTGCGATTAAGGACAGAATGGTTAAATGAAATAAAGACAAGAGGAAAACTGTATTTTAAAATCGCCTACGCGTTTCGTCCTGTGATGGACTTTATCTAGGCAAAAAGACGAAATGAACTTTATTCTAAATTACGTATCTATAAACAAAACAATGTTGGCAACCACAAAGACGCTCACAAATCATTTCAAAAGATCAACAGAATATTTTAGTTTTTAGAATTTCTTCATGTTTAGTGCAAAGTCACGAGATATTAAAATGAAGGGAATTTGACCGTTTTCCTTGAAAACCGTTTATTCCGTGTGTTAAGAAAACGGTTGAATTCCCTTCATTTTAACATCTCGTGGCTTTGCACACATGAAGGAATTCTAAAACAGACTAACAGACTCTCTCTCTCTCTCTCTCTCTCTCTCTCTCTCTCTCTCTCTCTCTCTCTCTCTCTCTCTCTCTTAACCTACTTTCTTTACGTTTCAAATCTACGGGTCAGCAGTCTAACTGACATGCTGAATGTATCTTTGAATTTTTGTTGACATCCGTTCTTTGATTATATGTTGCGTATATATATGCTTATGTGTGAATATGTGTGTGTGTTCGTCGAACTGATGTAATGATGTATTATTTTTTCTTGAATTTTCTCTTTTAAGGGAGCGACCTTTATTTTTATTCGGATTTTTTTTAGGTCTTTTTCAATTTCATTCGTGTAAAATCCTTTGTACAATAAAGACGGAAGCTGATTATGGTTCGCCTGAAATAGGCCTAAACTTCCGATTTACCATGAAATAACAATAATAAGTTTTCTTATATTTGCTCTATATGTATTTATATACATATATAGTTAGATCTCTCTTAGAGAGTTATCCTACCACTCTATGTATAGGATACTCCTTTGGATTTTTCTTATCTACACCGCATGCTGATATATATATATATATATATATATATATATATATATATATATATATATATATATATATAGCAAGTTGTGTTAAACGTTACAGACAACATAGTCTTACATATTTTCTTTTGAATTTTTTCATATTTTCTGATTAGACTTTTTATTTCCGAATTATATTTGTATAAAAATTGTCCAAAAAGTTGTTCTAGTACTTACGAAAGCCATTGTTCATCATCAGGGACGATATTACATTTTAAAAATCAAATATTGCCTTGTAGAAAGAAAAGTGTTATAACATTTTAAAAGAAAATACATAATTGTTATGAAAAAATTTTAAATTCAAAGGCAGTAATAATGTAAACAACATGCACACGTGAAGATATGTGCTCACGTAGATGCGTGAATTATATGGAATACTTGGGTGTTAACGATTTTTAATGCCGTAAAAATAGGTTACAGAATTTGAACTTCGAAGGAACTAAATATGGAAATAATCAAATTACTCAGAGGCAAATAATTATTTACCTTAATTATATTTCAAATAAAGCCTTTAAACACAAGTACATATATATATATATATATATATATATATATATATATATATATATATATATTGATTGATTGATTGATTGATTGATTGTTTAATACTTAGTTTGTGGTCCTAATAGGGTTAGGCCAGTACACATTTGTATTAAAAAGTGTACGATTCAATTATATTGCAGAACTTTTTAATATTTTCCATTTTTAAACGAGTTATTTCGCTACTCAGGTTTCTACCATGAGTGGTGTCTTCAGGCGATTTTTAATAACTGATTTTACCGTTTACCGTTTTTCTTTTTAAGAACGCTCTTGTAGCGGTGTTTTACTTGAACGTTCACGTGGCAGGGAATTTATGAACGCGCAATCTTTAAATTAAAACGAATTATAGCGTTTTCATCCATGGTTGTATGAACCTAAGAGGTATTTCTTAGTGTGGATGCATTTAGTCATAATTTCCGTTCTTTCATTTAACAGTTCGTCTTTATTTGGGGATATCATAATGTGCGTTCTACAAATACTTTCATGGCTTCTGCTCAGACGAACTTAGCTCACTGTGCCCCCTATATATGAATTTACTCGAGCCACAAGATTAGCAACTAGGTCTCACTCTTTTACTGTGAAACCAATAAATTGTAAACACAAATTCTACTCCAGCAGCTTCTTCTCTTGCACTTCCGCCTGTGGAATTCCCTTCTGTTTACTTGCTTCCCCGACAGCTACAATCTTCAAGAATTCAAATATAAAGTCAATAGTCATCTCCTAACTTACTAACTTGCATTCTCTCTCTCTCTCTCTCTCTCTCTCTCTCTCTCTCTCTCTCTCTCTCTCTCTCTCTCTCATGCTTCTTTCTCCGTCCACTCCACTCTCATCAGTATTCTCATCTTTCTCCTACCCTCTTCCTGACACTCGCTGTAAATTGTCACTCTTTCTCATAACGGTATTTACCCACCTTCCCACTTGAGGCGAGATGTGACACAAGGTCTTTTCAATGTGGGTCTTCCCGGCCATATAGCCAGGCCAAAAATATCTGTCTATCTTTCCCCAGTCGTGATTCTACCCTTCGGCGGAACCACGACTGGGTTAGTGCTCTCTGCTCGAAAGCGGAGAGCGCTCTCCGCCCGAAGGCAGAGAGCTGACACTGTCAATAGCAGCAGAGGCAAATACCGACTGCAACTTTCTCATAACTTACCTTCCATATAACCCCTGCTCAACAGTGGCAGTAAAATGCCTTGCTTGGGGCAATATGATTATAAAAAAATTTCTATACATTCATATTCCAGAGAATGTAAATAAATCTAAAAGATATGCATATGTAGCTAATCAGTATTTCATCGAATGATTGATTCGTTTTCTACGGCTTATCAACAGACAAGAAATTATTATGTAAATATAAAGTGGGTGACCAATTTTATATTACAATCAATATATAAATTGATCCCTCACTTTATGGCTATCCTTCTCCTACCCTATTCCTGACACCCTCTGTAACCTGTCACTTTCTCATAACTTACCTCCTTTGTAAGCCCCTGCTCAACAGTGGCAGTAAAATGCCTTGCTTGGGGCTACACGATATTAAAAAAAAATTAAAAAAACCTTTGACTACACAGCAATCTTAAAAGTTTCAGAAAATATTCTCTGTAATCTAATATTTTATTGCATTTTTGGTACTTCGGCTTTAAATTAGCTATCGTTACCGATTCTGATAATATTGGGTAATTTGTCACTTATATACACACAAAAAAATTAAACTTCTTTTGAAATACACGAGGTCCCTGTAAATGTTTTAAATTTTTCGATTTATGATTTGTAAGTATAATTATTATAATAACAATCACCTGACCGGTACAAATTAATACAAAAATTTAAAAGATTAAGAAACTTTATAAATCATTCTAATTATATTTTTAATGAAAAAATCTCTTGTAAAAATTCGTTATTCATCAGTTTTTTTTTCTTTCTTAATGCAATAGCGTCCATACTGTATCGTATTCCTGACTTCTTTAAAGCATTATGTATTTATTTTTTATAATCGCGTGGCCTTAAGCAAGGCATTTTACTACAACTGTTGTGCAGGAGGTTACATATGAGGAAATTTATGAAAAAGAGTGACAGGTTATACGTGGTGTCAGGAAGTGGTTAAGAAATGGATGAATGTGGCCATAAAGTGAGGGATCAGTTTAGATAGTATAGATTTTTTTTTCTGATCATATCGCCCCAAGTAAGGCATTTTACTACCACTGTTGTGCAGGGGGCTACATAGGAGGAAAGTTATAAGAAAGAGTGACAGATTATAGGGGATGTCAAGAAGTGGATAAGAGAAGGATGTGGCCATAAAGTGAGAGATCAGTTTATATATTGATTGTAATGTAGAACTGATTCACCCTAAATATGATCTTAGATGAGATAGAAAGTAAAGAGTAAAATGAAAATAAATGATAAAAATTCCACATTAATGTTTGTGCATGTGAGAGGATAAAAATCAAAATAGAAATCAATATTTGGTTCAGACAAAATTAACAACAAGCATAAATGCTCATTTGTCCAATTCGACATCTGGGATCTCCTCTATCTCGAAGGATTTGTTTACAATTACCTTGGATTTATTTACAATTACCTTCGGAATTTTCGGACCTCACCGGTACAGAAAGAAATATAATTTTAAACTCTAAACAACCCGTCTTCATCCATAACAACGAACAGTGGATAAAACCTAATTTGACGTCGCCATGTTAGCACTGAACTCTGCAGAATTGTGGGTCTTTTAATTTTGCACAATCTCATTGTGGTGCCGACATAAAAGATATCAGAGATAATGGTTTCATGATTATATATAATTCCATCAACACGAAAGTAGATAGAATCCGTAAATACATATATAAAACTAGCAGTATAGCCCGGCGTTGCTCGGGTGTAATGAAAGCTTTAAAACTAATCCATAGTCCTGGAGCTCAGACTCTTTGGACGTTGGCACAAAAGACTAAAAAGTTTCCAGTTAAAGCGAAACCGTAGACTGAAAGAAAAATGAATGGATTTAAGTCAAATTTTTATTTCCTGGTATCGATTTATACATATATATATTATCGATTTTCTGGACTATTGTAAGAAGTGCAACCTTGAAACTTATGAATATCGTTTCTTATGTCTTTGTCTACGAGTGTATCAAATTTGATTAAAATCGGACCACTCCTTCTATAACCCGAATTTTTAATTATCGATTTTCGATATTTATCGGAGGTACCTCGACACAAATCCTAGCTAAGAACACTCGCAGATGCTTATAGTACAACTGTGTAAATTTTCAAGAAAATCGGTTCAGCCGTTTCGGAGTCTATAGATAACGGATACACACACACAGGGACACACACACATACACACACACACACACAGAGCGAGAGACAAAGTTTCATTTATAAATAAGTTTAGATTAGATATATTTTAGAGCAACTAAAATAAGGAACTTTGAAAGACATTACAGATAAGTTCGTTTTCTCTCTTTTTTACATTGGACTCAAATAATTCATTCTTAAGTAGAAGTTACATTTGTCTAATAAATGTATTAATAGTATCTAACATCACCAAGTAGTCATTTATTAGTTATAACGAAAGGAGATTAATTTAATTGGCTCAACAGAAAACACTGTTACCAATGATTTCCGGACAAGAGCCAAACGAATACCCGTTCATTTCCCCTAGATAAACGCCCGAGTGCATAATCATCGCCCCTTTTACCCATCGTTCTAAATTCTTGCCTGTCAGTTTTTGACTCCCGACCCTGTGACACAATTTTTCACTCATTTGACCCGTGAATTCCCACTGGTCTTGGTTAGTCTTGCCAAAAATCTGCATACTCCCAGAAAATAATAATTTTTGTGTCTTCATATTTTAGCTATACTTCCCATCACCAAGTCGCAAAAATAACTACGGCCCCAACAGATTTTTCTTACGGTTGCCTGATGACATGATCAAACCAAGCAGTCGATCGACTTGCTGACCACTACTCTTGGAATATAAAACAGCCCAAAGTCTCGACTGGCACTGCTAGCGTTGAAGTCCGGAGGGGAGATGGTACCAGCTGCTGTCCGAACATTCGTGACCAATAGATCAGGGATCAAGTCATGCCCAACAACATGCCAAGGTCTCCACTAGTGACATCAAATCTTCGCTTGACATTGCATGGCCAATGAGGGACTCACGTATTGAAGACAAATTATTATATTTGGGTGTCCTTCCATCAACTAATCAAGTCACTAGTATGACTAATTAAGTGGCACTAAACCAAAATTCATCTCGTACAAACTCTTCTTCATTTTCTTGACAACAGAAGCCTAGGGAAAACCAAAAGCATTAAAATAGTCCCCTTTCACGTTAAGACATAGAGTGAAATGAAGGAACATATACATGCATCAACAGATCAATATGTTAAATTTCGGGGAAAAGATTTAAAAATAATGTCCATTCGTCTTCTTCTATGTGCCCTGTCCTTTCAGGACGTTGGAGATCATGGCTTTCCACGTCTCCCTATCCCTGGTGGCTCTTAGCACGCTTTCTCCTGTTACACCCCACCAAACCCTGCTCTGCCATCCACTAGATCAAGACCATAAATCTAGAATCTGGATGTATAGAAACTAGCATGGCCACAAAGTGAGGGATCAGTTTATATATTGATTATAATATAGAATTGATCTCCCTTTTATACCCACATTATAATTTCTTATAAACAGTTTGCATATATATTCTGCTATGCGTTGCATTGGGGTCACTTTGTTTTTTGTTTTTGTTTTTGTTTTTTTAGACGAGTTGTTGCTCTTGTCTTTGTCTTTTTCAAGTTTTCTTCAGTTCTTACGATGGCATCTTCCTCGGAAACTCCAAGAATGGCATTTTTCAAAATTTTTTGCAAAGAATTAAGTTAAATTAAGTTAATTGCACAGGTGCAATTTTCTATAAGGTTGTATGAAAAACCACCCCAACCCCCCAATTTAAAAAAAAATTGTCAATCGGAAAGTTTAGGGTTTAATCGATAAGATTGCACTGAAAAAAGAAAGAAAAATTGATAATCAACAAATTTACAGGTGATGGTAATGTCGTACCTGCGAGTGGTTCCAAAATGGAGGATCGATTTACTATAACGTTGTATAAAAAACTGAGCCTCCCCCTCACTAAAATTGTTTAAATATTGAAATTTTTCCAAATTTTCTTGTCAATCGGAAAGTTTAGGGTGTAAGATTGCATTGAAAAAAGTAAAAAAAAAAATGAAAAACAACAAATTGAAAGATGGTGGTAGTCTCCTTCACGTCCGCCGAAAATTTAAATTTATAACATCATATTATAACGAAATTCACAAGTCTTTTTTTTAAGTAATTTAATTCAGACGTGGAAAATTAATTTTACATTTAATGTTTATAGCGAAATTCATCAGCCTTTCTTGTAAGAAAATAATTTTCATTTTAAGTAATTTAATTCAGACATGGAAATTTAATTTTACATTTAATTTTTATAACGAAAGTCACAGGCTTTTCTTGTAAGAAAATAATTTTCATTTTCATTTTCTGTTTTTGTTATTCATTATTTAGTGCGGCTCCTCACCCGGAATCCACAAAAGAGAGGAAAGATCGGAGTAATTTTTCAGTATTTTTTAAATTGTTTTTAGCTTTTCTAGTATGTTCGAAATCTTGGTAAATTTTTTTTTTTTTTGCTTTTTATTGTCAGTGAGTAACCTCATTGTTACCAGAGTTTACTGTGTATAATGTAATATTACGCAACTCTTTTTTTCCGGTGAAAAAATTATTGATCTGAATATTCTTACAAAAATAAGATAATTGTTTGGTTTTAATGAATATATTTTTCAAATCATTATTTTTATAAAATATTCGTAAAAATTATTTTTATATCTAATATTTCCCATGTAAATTCATAACATTTCAAGAAATTAAATTTTTATCGAAAATTCCATGGTGAATGTAAATCATCAATTATTTTTTCAAACATCTGGCTTTTTTCCGAAAATCTGCTCTAAATATTAAAATAAAAATGCAATAAAATTATGATATTATTTAATTAGATGAGCTTTTAATTGATTTTAATATATATATATATATATATATATATATATATATATATATATATATATTAAAAATATTATTGTCTGAAGAATTTTTTTTTCGATGAATAATACATTTTTACAAAAATTGTTTGCAATTTTTTTTTAGTTATAATAATTTATTAAGTTTCAAAAATACTTTTAAAATTCTTCTAAGTTTTGTCGTGATTAAGTTATTAAGTTTTTAATTTTCATTTTTGCATAAATTAGGTGACACTTTATCCATCACGCCTTTTATATGTAAAATATTGCCAATAAATATAACAATCAACTTTAAAACTTTCAATAACCAAAACCTAAAAAAAAATTTTAGTTTAAGGTAAAACCTCCGGAATAATGATTTTGAATGCACAAAGTCCAAATTTGTCTGATCAGAAGGTTCTATGTGTTTGAACAATCTAAGACACTAATCAAATCTAATCTAGAGCAGGTATTTTCAAACTGTGGTCCGCGGACCATAGGGGGTCCACAAGGATAATATTGAGGATCCGTGGATTAACTCATCACGTGAAATTCAAAGTATAAATTTTCAATGTCTGGATATTAATTTTTACTTATTAATGTTATGAAATGACAAAAGCTTGCACTATCGCCCATTACATTGCAACGTTATTTATACAAAAAATTATTTTGCACATGCAAGAGCTTGATGTTCAAATTTACATTTTTTCAGGGTGTAAGTGTCGCCCATTGATAAAGTTTTAATAAAGGGGTCCGTAAGTCAAAAAGTTTGAAAACCCCTGATCTAGAGGACACAAGTTCGAATCCTGCTGGAGAATACATATTTTCCAAACGAGATTTCCCAATTATTCATGCAAGTAGATGTAAATAAATAAATTTATATATATATATATATATATATATATATATATATATATATATATATATATATATATATATCAGCATGCAGTGTGGGCATAGAAGAATCCAAAGGAGTATCCTTTACATATAATGGTAGGATAACTCTCTACGAAAGCTCTAAACATATATGCATATAAATACATATAGAGCAAATATAAGAAAAATTAAGACAGACTCGTTATTTCATGGTGAATCAGAAGTATAGGCCTATTTCAAGCGAGCCATCGTCAGCTTCCGTTTTTATTGTACAGAGGATTTTACACGAATCTACATTATTACTACTGTTAAAGAAGGATTCTACACGATTCGTGTAGAATCCTTCGTTAAATAAAGACGGAAGCTGACGATGGTTCGCCTGAAATAGGCCTATACTTCCGATTCACCATGAAATAACGCGTCTGTCTTAATTTTTCTTATATATATATATATATATAAAAGTAAATTAAACCTAGTGAGCCAACAAACCTACCAAGGTTTCACCTAAACGGATCTTCAGGGAACGGGCTGGCCTTCCCTGAAGATCCATTTAGGTGAAACCTTGATAGGTTTGTTGGCTCACTAGGTTTGATTTATATAGTGTAGTAGTGTAGTATTAACAAAAGTACCATTCTATTTTCATTTACAATTATTCAATTGAATATATATATATATATATATATATATATATATATATATATATATATATATTCAATTGAATAATTGTAAATGAAAATAGAATGGTACTTTTGTTAATACTACACTACTACACTATAACATGTGCATCAAATGAATTTGTAAATATTTAATAATTACCTGTATTGCAGTCTCATCAATGAAAGAACTATGAAAATTTAGGGTGATTTGAACGAGTTCATCTTTGCTTACTTGCCTTGTAAAATTTTGAAAAGTAATCATCACAAAAGAACCATTCTATTTTCATTTAGAATTATTCACTTGGCAATAAATACTAAAAATAATATGAAATACAGAATTTCTTTTAAAAAACTGGGGTGGCCTAATAATTATGGCCTGTAGTATATATATATATATATATATATATATATATATATATATATATATATATATAATCTACAGGATTCGATGGATAAATTGTCGCTATTTGCCTTGTAAAATTTTGCAAAGTAATAATAACAAAAGAACAATTTTATTTTCATTTAGAATTAACTTAAAAATTGTATGAAATACATAATTTCTTTTAAAAAACTGGAGTGGTCTAATAATTATGGCCTGTAGTGTATGTATATATATATATATATATATATATAATACTAAAAAAAGATAAGATCTGAATCAACCTATTTTTTATAAGTTTCTGTGCCTTTAAGGTGCAAACTAATGAGAATTATTTGTTTTGTTTTATGTTTTTGGCTTAATTTTAATAAGCGCATTTTGATAAGATTGTCTAGGAAAATTTATTTTGCATATCTTTGCAAAAAATAAAATGTATTAATTAAAATTGAGAGTTATTGTCATTTTTTATGACGATATTTCCATTGCAGTTTTTAAAACAATGTCATTTATTGCAAGTGACTTTGTTTTTACTTTCAGAAGCTGCAATGTAGTAATGTTTTGCTTTTTGTTCATCTCGGGAATTGGGATTATATTATTTAAAACAAAATTGAATTGCTCAGATGCTTTCATGAAGCTAAAAGTCATAAGTACTCATTAATTTATCTCATATGCTTTTGAGTGAGGATGATCAATATCTTTAACAATATTGCAGTCCATCTTTTGTCACAAATCCCAGTAAAAGAACAGTACTCTGGATCCAATCTAAGTTTCAAAATTTTCCCATCTAAGAAGTAGAAAATTCGGATCAAAAAGTCAGACAGAATGAAAGCAGACAGAATAAAAGCAAACAGAATGTGTCAATTATAAAAAGGGTCTGAAACATCCTGAGGCTAATCCAGGCTGGACAGACTAGGGACTGTATTGGGTAGGTGGAAATTTTACTGTGCTTAAGCACGATAGATAGTCTTTGGTTGTACATCTTTGATTCAGACATTGCTTACCTAGAGTGCAGAGTTAATATCAGAAAAGATCAGAGCATGGACTGAACAAAAGTTGCAATTAAAACCTTTGAATAGTTGCTGCTTTGTGTCAATTAGATTTCATTCAGAAGAGCTCAAAGCATTCAGTTCACTACAAGAAAGATTTGCTGCCTTCATTTCCGGCCAGGAATGCAAGGTGTGCAGTTAAGAATATTTCAGTGTAAAGGATGGCTATTCATCCAAACAGGGAAACATACTTCCTATCCCAGACACATACACATATGTGTTTGTATTGTATGTGTATACGGATACATTAAAACAAGTCTATACATGCAAACATAGAAACAAGTTTCTCTCACACTTTGAGATGTCACACTAATACTAGACTGCTACCAAACAATTGCGGGTACATGCGATAAGCTATTTTAATGCTTTGATGCGTAGATAGTCTACGGCTATATCGTGTTGAATACACCGGTTCTCGTCTGATCACAGACGTTAAGCAACATCGAGCCTGGTCAGTACTTAGGTGGGTGACCATTTGGGAATACCAGGTGCTGTAAACGTAAAGACAAGAATGGTCCACTGGTCCTCCAGGTTTGGGGGTTGGGCGCAGGACTAACAACCCAGCCCCATAAAAAAAAACAGTTTGTTACGGAAACAGTAAGAAAAACCTCACTACGCTACACGCCATTAGGTGTAAAAGGGTGAGATAATATATACATAGATAGATAAAAATACTGTGTACCTGGCAATCCTTCATTAAAATAAATTTGGTAAAGTTGCAAAGTCAGAGAGCTCAGTTCGAATTCCAGTTGAATTTTTTGAATGGTCCGATTTTAATCTAATTTGATACACTCATAGACAAAGGCATAAGAAACGATATTCAGAAGTTTCAAGGTTGCAATTCTTACAATAGTGCAGAAAATCGATAATATATATATATATATATATATATATATATATATATATATATATATATATATATAAAAGGGAAGATGTTTGTGTGTGTGTCTGTTTATCTGCCTGTATGTCTGTATTTTTTCAGCCCTTTTATTTTAGATTTTGCTTCGGGTTTGGCTTTAAGTGGGTATAATTGTAGTTCTTAGTCTCAGCCATGATACCATTTACTCAGAGGACTTATTTAGCCTTCAAAATTCAGTTTACGACGAAAAAAACTTATTTGATATCGATAGCAAGAAATCAAAATTTGACTTACATACATTCATTGTTCTTTCAGTCTACGGTTTCGCTTTAACTGGAAACAACTATTGCTTTTCAGTCTTTCATACCAACGTCCAAAGAGTCTGAGCTCCAGCACCATGGATTAGTTTTTAAGCTTTCATTACACCCGAGCAACGCCGGGCTATACTGCTAGTTTATTATAACTTCAGAACTTGCAAAAATGAATTGTAACTAGAAAATTAAAAACTGATTGGCTGGTATTACCAAATTGTGAATATTAATGAAGAATCAAAAAATTCCATTGCAGGTCTGAAAAGAACAAGTTAACTTTATCTTATTTATTTATATAATGCATCAAAAGCGAAAAGGTTGTATTTACATTATTTATGTTTTTCTACTGTTGTTCTCATCTTTATTGCCATGTTTACACCTTCAGGTGCTAGGAATTTCGAACAGAATGCTTTATTTTAATCACTGGGGTATATCATTTTCATTCCAAGTATGATGACACTTCCGGGTGACATGTAATTATCTTCCTTTAATTCAACTCTCTAAGTTCACCATTGCTGTAACCAGCTGTTGAACTCACAACTCTTTGGGAGAAGTCAGTGGAACTAACCAACACTGGGCCATATAACCTTGAGAACCTCATTATTCCTAGCACCTGAAGAAGGCCAGAGCAAACAATGTCCAAAACGTGGCAATAAAGATGAGGTCAAAAGTCTGAACAATGTAAATAATTGATGTGGACCGGTAATGGGACCAAGAATGATAACTCGAAACACGGTGGTAAAGGTTAACAACATAAATTAAGTCAAAAATAAATACAAGAGAACAGAGTAAATATAAGCTTGGCATAGCAGTGACTGACAGACAGACAGACTGTGCTGAGCTGAACTGAAGCCACGAGAGTGATTAACTCTCAGTTAATATACTGGTAGGAAGAGTCCATAGTTAAGTGGATAACGCCCCCACAACAATAATGTAATCAAAAGAGAAGTTATTAAAAAATCTTTCACAAATTATAAAATTTTTAAACAATGTGGAAGCAAGGACGTATAAAAAGCAGCAATACCAAAACATGTGAGATCAATCAATAGGCCTCTATTTAAAGACACCCATCAAGAAAATTGAATATAATTGGCAATATAAATAGATTAATCATTTTTTCAAGCATTTTTTACTCCGACAAATGCTACCCTAAATTGGCTAGATGCATGGAGCAAAAGCTTGATGGCTACTAATAGAAACTGATTTCAACAAGATTCAGGTGGTGGGAGATGTCATTCTAGTTGGTAAATTAGAAAATGATGGCAAGTTTCCAGATGTTCTCTCAGATGAAAGCTCGGATATACATTGAAATTTGAAAGCATGTATAGCCTCTCTGAGTGTTACCAAATAGTTTGGGCTCCTTTGCTACCAACCAGAATATTGCAACCAGTATATGGAACATAGGAGAAAGTGATGAGAAAGAGGAGTTAGTCATAGGAAATGTCAGAAGGAGGGTAATAGACGGATGAGAATACCGAGGATGTGGGTGGAGTAGATGGAAAAAGAGCTTGAGAGAATGGATGTGAGTTAGTGTGATAGAAGATGTCTATTGACCTTACATTTAAATTCCTGGAGATTGTAGCTGTCGGGGAAGCAAGTATATGGAAGGAAATTCCACAGACAGGAAGTGCGTGAAGAGAAGCTGTCAGAGTAGAAATTGCGGTTACATTTTATTGGTTTCACTGTAAAAGGGTAAGACCTAGTTGCTAATCTATTAGCTCATGTAAATTCGTACCTAGGGGGCACCAGTGATCTAAGTTCATTGAAGCTGAAGCCGTGAAAGTATTTATAGAAGAGGCACAGGGAACTCAAGTCACGCCGGTTAGATAACGACTGCAGCCAATTCTGTGATTCTACGTTGGATTCTGTGAAAAAACCTGTGGTGAATAGCAAGGGCATCCGACCAGATGTGGCAGCAGTATTCAATAAACGGGCGGATGGTAAATTTATATACGTGCAGGATGGACTAAATAAAAAAATAATAAGTAATCAGCACTTGCGTTATTTTTTTGCACATTTCTTCATTTTCAATGATTAATAAAAAAAAAATTGTGTGCATTTGCTTTGACAGACTGATTACCTCTTCATCAAAGAAATAAATTCTTTTTTGGTTAGACATTAACCACCTGATAGTCATGGATCAAAACTACACAGTAATTTCAAAGCAGGCTATTCTATCTCCTATCAGCAGTATATTCTGTTACTGTACTGTCATTTTGTTAATGAGATCTGAAATTTGAACGATCATTCTCTGGTAGAGACTCTTGATGCCATGTAATTTACAGTTACTTTCTTGGTGATTAATCTGGGTACATTTTATATATAAATATAATAGCCTTTTGTTTTTATCACAGCCTTCATTCTGTCAGGCATTGACATCACAAGCTTCTTCAATGTATCTAATAGTATCTGCTGGCAAGCAGCTTGTATTTATTCCCAAAGTGTGTCATGCAAAGTAACAGTAGATTTATCAATTCGAGAGGGGGGAATAAGAAAAAAGTCAGTCATATCCAAGGATAATAGAATAATGAGTAGTTTCAAAATAAATTTGTTTAATAGAAAATAGGAAAATTTAATATAACTTCTTTTTAATATATTTCTTTTACACTTAGTTTTAAATAATCAATATTTATTTAAAATTTACTTGGCTTTTAACCTGTATTTGAATTTCAGTGAGTTTTTTGGAAAATCACCCCTGTCCTAATACTTTTGCACACTACCGGTAGTGGGCAAAAGTGTTAAGACAGGGTTGATTTTAAACTTTATTTTGATGCCTCATAAACGATAAAATAGTTATGTTCCTAATATTTTTACACAGTAATATATATATATATATATATATATATATATATATATATATGGCGAAACCTACTTCTGATCTTCCTTCGTTTGTTTAGGAGTATATTTTGGTCTTGAAATTTTAAAATTTAAATTTTTTCTATCAAACATAGATTACATCTATCTCTTAAGGTATTAGGGGTCCTAGCCTTGCCTTCCATTTTATCTGGGAATCTCAGTTACTTTTTTTAATTCCCAACATATATATATATATATATATATATATATATATATATATATATATATATGTATATAACATAGTGATGATCCACGTATACTGTCTATATATATATATATATATAACATAGTGATGATCCACGTATACTGTCTATATATATATATATATATATATATATATATATATATATATATACTGTCCATATATGTATACTGTATATATATATATATATATATATACTGTCTACTGACGAGCCGTTGTGCGAAACCGCGATAGGTCTTGGCGATCTTGCGATTTTCTCGTGTGTTTTTGCTCTACGTCACTGCCTCTTAGTTAATCCTTTTTGGTTAGTTTAGTATTGAGCACTTTTCTTTCTTTGTGGTTTGTTCCGTTTGAGGGTTTTTTTCTTCTTTGCTGTGAAGTGCTGTATGTATTGTCGGTGCTCCGCAGTTTTCTTTTTTTTTCCCCTCGTTGTCCAAAGCTTTATAGCCGAGGGCGATAACGGAGTTAGATTCTGCCGGTTATTCGTGGTTCTTAAAAATTACTTGTGTAACATTTTAAGATTTGAATACGTACAGAGTCAATTTTATTATTATAAATACTTTTTGTGTATATATACTGTCTATATGTTTATACTGTCTATATATATATATATATATATATATATATATATATATATATATATATATATAACATAGTGATGATCCACGTATACTGTCTATATATGTATACTGTATATATATATATATATACAGTATATACTCTCTATATATATACAGTATATACTATATATATATATATATACAATATATACTGTATATATATATAGACAGTATATACTGTATATATATATATATATATATATATATATATATACAGTATATACTGTATATATATATATATATATACTGTCTATATATCTATCTATATATATATATAAATACTGTCTATATATATACTGTCTATATATGTATACTGTCCATATATATATATATATATATATATATATATATATATATAACTTGGGGTGTTGCTGTCTTGATATTTCAATTCTACACATCATTGTCCCATGTCAAAACATGAACAAAAAGGAAGGGCACAGTAGACGCCAACCTAGACTGTCCATACAGAAGTTAAACCTCAAATTCTCAATCTCCTTCACGAACATAAAGGGCCTACAATCCAACTATTCAATTTTTGAACAATATCATCTAACACAACAGTGGCAGTAAAAGGCGATATGATTATGAATAAAAGTTCTATAATGTGGATATAAAGTGGGGGGGGGGGGTCAGTTCTACATTACAATGAATATATAAACTGTCCCCTCACTTTATGATCACAGTCATCCTTCCCATGTATACCTGAAACTGGACAACGGTTTCATTTTAGTTCAAGTTTTCACAATCCAGGACTACTTCTCTTTTTAATCGTGTCGCTCCAATAAGTCATTTTACTGCCACTGTTGTGCAAGGGGTTACATAGGAGCAACGTTAAGAGAAAAAGTAACAGGTTACAGAAGGTGTGAGGAAAAGGTTATAAGAAGGATTACTGTGGCCATAAAATGAGGGGTCAGTTTATATATTGATTGTAATGTAGAATTGATCCACCACTTTATATTCACATTATAATAGTATAGAATTTTTTTTAATCATGTCGCCCCAAGCAAGGCATTTTACTGCCACTGTTGTGCTGGGGTTACATAGGAGAAAAGTTATGAGAAAGAGTGACAGGTTATAGGGGGTGCCAGAAAGTGGTTAAGAGAAGGATTACTGTGGCTATAAAGTGAGGGGTCAGTTTATATACTGGTTGTAATATAAAAGTGATCCCCCACTTTATATTCACATTATAATAGTATAGAATTTTTTTTAATCATGTCGCCCCAAGCAAGGCATTTTACTGCCACTGTTGTGCAGGGGTTACATAGGAGGAATGCTATGAGAAGCGAGAGGTTGCAGGGGGTGTCAGGAAGAGATTAGGAGAGGGAAGAAATAACTGATGAGAGTGGGGTGGACAAGGAGGGATGTTATGAGAAGTGAGAGCTTGCAGGGGGTAGAGAGTAGGAGAGGGAGGAGAGTACCGATGAGAGTGGGGTGGATGAGGAGGAATATTATGAGGAGCGAGAGATTGCAGGGGGTGTCCTGGAAGAGAGTAGGAGAGGGAA
The DNA here is from genome assembly GCA_037127315.1 of Ascarosepion bandense. Taxonomy (NCBI): domain Eukaryota; kingdom Metazoa; phylum Mollusca; class Cephalopoda; order Sepiida; family Sepiidae; genus Ascarosepion; species Ascarosepion bandense. The sequence goes on along the minus strand of JBBBDQ010001083.1, from coordinate 957,476 downwards.
GAGATTACTGATGATAGTGGGGTGGATGAGGAGGAATGTTATGAGGAGTGAGAGGTTGCAGGGGGTGTCAGGAAGAGAGTAGGAGAGGGAAGAGAGTACCAATGAGAGTGGAGTGGATGTAGAAAAGCATGAGAGAGAGGATATAAGTTAGTGAGACAAGAGATGACTATTGATTTTACATTTAAATTCTTGGAGATTGTAACTGTCAGGAAAGCAAGTATGCGGAAGGGAATTCCACAGGCGGGAAGTGCGAGAAAAGAAGCTGATGGAGTAGAGTTTGCGTTTACAATTTGTTGGTTTCACAGTAGAAAGGTGGGACCTAGTTGCTAATCTTGTAGCTTGAGGAAATTCATATATAGGGGTCACCAGTGAGCAAAGTTCATCGGAGTAGAAGCCGTGAAAGTATTTGTAGAAGAGACACAGGGAAGCCACACTATATTCCTATCTCTTTTTAACCCATTCTCTCCTACTCCCCCACCCATATACATTTTCTTATTTTTTCTCTTTGAAGGACTGTCCATAAAGGCTGTAAAGGACCATACCTTGTCTTCTAATGTTAAATCTGTCTATACAATTTTCAACACATCCATTAATCACCTCTATCTTCTACAAATTTAACAGTAGAATTTGCGTTTACAATCCATTTTTTACAAAATGTAACCTTTAAATTAACACATCTATAAGCTTGGGGCTTATATAAAGGATGAATTCCTCTGCACTAAAGATCACAAAAAGAAGAACCCTGAATTCTTATTCATGTTCTTTTGAGTGGCACTTTTTCATAGCATGTGATTTGTCTTTACTGTCTATTGTCCTCGGGATGATGACTTAGTGTTGTGGAGTAGTTTTTGCACTGAAAGTTATAATCAGGCTATGTCGGTTGTTAATCAACTTAACGTACCCAAAATGTTAGGAACGTGGTAATCTTTCACTGAAAGCTGACTCCTTAGTATTCTGTTAACTGCCGACTAATATCAACTGCCTATTCGTTCTACTGAACTCCAATAGAACTGAAAGAACTCTCTAGAACTTCTAAGAACTCCTAAGAACTTCCCAAGAACTTCTCGAGTTAACTTCCTGTTAACTCTTATTAATATAGGAAGGAGAGTCCATTATCTGAGGAATAGGTGTGTTTCACCATAACATTTTCATAAACCAATGTTGTATCTGTGTGGTAGGCAAGATTCCTTTGTCTACATTCTGGTAATCTTTTGAAAACTTAATTTATCTGTGAGGAATTTGAAATTGTTTTCTACGAGTCATGTTGTTCTTTTTACTGCTTTGGGAATACTATTAGAACTTGGTGTGTGTGTGTGTGTGTATATATATATATATATATATATATAGTCATCCGCATACACATCTGTTTCGCTCTATTACAGCTCATCAGTACGGCTTAGACTCCGGTCGCTTCCTAACCCAGGATTGAAAACTCTAGGAGTAGTTTTCGCACTGAAAGTTATAATCGTGCTATGTCGGTTGCTAATCAACTTAACGCACCCTAAATGTTAGGAACTTGGTAATCTTCCACTGAAAGTTGACTCCTTAGTATTCGGCTAACTGCCGACTAATATCAACTGCTTTAGTCTAACTATGTCCAAACTGGAACTAACTAATTGTTCTACTGAACTCCAATAGTACTCTAAAGAACTTTCTAGAACTTCTAAGAACTCCTAAGATCTTCCCAAGAACTTCTCAAGTTAACTTCCTGTTAACTCTTATTAATATAGGAGGGAGAGTTCATTATCTGTGGAATAGGTGTGTTTCACCATAAGAGTATTACAATTTTTGACAAAATAGCAGAGATTATTGATGACATCCTCTCTAGTGATCCCTCATTTATTATTTGTATTTGTGGCAATTTCAGATTTCATTACAAAGAGTGTCTAGCGCAGTCAAACAGAACCAATGACAAAGAGAAATATTGCTGTGATGTATCCATAGCTTATGAGCAGACCAAGACTGTGAATAAACCTACTCATATTCCCAATACAGCTGTATATCATGCTGACCTTTGAGGTCTCTTTGTCACATCTAGCAAATGTTCCACTGGGATGTGATCTCCTTTGTGCACCATCGACTATTCATTGATCTATGTCAAGGTTGATGCCAGGCCAAAGGTAAATTCAGATGGGCCATTTCATAAGACAATCTACGATTACAACAAAGCTGATTGAGACAGCTTCAGATCTTGCATTAACAAAGCATTTCTCTCAGATATCTTTTTAAAAAAAGACATTCCAGAATGGATTTTCTTCAGCATAGAAAGTTTTTCCCCCAACATAAAAAAAACAATAAAAGCCAAATTAACTAGCTTTGGTTCACGTCAGAATGCACTGTGGCCATGGGTTACCATAACCACTACTACCATCTCTATCAGGAAGACTAGTGTAACAGAATGTACGCCTCATTCAGAATTGTGCACAATCACTTCAAAAATGCTGAAAAATGTAAAAAAAAAAAACAGTTATTTGTAGGCAGTCAAAGTAGAAAATTAAAAATAAATCTCACAAATTCTGAATAATTACAAATACAATTCTCAAAACTATCAATGCCCATTATAATAAATGGCCATGGGATTATCTCATTCTTTATAATAAATGGCCATGGGATTATCTCATTCTTTATAATAAATGGCCATGGGATTATCTCATTCTTTATAATAAATGGCCATGGGATTATCTCATTCTTTATAATAAATGGCCATGGGATTATCTCATTCTTTATAATAAATGGCCATGGGATTATCTCATTCTTTATAATAAATGGCAATGGGATTATCTCATTCTTTATAATAAATGGCCATGGGATTATCTCATTCTTTATAATAAATGGCCATGGGATTATCTCATTCTTTATAATAAATGGCCATGGGATTATCTCATTCTTTATAATAAATGGTCAAGGGATTATCTCATTCTTTATAATAAATGGCCATGAGATTATCTCATTCTTTATAATAAATGGCCATGGGATTATCTCATTCTTTATAATAAATGGCCATGGGATTATCTCATTCTTTATAATAAATGGCCATGGGATTATCTCATTCTTTATAATAAATGGCCATGGGATTATCTCATTCTTGTCCTATATGGCTAAACTCTTTACAATTTGCTTCACATTAGCCAACAAAGGCCATTCCTTACCTAACATTTCCCTCTTCATGGCTGAGACTAAGAACTACAATTATATCTACTTAGAACCAAACCCGATGCAAAAACGAAAATAAAAGGGCTGAAAAAATACAGACAAACAGGCAGATAAACATCTTGTCTTTTATATATATATATATATATATATATATAATCGATTTTCTGCACTATTGTAAGAACTGCAACCTTGAAACTTCTGAATATCGTTTCTTATGTCTTTGTCTATGAGTGTATCAAATTTGATTAAAATCGGACCACTCCTTCTATAACACGATTTTTTCGATTATCGATATTTATCGAGGGTATCTCGACATAAAACCTAGCTAAGAACACTCGCAGACGCTTATAGTACAACTATGCAAATTTTCAAGAAAATCGGTTCAGCTGTTTCGGAGTCTATAGGTAACGGACACACACACACACAGGCTACGTTCCATTTATAAATAAGTTTAGGTAGGATTATACGTATTTGCACATATTGGTTATCGGAGAAAAAAAGTGTAGCGTAAAGTGTCAGACAGGATAAAGTTGACTACTGATCATGTGCCGTAGGACAGCACTATACAACTATATACATACTATACTATACAATACTATGCAATACTATACTATACTATACAATACTATACTATACTATACAATACTATACAATACTATACTATACAATACTATACTATACAATACTATTCTATACTATACAATACTATACTATACTATACAATATTATACTATACAATACAATACTATACAATACTATACAATACTATACAATACTATGCAATACTATATTATAATACTATACAATACTATACAATACTATACTATACTATACTATACTATACATACTATACAATACAACTATATTATGTTGAAGGATGTTTAATTTGCTTGCACAAACTAGCATTTGTTAAAACTTAAATCGCGTGTTTTGCAGCCCAGGCTGGGGTTAAAAAAAGACAAGAGTGGGAGAAAATTAAATAACCATTCTCTTTTTAGCTTCAGCGGGTTGTGAAGCTATAATAAAAAAAATGTCTGTTATGGCAGACCCACGAACAATAGACGAATCTGACTTTCAGTAAAATTTCAGAAATCGTAAAAAAAAAGTCCTCAGCACTAAAACATATTCACAGTCAAAACAAATCTAACCAGAAGAAAACCTGCAATAGAACATTTCAGCATCTATCAACAATAAAAACAGAAGATTTTATGAATGCAATAAATTCGAGGGAACTTCTTTGGTTCTTTGATTCAAAGAAAAACACAAATCTATGATTTTTGCACTGATTCATACTTCAAGAGAACTAATAACCAGAGAGAAAAAAATGATGGTAAAGATAAAATTAAAAAGAAAAAAAAACAAGGCTCAATTTATGCGGTAGTTGCACATGAGGGATGAACACGAAGGTGCCAATCCAAGAAAAGAAAAACAAAAGGTGTTTCGAAAGGGCAACTTGTGCAGTAACTAGAAACACTGAAGCCACTGTTTATAAAAAAAAAAGATGAAAGGTTTTTGCCGAAGAGCAAATGCATTTTTTCCGCATCTTTTTTTTACTTTCAGTGCATATTCCAACCTGCTGATTTCTTGAATGCAATATTCAACGGTTTTAGAGGGAAATCTTTCATTACTTTTTTGCCTTACTTTCTCTTTCCATATTTTGCTTCTTTTCATCTATATCATCGAGATTTTTTTACTTTTCATCTGTCACTCATATTCTTTCCCGTTTTTCGATGCGCACACACACACACACACACACACACGTGTATTGAAAACAGAAACAGGGGTTGTTCTAACAAGAGAAATTCGTATGCAATACCGCCCATAATTATGAGGCCACCCCAGTTTATTTAAAAGAAATTAAGTATTTCATGCTATTTTTAAGTGGATAATTCTAAATTAAAATAAAATGATTTTTTTTTTGTTATTATTACTTTGCAAAATTTTACAAGGCAAATAGCGACAATTTACCCATCGCATCCTGTAGATTTTAGATAGATAGATAGATAGATAGATAGATATATGCACTCTACCGGCCATAATTATTAGACCACCCCAGTTTCTTAAAAAAATGATGTATTTCATACTATTTTTGTAGTATTTATTGCCAACTGAACAATTGTAAATGAAAATAGAATGGTTCTTTTGTTATTGTTATTTTGCAATATTTGACAAGGTAAATAGCGACAATTTACCCATCGAACCCTGTAGATTATATATATATATATACACTACAGGGCATAATTATTAGGCCACCCCAATTCTTTTTTTAAAGAAATGATGTATTTCATACTATTTTAATATTTATTGCCAAATGAAAATAGAATGTTTCTTTTGTTATTATTACTTTGCAAAATTTTACAAGACAAGGAAGCAAATATGAACTCATCCGAATCACCCTAAATTTTCTTCATTCTTTCATTGATGAAACTGCAATATAGGTAATTATCAAATATTTATAAATGCATTTGATGCACATGTTATTGTGCAGTATTAACAAAAGAACCATTCTATTTTCAATATGGTAAATTTCATTAGAAAACATTAATAAGTAAAAATAAATATCCAGAAATTGAAAATTTATACTTTGAATTTCACGTGATGAGTTAATCCACGGACCCCCTATCTTTTCCTTGCGGACCCCCTGTGGTCCGCGAACCACAGTTTGAAAACGCCTGGATTAAGCAACAAAGAAAAAAATAAGAAAATGAGCAACAAAATAATTACCAAACTATTTTGCATATGAATTTTACAAGCATATGTGTAAAACAGCTACAAAACGTCATAAATTATGAAATAGAATAATAATTATATTTTCTTTGCTTCATTAGTTATTCTAATATTTTCATGGCTTCTGCTCCAACGGACTTAAGTCACTGGTGACCTGCAACAGGTGTTTACAGGTGCAACCAGACTAGCAAATGGGACCCACCCATTCACAGTTAGATCAACTAAATGCAGATGACAATTCTACTCCAGCAGCTTCTTTTCTTGCACTTTCCGCTTGTGGAACTCGCTTCCATATTCTTGCTTTTCTGACGACTACAACCTCCAGGAATTTAAATGCAATGTCAATACCCATCTCTTAACTACTTGACCCTAGTTCTTTCTACACCACTCAGTTTATCTTTTTCTTTCTCTCCACCTTTGCAACTAGCATCACACTTGTATTCCCATCCTTAACTGGTTCGTCCTTTATTCTTCTCCTATCTATTTTTTTTACTCTTATATAGCCCCCTGCCCATCAGTGGCGCTACCGCCTAGCTCGGGGTGATAGCTAGGTTTTGTGTCGAGGTATCCCTGATAAATATCGAAAATCGATAATCGAAAAAATCGGGTTATAGAAGGAGTGGTCCGATTTTAATCAAATTTGATACACTCATAGACAAAGACATAAGAAACGATATTCAGAAGTTTCAAGGTTGCAATTCTTACAATAGTGCAGAAAATCGATAATATATCTATATATATAAATGGCAAGTTGTTTGTGTGTGTGTCTGTTTATCTGTCTGTATGTCTGTATTTTTTCAGCCCTTTTATTTTAGTTTTTGCTTTGGGTTTGGCTCTAAGTAGGTATAATTGTAGTTCTTAGTCTCAGCCATGATACCATTTACTCAGAGGACTTATTTAGTCTTCAAAATTCAGTTTACGACGAAAAAACTTATTTGATATCGATACCAGAAAAACAAAATTTGACTTACATCCATTCATTTTTCTTTCAGTCTACGGTTTCGCTTTAACTGGAAGCAGCTATTTCTTTTTAGTCTTTCGTGCCAAAATAATTAATAACTAATCCAAATAATTCATGAAACATTCGTAATTGTCAATCTCATCCCTTGTTCCCTGTTTAGGATGTGGTTTCCGGCTTTCTCTTTTCCAATCTTTTCAATTTTTTCTTTTTTTTCTTTTTTTTTCTTCCAAATGGAGTAGATAGACTAAACTATCGCCCAGTTCACACTCCACCCACGTCTATTGAACAGGTGAAAAGGTGAAGATGCTCATCCCTTGTTCCCTGTTTAGGATGTAGTTTCCGGCTTTCTCTTTTCTAATCTTTTCACTGTTTTCTTTTTCCAATTGGAGTAGATAGACTAAACTATCGCCCGGTTCATACTCAACCCACGTCTATTGAACAGGTGAAGAGGCTCATCCCTTGTTCCCTGTTTAGGATGTGGTTTCCGGCTTTCTCTTTTCCAATCTTTTCACTGTTTTCTTTTTATTTATTTTTTTTTTCAATTGGAGTAGATAGACTAAACTATCGCCCGGTTCACACTCTACCCACGTCTATTGAACAGGTGAAAAGGTGAAGATGCTCATCCCTTGTTCCCTGTTTAGGATGTGGTTTCCGGCTTTCTCTTTTCCAATCTTTTCACTCTTACTTAGCTCCCTGTGCATCAGTGACGTTACCGCCTTGCTCGCGGTGATATGATTAAAAAAAAAAATATCAACCTCGGCGGGTCATTTAATGCCAACCACAGTTTTATTTATTGCTGGCAATACCTTTTTCTTTTCGAGTATCAAGATTCATTGGGATTTGTTTTTAAGGATAGGGTCCCCAACTCCTACTCTATTATTTAACCCATAACTGGAGGGAAGGGACGGATTAATACCTTTCCCAAGGGTACCAGTGCTTAAGTGAATGCAGGATATTCAACTGGAATTCGAACTCGGCTCAGCGATTTCTCTTACCGAGCCGTTATCCACTGCACCACAATGCATCAATGCACATCCGTCACTAAACGCTTACAGCACCTGGTATTTCCAAGCGGTCACCCATCTAAGTACTGACCAGGTTCAACGTTGCTTAACTTCGGTCATCGATCGAGAACCGGTTTATTCAACGTGATATGGCCGTAAGCTGAATCTGATGTAAAAAGATGTCTATTATGATCAGACGCGTAGTTTCGAAAATGCCGGAAGAAATGATTCCTGGAAATAACGGCCAGCAAACAGGGGAGAACCAGGGGCACAAATGGGATTTAAGTCGTAACTTCCTGGCTCGGATTGATGTCAGCTTTAACCCAAGAGGAGATCTCAGACGCACAGTCTTCAACAAGAAGATGACTAAAAACTTTGTTCCAAAGGACTTCACACAGGAAATCGGGTAATGACTCCAAATTATATGATTCTTTGAATTTTGTTTTTTAATCATATCACCCCGAGCAAGGCGGTAACGCCACTGAAGCGCAGGGGGCTACGTAGAAATGAAAAGATTGGAAAAGAGAAAGCTGGAAAGCACATCCTAAACAAGGAACACCTGTTCAATAGAGTGTGGGTGGAGTGTGAACCGGGCGATAGTTTAGTCTATCTACTCCAATTGAAAAAAAAAAAACAAAAAGGAAAAGTGAAAAGATTGGAAAAGAGAAAGCCGGAAACCACATTCTAAACAAGGAACAAGGGATGAGCCTCTACACCTGTTCAATAGACGTGGGTAGAGTGTGAACCGGGCGATAGTTCAGTCTAACTACTCAAAAAAAAAAAGTAAAAAAGAAAAAAGAAAACAGTGAAAAGTTTGGAAAAGTGAAAGCCGGAAACCACATCCTAAACAAGGAACAAGGGATGAGATTTTCATTCTTAGTATTATTATTTGATTCTTGAAACCACAATATCAATAAATAAAAAAAAGAAAAATATTTACTTTCTTTATAACTTATTGAAAATAAGGAGCACCTGAAGGAGACTACCACCACCTTTAAATTTGTTGTTTTTCATTTTCTTTTTACTTTTTTCAGCGCAGTCTTATCGGTTATTACATAAAGTTTCCGATTATCAAAAAAATTTGAAAACATTTCTATATGTAAACAATTTTAGTGGGGGCTCAGTTTCTCATACAACGTTATAGTAAATCGGTTCTGTATTTTGGAACCACTCGTGTTGTGTCGCTTTGTTTTGTTTTTGTTTTCTTGGGACGAGTTGTGGCTCTTGTTGTCTTTTTTAAGTTTTCTTCAGTTCTTACGATGACATCTTCCTAGGAAACTCCAAGAATGGCTTTATTCAAAAATTTTGCAAAGGATTCAGTTGTTGAATTTGCGCAAGCAAAAAAGTTAATTGCACAGGATCGATTTACTATAAAGTTGTATGAAAATTTGAGCCCCACCCCCATTCCTAAAATTGTTTAAATGTTGAAATTTTTACAATTTCTTTTGTCAATCGCAAAGTTTAGGGTTTAATCGATAACACTGCAATGAAAAAAGTAAAAAATAATTGATAATCAACAAATTTACAGGTGGTGGTAATGTCGTACCAGCGAGTGGTTCCAAAACGGAGATCGATTTACTATAATGTTGTATGAAAAACTGAGCCCACTCTAAAATTGTTTAAATATTGAAATTTTTCAAATTTTTTTTTTTTTTTTTTTTGTCAATCGGAAAGTATAGGGTGTAATCGATATGATTGCACCGAAAAAAGTAAAAATAAATGAAAACCAACACACTTAAAGGATGTGGTAGTCTCCTTCAGGTCCGCCGAAAGGTGGTGGTAGTCTCCTTCAGGTCCGCCAAAAGGAGGTGGTAGTCTCCTTCAGGTCCGCCAAAAGGAGGTGGTATCCTTCAGGTCCGCCAAAAGGAGGTGGTATCCTTCAGGTCCGCCAAAAGGAGGTGGTAGTCTCCTTCAGGTCCGCCGAAAGGTGGTGGTAGTCTCCTTCAGGTCCGCCAAAAGGAGGTGGTAGTCTCCTTCAGGTCCGCCGAAAATAATTCTGGGTTACTTTCAGTTTTATGTTGCCTTCTATATTTCACAATTGTCAAAGAAATTATAAACAATACAAGAATAAAATATAAAGAAAAAATAAGAACAAAAGTTAAAAAAACCATTTGAACACTGTCATCAAACATATTTATTGTGGCGGACCTACCCATTAACATAGTAATGGACTAACTTAACCTACATAAATACCATGTGACTAGTAGTCACCGAGAGAGCACCAGTCTGGTATGAGTCAGGCACCAGTAGAGTGACTTACCGAACAGAGACTTTGATATCCAACACCGCTTGCTCGTCAGCTAGACGAACAAGCTAGTATATTGAACCTTTACCTGTTATTTTGTTAATACAATTGTTTACACTAATCCCGTCTTCCTGTTTTTATTTGTGACCCCTTAAACAGGTTAAAACATTATTCTAAAAAATACTTGGTATTGATTTTTACAAATTAATAAGCCACAAATACATATTCAATTCTATACTTTTTGCAACAGTGGATGATATAAATGTCATCAAATTTCATCTTGTTGATATGAAATTCACTAGTATCTTATATCAATCATTGTTTATGGCTGGTTGCAGTTATTCTCAGCTCATAATAACTAGGAAAAATGCATTTAATATACTAAGTTACGTATCACTCAAAATAATTCGCTAGCAATATATTAGGCAAAATCTTATTCAAATTTCAAACTGTAATTATACACAATACAAAAATTTGCATGAACTGAGAGAAAAGTTGTATGATAATCAACTACTGGAGTTAATAGAGAGATTACTAGATATACTGATTTGATTGGTGCAAAATACCCGACAAAGTATTTCAAGATGTAATTCATATGCATGCATGCAAATATTAATAAAAATTATTCCTTTATGTAAATACATAGATAAATATGGTTGCAATATAATCTCTAAAGAATATATATATATATAAGTTGTAGATACATAATAACATCATATTATCAAATTCATAGTTTTCTATTTCATAAATATATGGAAGGCTATATCATCACAACCATATTTAACAAATCACTCAAGAAATTCAGGACCTAACTAATAAAACAACAACTTTTAGGCAAAATTCAACTTTATTCATCAACATAGTCTCCTTTTGGGGTGATACACTGATTCCAACACTTCTCTCACAATTCAATGCCTTTTTTGTAGAACGATTTGTGTTTGACCTCAGAATATGCCTCAGTTTCCAATATTCTTCATTGGAGCCATATCTCTTTCCCCTGAACATTCATTTGAGGTCTGTAAACAGCCAATAGTTGCTGAGAGCCAGACCTGAAGAATAGGGTGGATGTGAAAGCAATTCAAATGCAATTCGGGTAGTTTTGCCATCGTTGCCATCGACTTGTGAAACGGTGAATTTGGGCAGCAATCTGTTTTTTTATGCATGTTTCACTGAAAATGACAAACAGGGTGTGATGGTTAAGTTTTTACGTAATTTTCTTGTTGGTCATTTTTAATGATACCTGCATATATATATATATATATATAGCATCTAATGAGTCAGACGAACCTACCTAAACGGAGCGTCAGTGAAAGCCAGCTTTCCCTGACCATCCGTTTAGGAGAAACCTAGATACGTTCGTCTGGCTCATTAGGTGCTATTTAGTTTGCTCTACCTTTGTTTTGAGCGCTTTCTGTTAGATGGTTACTCGTGTCGGGTTTTTTTCTTTGACCTTCGTGCTGATTTCGGTCCGAACACTTTTGATTGACTTTCATGCCCTAAGCTCTTTCTATTTTACAACCATTTTTTCCTTCGTTTGATAGATTTCGAGGAAGTTGTTCGAAACGAATATAAGTATAATATCGTTTATATATATATATATATATATATATATATATATATATATATATATATATATATATATGCGCTGATAGCTTTAAAGTAGAATCTTTGACTGATGACATAAAGTGGTAGGATAACCCTCTAGGAAAGTTCTAAATATATATATATATAGAGAGAGAGAGAGAGAGAGAGCAAATATCTTCAGCTTCCGTCTTTATTGTACAGAAGATTTTACACGAATTCTTAAAATCTTCTGTACAATAAAGACAGAGACTGAAAATGGTTCGCCTGAAGATGGTTCGCCTGAAATATGCCATACCTCCGCTTAACCATGGAATGACGTGTCTGTCTTAATTTTTGCATTTATATATATATATATATATATATATATATATATATATATATATATATATATATATATATAAGAGAGCCGTTCTAAGCATCGTATTTTGGCTTTAATTTCAGGTGAAAATAAAGACAAAAATTCTCCAACATTTAGATAATTTTTTATTAATTTGATTCTAAGCTTTCGGCTCACATGAGCCATCTTCAGAGAGGTTACAGCGACGTTAACATATAAACATCCACCATAATTCCTGTTTGGCTGTGTGTATTCGCCATTTAATGAGGTTCCATTAAAATTTATTGGTGTTAGGATCATTTAATGCTGCGGTATCATACAAATTAAATTTAGTGTATCGAGGCAGCAGATAATTTTCTAAACATATACCGTTAAATATAAGAGACAATGAATGTCTATTATGTTTAATCATGAGCCGTTCTAAACATCATATTTTGGCTTTAATCTCAGTTGAAAATAAAGACAGAAATTCTCTAACGTTTGGATAATTTTTTATTAAACATATATATTTTTTCTATATATTACATAAGGCGACTATTAAGAAAATGGAGTCGATCGAGTAAAGTGATGTGGAGGCGAGTAAATTTTGCACCGCCGGTCGAGTGATTTCTTTTCAAATCTCATAGGCTGATTCCATTGCTATGAAACCAAAGTGTTTTTGTCCTATTTTCATTTTAATTCTTTGACATGCTCAGTTCATCAGAATTTGTATAAGTTTCATTATCTGGCTCATTAAGCTATTGGTCTGATGGAGCTTATCTTCATTTGAAGCTTGCTTTTTATGCAGTGCTAAGGTAGACAAACGGAGAGGTAAATATTTCACCTAAACTTATATTCAGTTTTAGATAAAATACCCCAATTAGTGCATTACAACCTTCTTTCCTCATTAATACAATTCACTTCTTTGTATTATGGTAAGGATGTGAATGTCAAGATTAAGAATACACGTCGCTATGACTTACAATTATTACTAATACAATTCTCTTCTTTGTATTATGGTAAGGATGTGAATGTCAAGATTAAGAATACACGTCGCTATGACTTACAATTATTACTAATGCAATTCTCTTCTTTGTCTTATGGTAAGGATGTGAATGTCAAGATTAAGAATACACGTCGCTATGACTTACAATTATTACTAATACAATTCTCTTCTTTGTATTATGGTAAGGATGTGAATGTCAAGATTAAGAATACACGTCGCTATGACTTACAATTATTACTAATGCAATTCTCTTCTTTGTCTTATGGTAAGGATGTGAATGTCAAGATTAAGAATACACGTCGCTATGACTTACAATTATTACTAATACAATTCTCTTCTTTGTCTTATGGTAAGGATGTGAATGTCAAGATTAAGAATACACGTCGCTATGACTTACAATTATTACTAATACAATTCTCTTCTTTGTCTTATGGTAAGGATGTGAATGTCAAGATTAAGAATACACGTCGCTATGACTTACAATTATTACTAATACAATTCTCTTCTTTGTCTTATGGTAAGGATGTGAATATCAAGATTAAGAATACACGTCGCTATGACTTACAATTATTACTAATACAATTCTCTTCTTTGTCTTATGACAAGGATGTGAATGTCAAGATTAAGTACTGTTATGTCGCTATGACTTACAATTATTAATAATAAATTCTCTTTGTCTTATGGTAAGGATGTGAATGTCAAGATTAAGAATACACGTCGCTATGACTTACAATTATTACTAATACAATTCTCTTCTTTGTCTTATGGTAAGGATGTGAATGTCAAGATTAAGAACACACGTCGCTATGACTTACAATTACTAATACAATTCTCTTCTTTGTCTTATGGTGGCACGTAACGCCAAGATTAAGAATACACGTCGCTATGACTTAAAATTATTACTAATACAATTCTCTTCTTTGTCTTATGGTAAGGATGTAATCAAGATTAAGAATACACGTCGCTATGACTCTACAATTATTACTAACACAATTCCTCTTTGTCCTATGCATACGTGAATGTCAAGATTAAGAATACACGTCGCTATGACTTACAATTATTACTTAATACAATTCCCTTTCTTGTCTTATGGTAAGGATGTGAATGCTGGACCAAGAATACACGTCGCTATGACTTACAATTATTACTAATACAATTTCTTCTTTGTCTTATGGTATGATGTGAATGTCAAGATTAAGAATACACGTCGCTATGACTTACAATTATTACTAATACAATTCTCTCTTCTTTGTCTTATGGTAAGGATGTGAATGTCAAGATTAAGAATACACGTCGCTATGACTTACAATTATTACTAATACAATTTCTCTCTTTGTCTTATGGTAAGGATGGAATGTCAAGATTAAGAATATGGCGTCGCTATGACTTACAATTATTACTAATACAATTTCTTCTTTGTCTTATGGTAAGGATGTGAATATCAAGATTAAGAATACACGTCGCTATGATCACAATTATTACTAATACAATTCTCTTCTTTGTCTTATGGTAAGGATGTGAATGTCAAGATTAAGAATACACGTCGCTATGACTTACAATTATTACTAATACAATTTCTCTTCTTTGTCTTATGGTAAGGATGTAAATGTCAAGATTAAGAATACACGTCGTTGCGACTTACAATTATTACTAATACAATTCTCTTTGTCTTATGGTATGATGTACTGCCAAGATTAAGAATACACGTCGCTATGACTTACAATTTGCTTAGCTAATACACCTCTTCTTTGTCTTATGGTAAGGATGTGAATGTCAAGACAATAAACACACGTCGCTATGACTTACAATTATTACTAATACAATTTCTTTGTCTTATGGTAAGGATGTGAATGTCAAGATTAAGAATACACGTCGCTATGACTTACAATTATTACTAATACACCCCTTTCTTTGTATTATGGTAAGGATGAATGTCAAGATTAAGAATACACGTCGCTATGACTTACAATTATTACTAATACACCCTTTTCATTATGGTAAGGATGTGAATGTCAAGATTAAGAATACACGTCGCTATGACTTACAATTATTACTAATACACCTCTTTCTTGTCTTATGGTAAGATGAATGTCATGATTAAGAATACACGTCGCTATGACTTACAATTATTACTAATACAATTCTCTTCTTTGTCTTATGGTAAGGATGTGAATGTCAAGATTAAGAATACACGTCGCTATGACTTACAATTATTACTAATACAATTCTCTTCTTTGTCTTATGGTAAGGATGTGAATGTCAATATTAAGAATACACGTCGCTATGACTTACAATTATTACTAATACAATTCTCTTCTTTGTCTTATGGTAAGGATGTGAATGTCAAGATTAAGAATACACGTCGCTATGACTTACAATTATTACTAATACAATTCTCTTCTTTGTCTTATGGTAAGGATGTGAATGTCAAGATTAAGAATACACGTCGCTATGACTTACAATTATTACTAATACAATTCTCTTCTTTGTCTTATGGTAAGGATGTGAATGTCAAGATTAAGAATACATGTCGCTATGACTTACAATTATTACTAATACAATTCTCTTCTTTGTATTATGGTAAGGATGTGAATGTCAAGATTAAGAATACACGTCGCTATGACTTACAATTATTACTAATACAATTCTCTTCTTTGTATTATGGTAAGGATGTGAATGTCAAGATTAAGAATACACGTCGCTATGACTTACAATTATTACTAATACAATTCTCTTCTTTGTCTTATGGTAAGGATGTGAATGTCAAGATTAAGAATACACGTCGCTATGACTTACAATTATTACTAATACAATTCTCTTCTTTGTATTATGGTAAGGATGTGAATGTCAAGATTAAGAATACACGTCGCTATGACTTACAATTATTACTAATACAATTCTCTTCTTTGTCTTATGGTAAGGATGTGAATGTCAAGATTAAGAATACACGTCGCTATGACTTACAATTATTACTAATACAATTCTCTTCTTTGTATTATGGTAAGGATGTGAATGTCAAGATTAAGAATACACGTCGCTATGACTTACAATTATTACTAATACAATTCTCTTCTTTGTCTTATGGTAAGGATGTGAATGTCAAGATTAAGAATACACGTCGCTATGACTTACAATTATTACTAATACAATTCTCTTCTTTGTCTTATGGTAAGGATGTGAATGTCAAGATTAAGAATACACGTCGCTATGACTTACAATTATTACTAATATACAATTCTCTTCTTTGTCTTATGGTAAGGATGTGAATGTCAAAGTTAAGAATACACGTCGCTATGACTTACAATTATTACTAATACAATTCTCTTCTTTGTCTTATGGTAAGGATGTGAATGTCAAGATTAAGAATACACGTCGCTATGACTTACAATTATTACTAATACAATTCTCTTCTTTGTCTTATGGTAAGGATGTGAATGTCAAGATTAAGAATACACGTCGCTATGACTTACAATTATTACTAATACAATTCTCTTCTTTGTCTTATGGTAAGGATGTGAATGTCAAGATTAAGAATACACGTCGCTATGACTTACAATTATTACCTAATACAATTCTCTTCTTTGTCTTATGGTAAGGATGTGAATGTCAAGATTAAGAATACACGTCGCTATGACTTACAATTATTACTAATACAATTCTCTTCTTTGTCTTATGGTAAGGATGTGAATGTCAAGATTAAGAATACACGTCGCTATGACTTACAATTATTACTAATACAATTCTCTTCTTTGTCTTATGGTAAAGGATGTGAATATCAAGATTAAGAATACACGTCGCTATGACTTACAATTATTACTAATACAATTCTCTTCTTTGTATTATGGTAAGGATGTGAATGTCAAGATTAAGAATACACGTCGCTATGACACAATTATTACTAATGCAATTCTCTTCTTTGTCTTATGGTAAGGATGTGAATGTCAAGATTAAGAATACACGTCGCTATGACTTACAATTATTACTAATACAATTCTCTTCTTTGTATTATGGTAAGGATGTGAATGTCAAGATTAAGAATACACGTCGCTATGACTTACAATTATTACTAATACAATTCTCTTCTTTGTCTTATGGTAAGGATGTGAATGTCAAGATTAAGAATACACGTCGCTATGACTTACAATTATTACTAATACAATTCTCTTCTTTGTATTATGGTAAGGATGTGAATGTCAAGATTAAGAATACATGTCGCTATGACTTACAATTATTACTAATACAATTCTCTTCTTTGTATTATGGTAAGGATGTGAATGTCAAGATTAAGAATACACGTCGCTATGACTTACAATTATTACTAATACAATTCTCTTCTTTGTATTATGGTAAGGATGTGAATGTCAAGATTAAGAATACACGTCGCTATGACTTACAATTATTACTAATACAATTCTCTTCTTTGTCTTATGGTAAGGATGTGAATGTCGTTAAGAATACGTCCTTTATGACTTACAATTATTACTAATACAATTCTCTTCTTTGTCTTATGGTAAGGATGTGAATGTCAAGATTAAGAATACACGTCGCTATGACTTACAATTATTATAATACAATTCTCTTCTTTGTATTATGGTAAGGATGTGAATGTCAAGATTAAGAATACACGTCGCTATGACTTACAATTATTACTAATTCTCTTCTTTGTATTATGGTAAGGATGTGAATGTCAAGATTAAGAATACACGTCGCTATGACTTACAATTATTACTAATACAATTCTCTTCTTTGTCTTATGGTAAGGATGTGAATGTCAAGATTAAGAATACACGTCGCTATGACTTACAATTATTACTAATACAATTCTCTTCTTTGTCTTATGGTAAGGATGTGAATGTCAAGATTAAGAATACACGTCGCTATGACTTACAATTATTACTAATACAATTCTCTTCTTTGTATTATGGTAAGGATGTGAATGTCAAGATTAAGAATACACGTCGCTATGACTTACAATTATTACTAATACAATTCTCTTCTTTGTATTATGGTAAGGATGTGAATGTAAGATTAAGAATACACGTCGCTATGACTTACAATTATTACTAATACAATTCTCTTCTTTGTATTATGGTAAGGATGTGAATGTCAAGATTAAGAATACACGTCGCTATGACTTACAATTATTACTAATACAATTCTCTTCTTTGTATTATGGTAAGGATGTGAATGTCGAATTAAATACATGTCGCTATGACTTACAATTATTACTAATACAATTCTCTTCTTTGTATTATGGTAAGGATGTGAATGTCAAGATTAAATACACGTCGCTATGACTTACAATTATTACTAATACAATTCTCTTCTTTGTATTATGGTAAGGATGTGAATGTCAAGATTAAGAATACACGTCGCTATGACTTACAATTATTACTAATACAATTCTCTTCTTTGTATTATGGTAAGGATGTGAATGTCAAGATTAGAGATACACGTCGCTATGACTTACAATTATTACTAATACAATTCTCTTCTTTGTATTATGGTAAGGATGTGAATGTCAAGATTAAGAATACACGTCGCTATGACTTACAATTATTACTAATACAATTCTCTTCTTTGTCTTATGGTAAGGATGTGAATGTCAAGATTAAGAATACACGTCGCTATGACTTACAATTATTACTAATACAATTCTCTTCTTTGTCTTATGGTAAGGATGTGAATGTCAAGATTAAGAATACACGTCGCTATGACTTACAATTATTACTAATACAATTCTCTTCTTTGTCTTATGGTAAGGATGTGAATGTCAAGATTAAGAATACACGTCGCTATGACTTACAATTATTACTAATACAATTCTCTTCTTTGTCTTATGGTAAGGATGTGAATGTCAAGATTAAGAATACACGTCGCTATGACTTACAATTATTACTAATACAATTCTCTTCTTTGTCTTATGGTAAGGATGTGAATGTCAAGATTAAGAATACACGTCGCTATGACTTACAATTATTACTAATACAATTCTCTTCTTTGTATTATGGTAAGGATGTGAATGTCAAGATTAAGAATACACGTCGCTATGACTTACAATTATTACTAATACAATTCTCTTCTTTGTATTATGGTAAGGATGTGAATGTCAAGATTAAGAATACATGTCGCTATGACTTACAATTATTACTAATACAATTCTCTTCTTTGTATTATGGTAAGGATGTGAATGTCAAGATTAAGAATACACGTCACTATGACTTACAATTATTACTAATACAATTCTCTTCTTTGTCTTATGGTAAGGATGTGAATGTCAAGATTAAGAATACACGTCGCTATGACACAATTATTACTAATACAATTCTCTTCTTTGTCTTATGGTAAGGATGTGAATGTCAAGATTAAGAATACACGTCGCTATGACTTACAATTATTACTAATACAATTCTCTTCTTTGTCTTATGGTAAGGATGTGAATGTCAAGATTAAGAATACACGTCGCTATGACTTACAATTATTATATGCAATTCTGCTTCTTTGTCTTATGGTAAGGATGTGAATGTCAAGATTAAGAATACACGTCGCTATGACTTACAATTATTACTAATACAATTCTCTTCTTTGTATTATGGTAAGGATGTGAATGTCAAGATTAAGAATACACGTCGCTATGACTTACAATTATTACTAATACAATTCTCTTCTTTGTCTTATGGTAAGGATGTGAATGTCAAGATTAAGAATACGTCGCTATGACTTACAATTATTACTAATACAATTCTCTTCTTTGTCTTATGGTAAGGATGTGAATGTCAAGGTCAAGAATACACGTCGCTATGACTTACAATTATTACTAATGCAATTCTCTTCTTTGTATTATGGTAAGGATGTGAATGTCAAGATTAAGAATACACGTCGCTATGACTTACAATTATTACTAATACAATTCTCTTCTTTGTCTTATGGTAAGGATGTGAATGTCAATATTAAGAATACACGTCGCTATGACTTACAATTATTACTAATACAATTCTATTCTTTGTCTTATGGTAAGGATGTGAATGTCAATATTAAGAATACACGTCGCTATGACTTACAATTATTACTAATACAATTCTCTTCTTTGTCTTATGGTAAGGATGTGAATGTCAAGATTAAGAATACACGTCGCTATGACTTACAATTATTACTAATACAATTCTCTTCTTTGTCTTATGGTAAGGATGTGAATGTCAAGATTAAGAATACACGTCGCTATGACTTACAATTATTACTAATACAATTCTCTTCTTTGTCTTATGGTAAGGATGTGAATGTCAAGATTAAGAATACACGTCGCTATGACTTACAATTATTACTACCTAAGCAGAGTGATTTTTTTTTTTTTGTAATCGTGTCTCCCCAAGGCATTTTACTGCCACTGCTATGCAGGGGGCTACATAGGAGGAAAGTTATAAGAATGAGTGACCGGTTACAGGGGATGTCAGGAAGTGTATAAGAGAAGGATGGCCGTAAAGTGAAGGATCAGTTTATATATTGATTGTAATATAACATTGATCCCCCACTTTATATTTACGTAATAATTTCTTGTCTGTTGATAAGCCGTAAAAAACGAATGAACCATTCGATGAAATACTGATTAGCTACACATGCATGTCTTTTAGATTTATGTACATTCTCTGGAATATAAATGTATAGATTATTTTTTTTTATAATCATATCCCCCCAAGCAAGGCATTTTACTGCCACTGTCGTGCAGGGGACTACATAAGAGGAAAGTTATGAGAAAGAGTGACAGGTTATAGGGAGTATCACGAAGAGAGTAAGAGATGGGTACTGTGGCCATAAAGTGAGGGATCAGTTTATATATAGTTTGTAATGTAGAATTGAATTTATATCCACATTATAATAGTATATAAATCCTTATTTGTTTATAATCCTATCGTCCCAGGCAAGGCATTTTACTGCCGCTTCGCAGGGGGTTACATAAAGGACTGTTCTGAGAATGAGTGAGAGGTTGCAGGGGGTGTCACGAAGAGAATAAGAGAAGGAAAAGAATACTGATGAGAGTGGGGTGGACGGAAAAAAAATCATGAGAGGATGTAAGTAAGTGAGACAGGAGATGACTATTGACTTTAAATTTACATTCTTAGAGATTATAGCTGTCGGGAAAGCAAGTATGCGGAAAGGAATTCCACAGGCGGGAAGTGCGAGAAAAGAAGCTACTGGAGTAGAATTTGCGTTTACAATTTATCGGTTTCATAGTAAAAGTGTGGAACCTAGTTGCTAATCTTGTGGCTTGAGTAAATTCATATATAGGGGGCACCAGTGAGCTAAGTTCATCGGAGCAGAAGCCGTGAAATTATTTGGAGAAGAGACACAAGGAAGCCACATTGCGTCGGTGAGAAAGCGACTGTATCCTAGCTGCTAAGTCGGGATCGATCACATTACAGATTCTCTGTTGGATTTGGTCGAGGACACCTAGGTGGATAGCAGAAGCACCCGACCAAATATGGCAGCAATATTCAATACACAAAGCAATATTCAATGCATAATTTACCCCCCCACCACCACCACCTTTTTTTTACTCACTAAATCACTTTTGTCTTCATTCACCATTGTGGTGATAATGCACAACTACAATTTTTTTTTAATCATTTCACCCCAAGCAAGGCATTCCACTGCCACTATTGCGCAGGAGGTTACATCGTGGAAAGTGATGAGAAAGAGTGGTTAGATATAGGAAATGTCAGAAGGTGGGTGATAGACGGGTGAGGATACCCAGGATGAGGGTTGGGTAGATGGGAAGGGTGTTTAATTATAAATGAATATTCTAGAAAATCTCCCAATTCATACAAGTCTTACTGAGTTTTAACATTAACATTAGAATCAGTCAATCAGTTAAATGCCATACGTGATACACGCTTGGGCGATCATGTCTCGAAAGAGACATGACTGACTGGGCAGAAGATTATCTTGCAGTAGGTTGCCATTGCTTTCTGCGGTAGACTGGTTGCCGACCAAGGCTATAGAACCCAATCTGTCCTGTTATTTAACCCATAACTGGAAGGAATAGACGGATTAATACCTTTCCTAAGGGTATTTGCGCGTAAGTGACTGCAATGAATTTAGGCAGAAGATTATCCCGCAGTAGGTTGCCATTGCTTTCTGCGGTAGACTGGTTGCCGACCAAGGCTATAGAACCCAATCTGTCCTGTTATTTAACCCATAACTGGAAGGAATAGACGGATTAATACCTTTCCTAAGGGTATTTGCGCGTAAGTGACTGCAATGGATTCGGCTGGAATTCGAACTCGGCTCCCCGATTTCTCGTTCCGAGCTGATATCCAATGCACCACAACGCACATCTTTTCTTAATTTGATGACATTTTTGTAGATCATGTTATGTCGAGTACCTGATAAAATACAAAGAAAACAGATGTATACAGAAAAAAAGTCAACCTTACTACAATCAAAAATTTGGCTGAACAAAAATATGATTTTTTTTAGCTTCCAAACAACTGATTTTTGTTGTCCATCGTCTGTATAGTGGGAAAAACATGGTTATCATTTGTATTTTTAGCTCATTTTTTTTATCATAGCGTAAATGTTTTTGTTCATTTCCTTTAACAAATATATTACCCACATATGCCCACTATCAAAATACCAATATAAACAGAAGAAATTGCACTCATACACTAACTTGTATATGCTTAGGTATACGCGAAAATAGGTAGAAGTCATTGTTTCTATGTGTGTGAAGTATATGTATGAATTTGGTTATAAAATGTGATATTTTTTTATTGTTGTTCTGGTCAGTCATGCTTTTCAATCTACCCTTATATACAAGTAAGTTTGACACAATGAATAAAAATATTTTTTTTAAAAGTACACAAAACAGCAAGCAGATGAACAAAAAAGAAATAAACTATGAGAAACAAGGTAATCGGCTCTTTGATGTAATAAAACTTAGATTAATATCAAAGAACAAAGAGCCATTTTAGTCATGTTAAATTTATATTGCGTACAGACACAAAATAAAATACATGCATATGCTTTTTTATAAGATATATATATATATATATATATATATATATATATATATATATATATAAACTTATTTATAAATGGAACTTTGTGTGTGTGTCTGTGTGTATCCGTTGCCTATAGACTCCGAAATGGCTGAACCAATTTTCTTAAAAAATTTACACGATTGTACTATAAGCGTCTGCGAGTGTTCTTAGCTAGGTTTTGTGTCGAGGTACCCCCGATAAATACCGAAAATCCATAATCGAAAAAATTGGGTTATAGAAGGAGTGGTCCGATTGTAATCAAATTTTATACACTCATAGACAAAGACATAAGAAACGATATTCAGAAGTTTCAAGGTTGCAGTTCTTACAATAGTGCAGAAAATTTGATATCCATACCAGGAAATCAAAATTTGACTTGCAACCATTCATTTTTCTTTCAGTCTACAGTTTCGCTTTAACTGGAAACAACCGTTGCTTTTTAGTCTTTCGTGCCATATATATATGGTTAAATAAAATAAAGACAAGAGGAAAACTGTATTTTAAATCGCCTACGCGTTTTATCCTGTGATGGACTTTATCAAGGCAAAAAGACGAAATGAGCTTTATTCTAAATTCCGTATCTATAAACAAACAGTGTTGGCAGCCACAAAGACGCTCACAAATCATTTCAAAAGATCAACAGACTTTGCGCTACACATGAAGAAATTCTACAACAGACTAACACACGAAATAAACAATTTTCAAAGAAAACGGTCAAATTCCCTTCATTTTAATATCTCGTGACTTTGCACTACACATGAAGAAATTCTAAAAAACTAAAATATTCTGTTAATCTTTTGAAATGATTTGTGAGCGTCTTTGTGGTTGCCAACACTATTTTGTTGATAGATACGTAATTTAGAATAAAGCTCATTTTGTCTTTTTGCCTTGATAAAGTCCATCACAGGACGAAACGCGTAGGCGATTTAAAATACAGTTTTCCTCTTGTCTTTATTTTATTTAACCATCCTGTCCTTAATCTCAGATTATAACTGAGTATATTTTTACATACATATATATATATATATATATATATATATATATATATATATATATAAGCATTAGTAAGAGCCAATGGAATGAGATTCCACTGTTTGTAGCATTTACCTGTTTAATTGTGCTCGTTATGTATCAGAGTAATACTTGTAGTAATATTATCATTATTTATAATAAAAATATTTTGAGTATAGCACTGAAACATGATAGCTCTTGTGTTGCAAAAATAGTGATTTTATTATAAATAATGAGAATATTGCTACAAGTATATATATATATATATATAAATAAAGACTCTACTGATGTGCAGGACGCCTGGGGAAAAGGCCTAATCTAATATTTTTGTCATCATATGTGATCACAGGAAGTTTAACTGATAATGTAAGGTCTGGAATAAAAGACATTTATTTTTCCACTTTATTGAAATGATTATAACCTTCTGTCTAGAAAAAGAGACGTTTGAACCCCAAAAGACGTAGTGTTTATAAAATTCACAACATAACTATATTTTCAACCAAAATTTAACACTAAAATATAAATACTAAAAAGACAAAAAACGAATATTCTATTTGCCAAATAAGCAGAGGGGTCTTGTAAATGATTTAAGCCTGAAAAGAAAAGCACGAATGTTTGAATAGTAAACACATAAATACCCTGAACAGGCAAAAGATTAATTGCTATTTAAATTTAGTTTGTTTCTTTTTACTTTTTTCTTTTAAACAAATGTTATATAGAGTTATTGGATTTTAAAACTTTTTTTTTTATCGTATCACCCCGAGCAAGGCGGTAACGCCACTGATGTGCAGGGGGTTACATAAGAGTAAAAAGATTAGGGGGGCTACATAAGAGTAAAAGAATTAGGGGGCTACATAAGAGTAAAAAGATTAGGTAGGTACATAAGATTAAAAATATTAGGGGGCTACATAAGAGTAAAAAGGTTAGGAGCTACATAAGAGTAAAAGAATTAGGGGGCTACATAAGATTAAACATATTAGGGGGCTACATAAGAGTAAAAAGATTAGGGGCTACGTAAGAGTAAAAGGATTCGAGGGCTACATAAGAGTAAAAGGATTAGGGGGCTACATAAGAGTAAAGGGATTAGGGGGCTACATAAGAGTAAAAGGATTAGATAGGAGGAGAGTGAAGAGAAAGGCGAACCAGTTAGAAAGGAGCAAGAGAGAGAGATGGGAATACAGGTGTGATGACAGTTTCAAAGGTGGTGGGAAAGGAAAATATATACAGGGGGATGTGGAAAGAACTCGAGTCAAGTGGTTAAGAGATGGGTATTGACATTGCATTTAAATTCTTGGGGTTTGTAGCCGTCAGGAAAGCAAGAATATGGAAGTGAGTTCCACAGGTGGGAATTGCGAGAAAAGAAACTGCAGAAATAGAATTGTCGTCTGCATTTGGTTGATCTAACTGTGAATGGGTGAGACCCAGTTGTCAGTCAGGGGCACCAGTGTCTTAAGTTCGTTGGAGCAGAAGCCATGAAAGTATTTATAGAACAGACACAGAGAAGTCAAATCCCGTCAGTGGGGAAGTGGCGCTAAGTCGGTACCTATCACATTACTGGTTCTCCTTTGGAGCCTGTCAATAACACTGAGATGAACAGTGGGTGTGCCTGACCATATAGGACAGCAGTACTCTATGCACGGACGGATGGTTGATTTGTATATATGCAGAATGGATTCAGTCGGAAAAAACATCCTGACCCAACTTTCCTAGCAGTGGGATTAGCTATTGACTCAATCTATACTTGAGATCGAGGCGGCGCATTGTATTGCTCTCGGGGAGACTCGCTTGGTCCATTCTTTTGGGAGGCAGGAGAAGTTGCCTGTGATGATTGACAGACAGCAGCTTGGTCTTAGACGCATTTACAAGCCACTTCTTAACCCACTCCACCACAGAATGTATATCCCTTTCAAGATCAGCAGCGAGATTATGTTTGTCCGCCATGCCGGGTTTCTTACTGATGCGGGAGTAAATTGTGGTGTCATCTGCGTAGATACCGACTTGGCACTTGATCACGTCTGGGAGATCATTTATGAAAATAAGGAAGAGCTTCGGGCCTAGGATAGAGCCCTGAGGGACACCAGCGTTTGTACAGTAGGATGTGGAGGCATATGCCCATTCATTATGCGGTTATATAGAAAAGATTGCTTTAAATCTATGAATTCGCTAATCGAACTGAGTGGAAGAGAGTTTGTTTTTACATTGTAAAAACGTGTCTAAATTTTTTAAAATACCGTTGTGGAGTTGTAAAACTTTGTCGCCAAGTTGTTGCGACCTGTTGGGCCATGAAGAAAGATACGGAAACAAGAAGGTAGGTTGAAACACTGTATTATAATAACAAGAATATATATATATATATATATATATATATATATATATATATATATATATATATATAAGTGTTAGTATTCATCAAAATAGAAGTGTAAGTCCCACGATTGTCTGAAAGCTGCGTCTCCGGAAGTCACTCCGGTTATTCTTTATAGAAGGAGGAAGAGTTCATTCCACGTAGAAGGGGACCATAACAAATACAAAAAAGTATGTTTTAAAGCTAACCTTAAGTTATTTTAAATAAAACGAAAACTTAACTTCAAAGAAGATATTTAAATTAGTGAAAATGTGTTCTTCAAATTTTTTTTAGAACTTATGTAGCGATCAGTCAGTTAAGTGCCATACGTGAAACACGCTTTGGCGATCATGTCTCGAAAGAGACATAACTGACTGGGCAGAAGATTATCGTGCAGTAGATTGCCATTGCTTTCTGCGGTAGATTGGTTGCCAGCCAAGGCTATAGAACCCAATCTGTCCTGTTATTTAACCAACAATTGGAAGTAAGAGACGGAATAATACCTTTCCCAAGGGTATTTTCGCGTAAGTGAATGCAATGAATTCAACTGGAATTTGAACTCGGCTCCCCGATCTCTCGTTCCAAGCCCTTATATCTGCACCACAACGCACATCCGCTAATCTGTAGAGGTAACTAGTGTATGAAAAATGATCAACAGCATTAATAGGAGTTTATGCATTCGTATATATATATATATATATATATATATATATATATATATATGCATATATATACATATATACATATATATATACATATATATATACATATATAAATATAATATATATATATATATATACATATATATACATATATATATATATATACATATATATATCCATATATATATATATACACACATATGTATACAGATATATATATACATATATATATATATATATATATATATATATATATATATATATAATTACGAATGCATATTTAGAAGGTAAATTCACGACTGTCAAAGATTTGTCAATGGCCGGGAAGACTCTTAGGGGGGTGACTTGGGCGTGACAATTGGATAGCTATCAGCCTTTACATTACTTACTTTCTTTTGCTCTGTAGTCAGTTTAATGTCACCATAATGTCATCTTCCAGTCAATTCTATTGCCCATTATTTGTTATAATCAGTTCCACAGAAGACGAAAAGGTCCGTTTTATAATTTCTATGGCACGTCACTGCTACCCCTGCCAAATACCAATTTGTCGAACAGGAAAATCGGCTTGAAAGATTATGGAGATAACTGTCTTGGGGATTCGACGTTTGTAATGAAGTAAATTTTAACACATTTAAATGGATGTCGCTTATTCACTACATAAAGAGGGAAAGACAGCGAGTTGTGTTTTAGGAGTTTTATTTGTTGTTTTCATGAGATTTTTGACTTCAGATTTGTTACTATATGTTATATTTAGCATGTTTTTTTTGTGCGTAGTAGTAGTCGTAGCACAACTTTTCGTGTCCTTTGTGACGACAGGGATTTCTGTTTCTTACTTCTCCAGTTATTCTCTACTAGCAGTATAGCCCGGCGTTGCTCGGGTGTAATGAAAGCTTTAAAACTAATCCATGGTCCTGGAGCTCAGACTCTTTGGACACGAAAGACTAAAAAGCGATCGTTGTTTCCAGTTAAAGCGAAACCGTAGATTGTAAGAAAAATGAATGGATGTAAGTCAAATTTTGATTTCCTGGTATCGATATCAAATAAGTTTTTCCTCGTTAACTGAATTTTGAAGGCTAAATAAGTCCTCTGAGTAAATGGCATCATGGCTGAGACTAAGAACTACAATTATATCTACTTAGAGCCAAACCCGAAGCAAAAACTAAAATAAAAGGGCTGAAAAAATACAGGCAGATAAACAGACACACACACACACAAACATATTGCCGTTTATATATATATATTATTGATTTTCTGCAAATTTTGATTTCCTGGTATCGATATCAAATAAGTTTTGTTTGTCGTCAACTGAATTTTAAATGCTAAATAAGTCCTGTGAATAAATAGTATCATGGCTGAGACTAAGAACTACAATTATACCTACTTAGAACCAAACCCGATGCAAAAACTAAAATAAAAGGGCTGAAAAAATATCTGACATACAGGCAGATAAACATCTTGTCTTTTATATATATATATATTATCGATTTTCTGCACTATTGTAAGAACTGCAACCTTGAAACTTCTGAATATCGTTTTTGTCTTTGTCTATGAGTGTATGAAATTTGATTAAAATCGGACCACTCCTTCTATAACCCGATTTTTTCGATAACGATTTTCGATATTTATCAGAGATACCTCGACACTAAACCTAGCTAAGAACACTCGCAGACACTTATAGTACAACTGTGTAAATTTTCAAGAAAATAGGTTCAGCCGTTTCGGAGTCTATAGGTAACGGACACACACACACACACACACACAAACACAACCACACACACAGACAAAATTCCATTTATAAATAAGTTTAGATTTATAATTTTCTATTGATTTGCATACGATACTACACCACTCCGAATGGAAGAGGTCGTAAACCTTTGTTTTTTCTTTTACTACTCCTGGGTATTTTTGTATTGTATTGTCCTCTTCTTGTCTTTCTTGTTGTCTATTTAATAATGATCTTGATCTAGCTTCATTTTCTTCTTCATATCCGTCTGTCTTTTTGGTCCTGGGTATGACGATAAATTACATCCGGCAGCAAGGCCTCTGATTGGGAGGTTGTGAGGAGCATGGCACCACTTTTTGGCTGCTGTTGTTCCCAGGTCCACCCTGACCCGGGGTGGTAGCATCTGTTAGGGTCCCAGCTATGGGTAAATAGTTTATCCCCAAACTGGGGTCAAAATTATAGAAATATATACATAATAATCGTTTTCTGGTATTTTTCAATGACTGACATTGTTCCTATTGGTAGCAGATTGAAATGATATCCGACGAATAGCTTTATGAAAGTTGTCAGCATGCCGGATTTTCGCAACAGAGTGGTTTGCTAGTACTCATTGTTCGCGTTTAATTTGCTCATAACTTTTTTCTCCATTCAGATGGGCGAGTAGATAGTCGACAGAAAATAGCATTTAAAACTCTTTTTACATAGGTATTCAGCTTTGTCAAATCGACATACTCTGACCTTTCCATTCTGTTTAGCTAAAACTACCATACAGTTGAATTCATTGCATTCACTTACGCGCAAATACCCTTGGGGAAGGTATTAATCCGTCTATTCCTTCCAGTTATGGGTTAAATAACAGGACAGATTGGGTTCTATAGCCTTGAGTGGCAACCAGTCTACCGCAGGAAGAAATGGTAAACTACTGCGGGATAATCTTCTGCCCAGTCAGTCATGTTTCTGTCGAGACATGATCGCCCAAGCGTGTATCACGTATGGCACTTAACTGACTAAATATAATGGTTGAAAACATTATTAAGTCGTCTACTGGGCATAAAGTGGGAGATCAGTTTTATATTGTTATAAAGTAATAAACTGATCCCCCACTAATTAATACTTAATAATATAATACATCACTTCTTCCTCTAGCTATGAGTCAAATAACAGGACAGATTGGGTTCTACAGCCTTGGCTGGCAACCAGTCTACCGCAGAAAGCAATGGCAACCTCCTGCGGGATAATCTTCTGCCCAGTCAGTCATGCCTCTTTCGAGACATGATCGCCCAAGCGTGTTTCATGCATGGCACTTAATTGACTGACCATCAGGAAACATCATTCTGTACGCTTCTTTACTTTATGACTTTTATGTCTTCCATCTTCTTGAATTCTTTCTCTGTCTCCATTAGTGGTAAGATCATGCGACGTGACGTCGAGTGGAGTAGGGCTTAGCACACTCCTTTGGCGATATGGTGTATTATTTGCCGTTTGAAATTTTTACTGATATATTCTTCCTTCTTGTCTTGTAACGACATTCACCCAAAGTGGGTTGAGCCGGTTCCAATGGAGGTAAACCACATCGCGCGTCAAGGCCATTCACCCTTGTCAATCGGCAACATAATCGGCGGCATGATCTAGCCATTCGTGCTTCCAGCGTCGGACACCAAAAGCGCGAAGACTGGACATGAGATCCATGTCTGCTTTGACAGTATCGAGCCAGGTCTTAAGTTGACCACCTCGGCGCTCCAACCAGTGGGTGCACTGGGCGCCACCAGTTTACGGGCAAATTCATCACCAGGCCGGTGCAGTACGTGACCGAACCACCGGAGTTTCCTTTTAAGCAGAGTTTCTTCCAGGCCAAGGAGGTTGCAACTGGAGCGCATGGTCGAGTTTGGGATCCGGTCGGAGAGGCAAACGCCCAGGATACATCGAAGGCAGTGGTAATATATTGAACTGATATATGCCGTCAACTTAAAGTATTAAAACATTGACCTTGTAGTGTTTCTTCAGATTGTGTCCGTAAATCGGCTATATGGCTTCTCTCCGTCTCTTCTACAAATACTTTCACGAATTCTGCGCCAACGCGCTTAACTCCCTGGTGCCCCCTCTGCACGAATTTACTAAGGCTACTAGATTAGCAACAAGGTCCCACCCTTTAACAGTGAAATCAATCAAGTGCAACCGCAACTTCTAAATTATCGGCTTATTTTCTCGCACTGACTGGCAACTGGGTCCCACCCATTCACAGTCAGGTTAGCCAAATGCAGACGACAATTCTACTCCTGCATCTTCTTCTCTCGCACTTCCCGCCTGTGGAACTCGCTCCCGTATTCTTGCTTTCCTGACGGCTACAACCTCCAGAAATTTAAATGCAAAGTCAATACTCATCTACTAACCACTGGACTCTAGCTCTCTCCCCACCCCTGTATAACCTTCCCTTTCTCTCCACCTATGTATCTGTCATCGCACCTGCTTTCTCAGCTTTCTATTCCTCCTTTCTAACTAGTTTGTACTCCTCACTCTTTTCTAATTAATCTTTTTACATTTATGTAGCCCCCTGCACATCAGTGGCGTTTCCGCCTTGCTTGGGCTGAAATGATTAAAAAAAAAATTTAAAAAAAACTTCCAGCCTGTGGAACTCTTTGCTTCGCAGATAGCTACAATCTCCAAGAGTTTAAATGCAACATCAACTGTCATCTCTTATCTACTTGACTCCCATCCGTTCCCCGACACATTGTTGTTCTCCCTTTACACTCTACTCTCACGCAGCTCTCTTCAAACCAATGTTCTCGTCTTTCTCTTGCCCATTCTCCGACACCTACTCTGATTTGTTCTTCTTTCTCTTAACTTACATATTATGTACTCCCCTGTGCATCAGTAGCAGTAATGCCTTGCTTGAAATCGTTACTGATATATTCCGTCAAATTGAAAAGCATTAAAACGTATGTAACAAGGCTAAAAAAACAAAAAAGTAAAGAAAACAATAAAAGGTAGGGAAATAATTTATGTGCCCTGTACTTTCAGGACGTAGGCGATTATAGCTTTCCACGTCTCCCTGTACCTGGTGGCTCTTAGCACGCCTTCTCCTGTTACACCATGCAACCCTCGTTCCGTCATTCAATTGATTAGGTCCTTCAAATATGTTATCCGCTGCTTTCCCCTGTCTTTTTTCCCTCTATCTGGCCTGTTAGTATCAGTTTCTCCAAGCCCTCTTTCCTCATTGCATGTCCCAGGAACTTCAGCTGTCTCTTTCTGATGCTCAGTATTAATTCCCTTTCCAAAACCTCATCATTGCTCACATGCTCGATCCTTCTGTTGAACCACATTTCATTTGTTTCAAGTTTTTCCTTCATCTTTGATGATATTGTCCAGCACTCACTTCCATATTGAAGAACCGACATCACATAGCAATCCAGTACTCTCTTCTTTGTTTCTAGTGAAATTGTCCTGTTTCTTAATACTTTACTCAACTTCTGGAATGCTTCCTTCGCCATGCCAATTTGCCTTCGGATCTCTGTGTCGCACTTTCCGTCTTCTGTTATAACACTTTCCAGGTATTTAAAATATTTGGATTAACTCATCACATGAAATTCAAAGTATAATTTTTCAACGTCTGGATGTTTATTTTTACTTGTTAATGTTATCAAATGAAAATTTAAATTTATCAATTTAAAGTAAGCTTAAAACCAGTTTTTACTACGTTTATGCAAAACTATAAGCTATTTTTAGTAAAAAAAATTATGCATAAATTTCATAAGCGTTTATAGTGGGCCCCTAGACTAAAACTTGAAATATAAAGGGGTCCGTAAGTCAAAAAAGGGGTCTGTAAGTCAAAAAGTTTGAAAACCCCTGGTTTAAAGATACTAAGTAATCACTGTAGCATAATTCCACAGAATAAAAGAAAAACAGTGGTAGTTAGACTTTTATAAAAGAATACAATCGTTCATAGTAAAGACAGAGATTCTGTATAAGGTCATCAAACAAGGTCATCAAACAAGGTCATCAAACAAGCATTTGGATCAAAATCTTCATCGGTTGTTCTTCTTAAGTCTAAAAATAAATCAGTCATACTTATGATATCTAATCTAAACTTATTTATAAATGGAACTTTGTCTGTGTATGTGTCTGTGTGTGTATGTATGTGTGTGTGTCTGTTACCTATAGACTCCGAAACGGCTGAACCGATTTTCTTGAAAATTTACACAGTTGTACTATAAGCATCTGCGAGTGTTCTTAGCTAGGTGTTGTGTCGAGGTACACCCGATAAATATCGAAAATCGATAATCGAAAAAATCGGATTATAGAAGAAGTGGTCAGATTTTAATCAGATTTGATACACTCATAGACAAAGACATAAGAAACGATATTCAGAGGTTTCAAGGTTGCAGTTCTTACAATAGTGCAGAAAATTAAAAATATATATATATATAAGGCAAGATGTTTGTGTGTGTATCTGTTTATCTGTCTGTAGGTCCTTTATACAAATCCACAATTTTTATCTGATTCACACCAAACTTCACACAAATATTTTTTAGGCTGAGTCTGAGCTCCAGGACCATGGATTAGTTTTAAAGCTTTCATTACACCCAAGTAACGCCGGCCTATACTGCTAGTATATATATATATATATATATATATATATATATATATATATATATATATATGTATTAGGTGCAATTGGTTAATTGTCTCAATTATTTTATTATTCAAATATTCTTTAGGCTGAGTCTAAGCTCCAGGACCATAGATTAGTTTTCAAGCTTTCATTACACCCGAGCAACGCCGGGCTATACTGTTAGTCAATAATAAATGGACCCAAAATTTTACAGAGCTTTTTCACAATCCGTCAGTAGTCAATGATGATATTATTGACAACCTGCTTGGCTTCATAAATGAAATGCTGACTCTTCCTACATCTTTTTAATTTAAAACTAAACATTTTTAAACTTACATTAGTATTTTTTGTTTGTTTGTTTTTTATAATTTTAAGTTCGATTTTTTAAATTTGAAATTCAACTTTTTTTGAAATTCAACTTTTTTTTTAATAATAAGAACTTCAAATAACATGCAATCATTTAGTCTAGTTGGAACTTTCATAAACTTTATTGATCCATTGTGCCTTAATAGCCATTCTATTGAAATTTTCACTGAAAGATTGCAACATGTGTTGCCAATGGTTCTAATGAGAGTGATATGCTCACGTCTTAATTGTGAGATCATTAAGTGAAACGAACGAATGAACACCATGATAACGTAGTTAGTCGACTATGAAAATAATCAATTTTAATGAGTGCACTTCTGTATTATCGTCGTTCATTTATTGGACAATTTAATGGATTTTCACCTTTTGAAGTTTTGCAGAGACGGGAAAGGAAATATACTGAAATTCTTGTAAAAGGCGATTCTCACATTCATTTTACTTAGCTTCGTATTCATTTTGAATTTCACCATTTTTTTAATTTTTTTTTTTTTTATAATCGTGTCGCCCCAAGCAAGGCATTTTACTGCCACTGTTGAGCAGGGGGTTACATAGGGGGAAAGTTATGTGAAAGAGTGACAGTTTATAGTGGGTGTCAGGAAGTGGATAAGAAAAGAATGACTGTAACTATAAAGTGAGGGATCAGTTTATATATTGATTGGAATGTAGAATTGATCCCCCACTATATAACCTCATTATAATAGTATAGAATTTTTTTTATAATCATATCGCCCCAAGCAAGGCATTTTACTGCCACTGTTGTGCAGGGGGTTACATAGGAGGTAGGTTATGAGAAAGAGTGACAGGTTATACGGGGTGTCAGGAAGAGAAGAATGACTGTGGCCATAAAGTGAGAAATCGGTTTATATATTTATTGTAATATAAAATTGATCCCTCACTTTATATCCACATTATAATAGTATAGAATTTTGTTAATAATCATATCGCTCCAAGCAAGGCATTTTACTGCCACTGTTGAGCAAGGGGTTACAGAGGAGGTAAATTATGAGAAAGAGTGACAATTTACAGGGAGTGTCAGGAAGAGGGTAGGAGAAGGATGAGAATACTGATGAGAGTGGAGTGGACGGAGAAAGAAGCATTAGAGAGAGAGAGAGAGAGAGAGGAAGCAAGTTAGTGAGATAGTAGATGACTATTGACATTTGAATTCGTGGAGATTGTAGCTATCAGGAAAGCAAGTAAACGGAAGGGAATTTCACAAGCGGGAAGTGCGAGAGAAGAAGCTGTTGGAGTAGAATTTGCGTTTACAATTTATTGGTTTCATAGTAAAAGGGTCGGACCTAGTTGCTAATCTTGTGGCTCGAGCAAATCCATGTATGGGGGGTACCAGTGAGCTAAGTTTATCGGAGCAGAAGCCGTGAAATTATTTGTAGAAGAGACACGGGGAAGCCACACTGCGCCGATGAGTAAGGGACTGTATCCGAGCAACCAAGTTGGGATCGATCACATTACAGATTCTCTGTTGGATTTTGTCAAGGACCCTTAGATGGATAGCAGGAGCACCCGACCAGATATGGCAGCAGTATTCAATGCACGGGCGGATGGTAAATCGGGATCGATCCCATTACAGATTCTCTACTTCACTTTTGAGATAAAAGATTTGTGACAAATGAACATAAATCATTTTTTTATAATCATATCGCCCCAAGCAAGGTATTTTACTGCCACTATTGTGCAGGGGTTACATAGGAGAAAGGTTATGAGAAAGAGTGACGGGTTACAGGGGGTGTCAGAAAGAGGGTAGAAGAAGGATGAGAATACTGATGAGAGTGGAGTGGACGGAGAAAGGAGCATGAGAGAGAGGATGCAGGTTAATGAAATAAGAGATGATTGTTGACTTCACATTTAAATTATTAGAGATTGTAGTTGTCGGGGAAGCAAGTAAATGGGAGGGAATTCCACGGGCGGAAAGTGCGAGAAAAGAAGCTACTGGAGTAGAATTTGCGTTTAAAATTTATTGGTTTCACAGTAAAAGGGTGGGACCTAGTTGCTAATCTTGTAGTTCGAGTATATAGGGGGTACCAGTGAGTTAAGTTCATCGGTGCAGAAGCCGTGAAAGTATTTGTAGAAGAGACACAGGGCAGCCACATTGGATCGGTGAGAAAGCGACTGTATCTGAGCTGCCAAGTCAGGATCGATCACATTACAGATTCTCTGTTGGATTTTGTCAAGGACATCTTGGTGGATAGCCGGAGCACCCAACCAGATATGGCAGCAGTATTCAATGCATGGGCGGATGGTATGTCGGGATAGATCATATTACAGATTCTCCGTTGTATTTTGTCAAAGACCCCTATGTGGATAGCAGGAACACCCAACCAGATATGGCAGCAGTATTCAATGCATGGGCTGATGGTAGGTCGGGATAGATCACATTACAGATTCTCTGTTGGATTTTGTCAAGGAGCCCTAGGTGGATAGCAGGAGCACCCGACCAGATATGGCAGCAGTATTCAATGATCGGGCGGATGGTAAATCGGGATAGATCACATTACAGATTCTCTGTTGGATTTTGTCAAGGAGCCCTATGTGGATAGCAGGAGCACCCGACCAGATATGGCAGCAGTATTCAATGCACGGGCGGATGGTAGATTTGTATATGTGCAGGATTGTTTCAGACGGTATCCTCGAAAGCAATGTCTTCCACTATAAAATTTGTGGTACTTTCACGATGGTCGTGATCGGGTTATCATGTGGTCAGGAGTGAAGAATGATAAGATCTCTAAACAGTTTCCCTACGGTAGATTGACTGAAGGAAAACTGAAGACTGCATCAAGCAGAAGTAGCAATTATTCAGCGGTAACGCCACTGATGTGCAGGGGGCTATATAAAGTTAAAAAAAAAACATTAGATAGGAGGAGAGTAAAGAGAAAGACGAACCGGTTACAGGGGGTGTCAGAGAAAGGAGCAAGAGAAGGATGGGAATACAGGTGTGATGACATTTGCAAAGGTGGAGAGAAAGGAAAAGATAAACAGCGTGGTGTAGAAAGAACTAGAGTCAAGTAATCAAGAGATGGGTATTGACATTGCATTTAAATTCCTAGAGGTTGTAGCCGTCAGGAAAGCAAGAATATAGAAGCGAGTTCTACCGGCGGGTAGTGCGAGAAAAGAAGCTGCAGAAGTAGAATTGTCGTCTGGATTTGGTTGATCTAACTGTGGATGGGTGGGACCCAGTTGCCAGTCAGGTTGCACGAGTAGACACCTGTTGCAAAGGCACCAGTTCGTTGGAGCAGAAGCCATAAAAATATTTATAGAACAAACAGGGAAGCCACATCCCGACGGTGAGAAAATGGCTGGAGTCGAGTCGCCAAGTCGGTATCTATCGCATGACTGATTCTCCTTTGGAGCCTGTCAAGAACACTGATGTAAAAATTATTTTTCTCTATTTCAACTGAATGGTAATTATTTTTAATATTTTATTGAAAAATATTTTCACGGTTGAATTTTCTTTTCAATTATAAGTTTTTGTCGGTATCATTAAAGCGAAATTATTGTATTTAAATTGTATAAACGCTTAATCCTGACAATTTTAGGATTTGTTCCGAAAATTACTTTTTGGGAATATGAGCGTTTTTTTTTTTGTTTTTGTTTTTTTTTTTGGTGGGTGGGTATTATTCCAAAAATTCCTTATTTGGAATATGAGCGTTTTTTTAGTACTATTGCAAAAATTCCTTATTTGGAATACGGGCGTTTCTTTAGTATGTCCTTGGAAATGAACGCTTACGTGGACATATGCACGAATTTCAATATCTCGCGCCATGCGGAAAAAATTATCGTCTGCAAAAGTTTTCGTTTGCGTAAGCTTTTCAAATTAAACTCAGAATAATCTGAGCTCCACAAACTAACGGACGCATTCAGATTTTCTCCGGTTTCTTCATATTTCGAATGAAATCGTAATTTTATGAAAAATATGAGCCTTTATATTTAATTTTTATTCCGACGTTTTAAAAATTCATTTGGTCAACAAAAAATGTGAATATTTTCCCCCGTAATTTTGAAACAAAAGATATATTTTTAAAAAAATTGTTTTTTCAAACAAAAACAAAATATGTAAAAAACAAAGTGCCAATGGTTAATTTAATTATTTAAGTCGTTTTTTTTTTTCAAATTTAATATTTCATACTTCAGAAAATAAAATTTAAAAAAATAAACCTTTTTTTTTTCGCTAAGTATTTCATGGAGGAAATCTACTGTCTGTAATTCGTGAGGCATTAATGTAACTTTTTCCTCTAAAATTAAATGTCTACATTTTGAAATATTCTTCGAAAATTTCTAAACTGAGAGCGTAATAGTTTTTATATTTCTAATTTCAATAAAACAAAATAAATTTATTGTTTTATGTTAAATTCATTTAGTCAACAAAAAATTTAAATATTTTCCCCCGTAATTTTGAAACAAAAACAAACGCAATGTTGTTTACAATGTCACACAAAACATCAAATCACGTTTTTTTAATGGAATTTTTTAACAATTTTTCAACAACAATTTTTTATATAATAATTTTTTTATATAACCGAGTCCTACTACTAAAATCTTCTGAGTTGCACGGGCAACGCCGGGTTATGATGCTAGTGCACAATAAAACACATACTAAAAGTAGTGACTTAAGCCAAATGCTTTTAAAAAAATACTAAACAACTAACAAGTTAAAGTAATAATACCCAGACTTCATATCGGAGACTTCATGATAACACATTCTTATATTTTAAAACAAGAGTCACTTCCAGTCTATACGACATGCCAAGAAATATACACAATAAAACACATACTAAAAGTAGTGACTTCAGACAAATGCGTTTAAAATACTACTACAAAACCAACATAAAAGAGCTTTTTCGGGTCATTAATCCATGTAATATAATACAAATTCGTAAAGAAATTATTATTATTATTATTGTATTGAATATACGACTAGACAGCCAACATGGAAGAGCTTTTTCAAGACATTAATCCATGTAATATACTACAAATTCGTAAAGAAATTATTATTTTTGTATTTGAAATGCTACTAGACAACCGACATGAAAGAGCTTTTTCAAGACATTAATCCATGTAATATACTACAAATTCGTAAAGAAATTATTATTATTATTATTGTATTGAATATACGACTAGACAGCCAACATGGAAGAGCTTTTTCAGGACATTAATCCATGTAATATACTACAAATTCGTAAAGAAATTATTTTTGTATTTGAAATGCTACTAGACAACCGACATGAAAGAGCTTTTTCAAGACATTAATCCATGTAATATACTACAAATTCGTAAAGAAATTATTATTTTTGTATTTGAAATGCTACTAGACAACCAACATGAAAGAGCTTTTTCAAAACATTAATCCATGTAATATACTACAAATTCGTAAAGAAATTATTATTTTTATATTTGAAATGCTACTAGACAACCAACATGAAAGAGCTTTTTCAAAACATTAATCCATGTAATATACTACAAATTCGTAAAGAAATAATATTCTAAAATCTAACCCTAACAAAACTACAACATTAAACCCACATATCACAGCCTGGACTAATTATATCCACACAAACATGCACAAAACCTGGATGTCATCTACCATATATACAATTGTGAAAGCAGAATAATATATTACTTCAATGCACCCACAAAAATCAAATTTCAGCATTAAATGACCCACAACGGGTTGATATAACGGTAAACAAACAAATCAGTCAATCCCATGTCCGAATATTGAAAGACGATCAATTAAATGTTCATGTCCGAACCAGGAAATATGCAGGTTGAATTTCCATACCAAAACCGTGTATCAACTTCCCATGTTTGCACTGACGGAAATTTTGCATCTTTCCATGTGTGGGAATATATATATATATATATATATATATATATATATAGAACCTTGAGCATAATTAGAAAAACTTGTATAAGAGGGTACCGTGTCAATTATGACGAACAAAACATGTTTCGGCTTTTTCGTCTTCATACAAATCAAGATGGTCGAGAACAGGGGTTAAAAATATCAAAACACAACACCACTGACCACCAAGCACTGTTGTATATGAAAGCAATTTTCCCAATAGGAAGTTAAAGAAAAAGTACAAACACCATATGTTTCATTTGCCATTAAGTCTATTACCGAATATTCCACCAAAACTAAAAATAACGAATAAATAAATAAATATAAAAGGCAAAATGTTTGTGTGTCTGTCTGTCTATCTTTCTGTCTGTCCGTATGTCCTTTATACAAATCCACGATTTTTATCTGATTCTCACCAAACTTCACACAAATATTCTTTAGGCTTCCGGTCAGGTCTTATTTTGTTTTCCGAGTTCCCCCCAACATCGGAAATTGATACTCCGATATCCGATCAGATCTGATCAAGATGACGATTTCAGCCCTTTTATCGTGGTTCTTGCTGCCGAATTTAATCTAACGTGGTAACATTATAGTTTTTAGTCTCAAACATTAGTAGATCTTCTCATGCGACTCATTTTCCTCGATATTGGAAATTGATACTCCGATATCCGATCAGATCTGATCAAGATCAGGATTTCAGCCTTTTTATCGTGGTTCTTGCTGCCGAATTTAATCTAACTTGATAAAATTATAATTTTTAGTCTCAAACATTAGTAGATCTTCTCAGACGACTCATTTTCCCTGATATCATTTTCCCCTCGATAATCGAATCTGATCAAAAAACCAATATTCAGCCATCAATATCGCTCATTTTCTCCAATTTTTCTCCCGATGGGTACGATAAGTTTTCATGGACTTACTTTAGTTTATGCTTGGATGACTTATTTGACTCCGATACTGGAAATCGATACGCCTATATCCTATCGGGTCTAATCAAAATCAGGTATCAGCCCTTTTATTTTAGTTTTTGCATCAGGTTTTGCACAAAGTAGGTAAAATCGTAGTTCTTAGTCTCAGCCATGATACCATTTACTCAGAGGACTTATTTAGCCTTCAAAATTTAGTTTACGACGAAAAAATCTTCTTTGATATCGATACCAGGAAATCAAAATTTGACTTACATCCATTCATTTTTCTTTCAGTCTACGGTTTCGCTTTAACTCGAAACAACTATTGCTTTTTAGTCTTTTGTGCCAACGTCCAAAGATTCTGAACTCCGGGACCATAGATTAGTTTTAAAGCTTTCATTAAACCCGAGCAACGCAGGGCTATACTGCTAGTATATATATATATATATATATATATTGGGTGCGATTGGTAAATTGTCGCAATTATTTTATTATTTCAAATATTATTTATGCTGAGTCTGAGCTCCAGGACCATGGATTAGTTTTAAAGCTTTCAGTACACCCGATCAACGCTGGGTTATACTGCTAGTAAATAAATAAAATAACTGTTTTTTTTTTGGTGAACAGTGCAAAATAACGAGTTGACAAAATTTTTTGAAAGAGATAGACTTGTATATTTTGACATTTGGTGTTTCAGTGTTAACCATCATGGTTTTGTCAGTAGCTCCGTTGTATAAATGAAACGAATAGCAGTTCATCCAATCTGCTGATTTTTGTACTGGAGGTATGCAAGTTTTTTTCTTTTTTTAACTAAATTGTTCCAAACATTTATGTAGAATTCTAATGTTCTGGTAAAAATTCATCAGTGATTTATTTTTTGAAAAGTACAATAACTATTTTTCAGCACTGCTTTGACGAAGTGATATGTTACCTTAAGAAGTTAACAAATTAGATAACAAATATCAAAGACGAGGTATTGTTGTAAATTCTGAGAAAATAAGAAACCAGTTCTGGATCTCATGATAAATGTTTATTTGGTGAACCAATATTTTTGATTTTCTAAACTAAATTTTGAATTTTTATATAAAAAAAAAGTGACGCGTTGTTAATTTAATCAACCATTTAAAGGGTATGTAGTTGAAGTTATGTCTGACCCTAATCGTATAAATCAAAGTTTTTCAATAAACCTGGTTCCATTGAAAATAAATAAACGGAGGATTAAATAAAGGTTAATTTTGAAGCTCTTTGTAGGTTGCCAGGATCGACATACACCTGATGAGGACATGACAGTCGAAACGTTGTGATAAGAAAAACAACATATATGTCAA
This sequence comes from Ascarosepion bandense, assembly GCA_037127315.1. Classification (NCBI taxonomy): domain Eukaryota; kingdom Metazoa; phylum Mollusca; class Cephalopoda; order Sepiida; family Sepiidae; genus Ascarosepion; species Ascarosepion bandense. The sequence goes on along the minus strand of JBBBDQ010001083.1, from coordinate 915,638 downwards.
AAGAAAAGTGGCATACGTGGGACACGCTTTGGTCGATCATGTCTTTTGATAAGAAAAACAACATATATGTCAAAAGAAAAGTGGCATACGTGGGACACGCTTTGGTTGATCATTTCTTTTGATAAGAAAAACAACATATATGTCAAAAGAAAAGTGGCATACGTGGGACACGCTTTGGTTGATCATTTCTTTTGATAAGAAAAACAACATATATGTCAAAAGAAAAGAGGAAACAATATTAATTGATTTTATTGATGGAAAAAGAACAAAAATTGCAACAAATTTCTTCATATATTTAGGGTGATTAAAATCAGAATCAGGATTTATTATAGTTGCTATTGACATGATCTACAGTATCAAATCGACAGTTTGCAATTATGCGACATTAAAACTTTTAATTTTTTTTTTTTTTTAATCATATCACCCAAGCAAGGCGATAACACCACTGATGTGCAGGGGGCTACGTAAGGGTAAAAAGAATGGAAAAGAGAAAGCCGGAAACCACATCCTAAACAGGGAACAAGGGATGGGCCTCTTCACCTGTTCAATAGACGTGGGTGGAGTGTGAACCGGGCGATAGTTTAGTCTATCTACTCCAATTGAAAAAAAAAAATAAATGAAGAGAGTGAAAAGATTGGAAAAGAGAAAACCGAAAACCGCATCCTAAACAGGGAACAAGGGATGGGCCTCTTCACCTGTTCAATAGACGTGGGTGGAGTGTGAATCGGGCGATAGTTTAGTCGATCTACTCTAAATGAAAAAAAAAGAAAAAAAAGAAAAGATTGAAAAGATTGGAAAAGAGAAAACCGGAAACCGCATCCTAAACAGGAAACAAGGGATGAGCCTCTTCACCTGTTCAATAGAAGTGGGTGGAGTGTGAACCGGGTGATAGTTTAGTCTATCTACTCCAATTGAAAAAAAAAAAGAAGAAGAAAAGTGAAAAGAATGGAAAAGAGAAAGCCGGAAACCACATCCTAAACAGAGAACAAGGGATGGGCCTCTTCACCTGTTCAATAGACGTGGGTGGAGTGTGAACAGGGCGATAGTTTAGTCTATCTATTCTGCAATTTCTGTTGAAAATACAAACAAATTACATTATTCGGACTGTTGTCCTCATCTTTATTGATATTGCCCTATTCATATTCAAGATGTTTCAGCCTTTGTATGCTCCGGCCTTCTTCATTTGAATTTCAAAACATTTCTTTTTGATCATTGGGGTATATAGTTCTCGTTTCATGAGTCATGTCTTTTCCGAATATCTTAGTCATCTCCCTTTAACTCTGCTTCTGAGAAGAGGTAGTATTTACATTTACAAATTTTAATTAAAAATATTCTGCAATTTCTCTGGAAAATAAATACAATTTACATTATTCGGACTGTTGTCCTCATCTTCATTGATATTGCCATATTCATATTCACGATGTTTTGACCATTGTATGCTCCAGCCTTTTTCATTTAAATTTCAAAACATTGTTTTTGATTTGTGGGGTATATTGTCCTAGTTCCACGAGCCATGCCTTTTCCGGATATCTTAGTCATCTCCCTTTAACTCAACTCTCTAAGTTATTTGTTCATCACTGCTATAGCCAGGTATTGAACTCACAACTGCTGGAGTTAAGTCATTGGATCTAACCAACTTTTTTATCTACTGGGCCATTTGTCCATGTTTCAGAATATGAATATTCGTGATTACGAATATGGCAAGAAAGATGAGGACAACAGTCCGAAAAATGTAAATACTACCTCATCTTAGAAGTATAGACAAATACAGAAGGCCGGAGCGTACAACAACCAAAACGTCGTAAACACGGCAATAAAGATGACGACAGAAGTCCGAACAATGTAAATAATGTAAACACTACCTCATCCTAGAAGTATAGACAAATACAGAAGGCCGGAGCGTACAACGGCCAAAACGTCGTAAACATGGCAATAAAGATGAGGACAACAGTCCGAACAATGTAAATAATGTAAATACTACCTCATCTCAGAAGTAGAGACAAATAGAATTACCTATTATCAAACTTAGTACAAATGGCAATAAAGATGAAGACAACGGTCTGAACAATGTAAATAATGTAAATACTACTTCATCTTGGAATTATAGACAAATAAATTCCAATTCTTGCAAGTTAGTTAGACATCTAAGTTTTCAACTCTTTTCTTTAGCTATTTTCCCTTACCTTTCCAAAGCATATTATACATCGACACGACTTTCGGGGGCGTATCATTGGCGACACTTTCACTGCTGACCAAAGTGAAGCCATCTTCCTCTGGGGTGAACATCAAAGAGTAAAACAGGAAGGATTCTAACAAAGGCCCGTAGAGCACCTGCAGATATTGGAACCACAATCAAAGGTAAAAGGAAAAACTCTGGAAGTGACCCGTGCCGAGGTCTACCACAGCATTGTGAAAATTCTCTGGTTTGATTGTATCTTGCACTGAATTTCTTTGTTGTAGAACGCAGATTATTACTGCTTGGGGATAGCACTCCAAATAATTATTACAGCAGGAATAGCGACAATGTTGCTGTTACTATGAAATAGGGCACCCCCGAAAACAATGTCGTATTTTTATAAAAGCTGTACAATAATGATTTTTGAAATGTTAAGATGGTTGCCGATATGGATCTTTTTTTTAATTATTATATCAGAAACGGCGACAATATTGCTGTTACTATGAACTAGGGCTCCCCGAAAACAATGTCAGTCAATTGAGTGCCATACTTGGGGGATCGTGTCTCGAAAGAGACATGACTGACTGGGCAGAAGATTATCCCGCAGTAGGTTGCCATTGCCTTCTGCGATAGACTGGTTGCCAGCCAATGCTATAGAACCCAATCTGTTCTATTATTTGACTCATAGCTAGAGGTGGAGAGAGATTTATTATAATATTAAGTCGTAATAAGTAAGGGATCAGTTTATTACTTCATAACAATATAAAACTGATTTCCCACTTTATGCACAGTATAAGCCTTAAACATGTTTCCAACTATTATATTCAGTCAGTCAGTTAAGTGCCATACGTGATACACGCTTGGGCGATCATGTCTCGAAAGAGACATGACTGACTGGGCAAAAGATTATCCCGCAGTAGATTGCCTTTGCTTTCTGTGGTAGACTGCTTGCCAACCAAGGCTATAGAACCCAATCTGTTCTATTATTTGTCTCATGGCTAGAGGTGGGGAGAGATTTATTATAATATTAAGTAGTAATAAGTGGGAGATCAGTTTATTACTTCATAATAATAGAAAATTGATCCCCCACTTCATGCCCAGTATAAGCCTTAATTATGTTTCCAACTATTATATTCAGTCAGTCAGTTAAGTGCCATATGTGATACACGCTTGGGCGATCATGTCTCGAAAGAGACATGACTGACTGGGCAGAATATTATCCTGCAGTAGGTTGCCATTGCTTTCTGCGGTAGACTGGTTGCCAGCCAAGGCTATAGAAACCAATCTGTCCTATTATTTAACTCATAACTGGAGGGAAGAGACGGATTAATATCTTTCTCAAGAGTATTTGTGCGTATGTGAATACAGTTCTTGTCCTAATACTTTTGCACAGTACTATATATATATATATATAATTGCATTTGTCGAGATAGACGCCTTCAGCTTGAATAAGATGAAGGCGCTTTCATGTGAAATCGGTTTGGTGACCTGTTTGGCCCACTGATCTTTGTTAAATTATTCATTTAAAAAAAAGAAACTTTGATTTTAGATCGATTCGTTGAACAAACTTAGCCAACTTCAAGTGATAAACTTCTAGATTTTGTAACGTCAGCCATCCAGGAAAAGGTGCCATTATGTAAAGCCTTCAGGAAAATAGGCAAGCTAACATTGCTTCGAAGACAAAAGAGGAAGAGGGGTTACCGTTTTACAAGCATAAATCTATAATAAGCAGTAAACTTGTAAGTCAAGTCAAAGTTTACGATGATGAAAATAATTATTATAATTGTGGTAGGGTTACAAACAAGAATCTTGTAGCTAATTAATATATTTATTCAAGAGAATGTTTATTCATCTTGTGTTGTCCTGGGCACGACGGTAAACTGCATCCGGCAGCAAGGCCTCTGATTTTGGAGGTTGCGAGGAGTATAGAACCATCTCTTAATTGCTGTTGTTCCCAGGTCCACCCTGACCCGGGGTGATAGCACCTGTTAGGATCTCAGCTATAGGCAAATAATTAACCCCTAAACTGGGGTTAAAACATTATTAAAGTATAAAAATGCACTTTTATAGAAATATTTACATAAAAATAGACTTTTATAGAAAAATATACATTTTTGAAGGAAAAATATTACTAACAATACATTTCTGAAGAAAAATTATTACCGTAACACATTTTTGAAAAAAAAATATTCTCAGCAAAACATCTTTGGATACAAAACTAAAAGACATTTACAGTTTTCTAAAATAAAAAAGAATAAAAACAAAATAATTTCATTTAAAATCTGACTAAATCAACCTTATCACTATAACCGATTATTAAAAAAAATTTCAAGACCCTACCTTTTTGGCATTAAATAACCCACAGAGGTTGATATGCCGTTAAACAAAACTCAAATTCTGCAAAGTGAACTTGGTAAAACTGCTTCAAAGATGCCAGCATCTCTAGATATTAATTAATTCGATTGAAAACTCATTGCCCCTCCTTATTAAAAGAGTTATACATGCAAATTAAAAACATAATTCATATATTGTTGAAAAGCAATAAAATCTGTTGAAAGTTATGATAAATAGAAAAAAAAGTTAACCTTTGAATTCAGATTTCTAGGAATATTTCAGTGGCTAATTCCAGCTGTTCTTTTTTACCACTACATTTTTACCACTACATTTTTACCACTACATTGGCTACACCATCAAACGCAAAAAGGTCCAGGTTTCCTATTGCCGATTTTGTTCTTCATTGTCTGGTGGTTGAAGAATTTTGAAGAATCTATTGGTAGTAATTAATATCATTAAACATAAGAAACTTTACCAATATTTTCAGTCCGATAATTTCGGTTCAGAATCTTCATAAACTGAAATAAATTTAATATTTAAAATTTTAAAAATGATAAATTAACAATTTAAAAGGAATAAAGTGTTAATCAAATATTTTATATAACCTAACAATTTTTAATTTATTTATAAATAAAAATTTACCTCGCTTTTTATTCGCAGAATAAAACTTACAAAATAAGTAATCAATAGTTTATCTTCTTGTATGTGCCTTGTCTTTCAGGACGTAGGCGATCATGGCTCTCCACATCTCCCTGTCCCTGGTGGCTCTTAGCACACCTTCTTCTGTTACACCACGCAACCCTCGTTCTGTCATCCACCTGCTTAGGTCCTTCAAATATGTTATCCGCTGCTTTTCTCTGTCTCTTTTTCCCTCTATCTGTCCTGTTAGTATCAGGTTCTCCAAGCCCTTCTTCCTCATTGCATGTCCCAGGAACTTTAGCTGTCACTTCCTGATGCTCAGTATTAATTTCATTTTCGTTTCTCTCCTTTCCAAAACCTCATCATTACTCACATGCTCGATCCATGATATTCGCAGCATCCTTCTGTTGAACAACATTTCAGCTGCTACAAGTTTTTCGTTCATCTTTGATGATATTGTCCAGCATTCACTGCCATACTGAAGAACTGACCACACGTCTCTTCCTTGTTTCTAGCAAAATTGTTCTGTTTCTTAATACCTTACTCATCTTCTGGAATGCTTCCTTCGCCATGCCAATTCGCCTTCGGGTCTCTGTGTCACACTTTGGATCTCAGGGATATAAATGTATAGAAACTGCTGTGACCACAAAGTTAGGGGTCAGTTTATATAATGATTGTAATATGGAATTGATCCCCCACTTTATATACAATATGCTTCTGTAGAACCACATTTCAGTTACTTCATGTTTTTCCTTCATCTTCGAAGATATTGTCCAACACTCACTGCCATATTGAAGAACAGACACACATAGCAATCCAGTAATCTCCTCTTTGTTTCTAGCAAAATTGTCCTGTTTCTTAATACCTTACTCAACTTCTGGAATGCTTCCTTCGCCATGCCAATTCACCTTCAGATCTCTGTGTCATAAAGATAGATATCATAACTTCTTATTACACGTTATGTTACTCGTATAAATATATCCCTAAACTTTTACCAACATTGATTGGTTAATACAAATTTTAATTTGAAAACGTTGACTAGCTTAAGGAAATATGACATACCTATCACAGAAACGCATAAAAACACACAAAAATATGTTTCCATAAAATTTTCGTACCTTTGCACCTAAAAGTTTTACAGGTTTTAGCTATAAATATTTTATTATCCTGTTTAGCTGTCCTTCAAAATATGGTTAAAATGTGTTATGCAATTTAAACACCTACAAAGGATAAAGTGAAAGATGGTGCCAAGGATAGTAGAAAAAATTCTATGATAGTGTTCCATCCACTGATGGTTCTATGTCAAAACAAGCGGTCGAAATAAAAGGGATGTTAGGCATATTATAATGCAAACCCTTATAAAATTAAACAATGATATGATCGCTTTATTTCATAAACAAATGTTTATATACTAATATATATATATATATATATATATATATATATATATATATATATATATATATATTAATTCAGATACTTTAATCCAAGCGGAAAAAGCAGGAAGGTAAATTAAAAAAAACCAATCCTAATTAATATTAAAAATTTTATTTTAATATTAAAAAATGATACAGGAAGAGAGCTCCATGTAATAAAATATTACAGAGCAAATATAAATCCCCGTGGGGATTGTCATATCTAAATGATCATCCAACATCATTGAATTAATCCTTTTTTAATTTATATATATATATATGTGTGTGTGTGTGTGTGTGTGTGTGTGTGAGAGAGAGAGAGAGAGAGAGAGAGAGAGAGAGATTGACAGACCCATAAAGACGGGGAGAAAAATCAGAAAGATTTTAGCCAATTAATATAAATTACTAATTAAATAAAAATAGAGGGCTCGATGGATATTACCCATAGCATTATGAAATGCTGAGAGTAAATGTGTGTGTGTGTGTGCGCGCGCGCGCGTGTGTGTATGTGTGTTTGTGTGAAAGGTATATTCAGGTAGCAGTCATTTCTAAAAGATAGATCAAAGAAATGTTTCATACAGATTTAGCTGACTTAAAAATCATCTCATATTTACAGATTTTTATTAGGATCACCATAAAAATGGGTCAAACGTTATCTCCCCGGGACCATTCAAGGGAGTCAGTTCCCCAGCTAGTAGGTGCATGCTGGGAGACAAGAAGAAGGGACATCCGGTAGAAGCCCGCAACATGGCGTGCAGAACTTTGCCATGCTCTCTATAACCACATTGTTATTCAACATCCACAACTGTTCGCTGTACACATGTTTCTTCAATAATAAATTCCCTAGTTATTTCCAATACTCGGCGAATGTGTCATTTTTCCATTGTCGTTTTATTTTGTTATGTTAAAAACATAACAATTTTAATCCAAATTATTCTGTATACAATATATATATAGGGCGTCTTTGGGCAACAGTCTCTCTTTTATAGAGATTTTATTGAAAATGACAACCAAAGTATTATCATTAAGATTTTTATATAATTTTTCATGTGTTCATATTTTTTTTTCTATCCGTAACTTAAATTATATAAGAATTGTCCAAAGCTTTTGTATTTTGGAGCGCTTTCCACTATACTTTTAAACATTATCAAGAATTAATTTCGTTTTACTTATAAATAAACATGTGGAAAGTTTATGCATAGAGAGTTTTGTGTATGTTAAGTTCCGAACACAGTCAGCACATTGTGACCGTGTTCATAATTGATATTATTAAGTGTATGATTTTTCTTTTTTATTATTCCTTTTAGCTGACAGCAAAAATGAAATTGATCATCTTAAAACTACTTTTGAAAAAAATTCTGTTCTCCACTTCACATATGAGCTTAGTCAAAAAAAAAAAAGAAAAACAAACTCCCATTTCTAGACGTTCTTGTAGATTTTAATATTAGTACTTTCACAACTTCAGTATCTAAAAAACCCACGTGCAAAAATTCTTGCCTACTTTTTATTTTATTATTCAATACATTCTTCGATACAAAATTGGCATTATTAAAAATTTCCTCGCGAGAGTGTACGAGATTTCATCTTCCAGCCAATTTGAAACAAATGCTTATCAACAACGGCTTTCCAAATTATTTACTTGTTCCATATTAAACTTTTTCTTTTTACAAAAGCAAACAGATCATGTAAAAATTTTGTAACAATTTCTATAATTGGGTTTTTGCATCTGTGTACTTCGGGCCACTTCGAGAAACTGTCGACTACAATGAGGTAGTAATATACTTCTAAAGGGTTTGCGAAATCAATGTGAATTCTAAACCAAGGTCTGTTTGGGACCAGGAATTAAATTTCATAGTTTTTACATGAATTGACGGCGTTTTTACATCATTGTCCATATTTTTCCAATAGACGTCGCTACGCATCAAACTTTTCATATTAGTACTCCCTGAATGAACAGCGGGAAAATCTTTCAAAATACGTTTCTAAAGTGTTGCCGGAATCACGACGAGTTCTTTGTATAATAACACTTCGTCGAATATAGAGAAAACGTCCGTAGTTCGCTGGTTCTTTTCAACAATGTTTACTTTTGTTTGCTTGATATACTCATCGTGGAGAGCCTCTTGTTTTATTCACTGGAAGTTCCCTTGTTGTATTACAAAGGGTATTTTTAGTTGTCCTTCAGATTGAAGGAAAGCGAGCATTGTATTTTCCAGTGTTTTTTTCTACTTGGGAATTAGTCTTGACAATCCATCCGCATGGCCAAATTATTTTGATGACACATATTCCATTTTAAATTTTAATTTAACAGGACTGTACTCCATCTCTGAAGTCTGTTAGCTGTGTGAGTAGGCAGTCCTTTCTTTGAGCTAAAGATGGTGAGTAGTAGGTTGTGATCTGTCTGTAGAGTGAAATGTCGACCGTAAATATAGCAGTGGAACTTCGCAACTGCCTCTTTTTCGATCAGAAAATAATTTTTCCGCAGGAAGCAAAGTTCTCGATGCGTGAGCTATCGGTTTTACAGTTCCATCAGTCATTTTGTGAAGAATGCATGCCCCTACGGCATACGATCTAGCGTCGCTGGCAACAATGTTTTCCAAGTCAGGGTCGCAATTTTTTTATAATCATATCACCCCGAGCAATGCGGTAACGCCACTGATGTGCAGGGGGCTACGTAAGAGTGAAAAGATTGAAAAAAAGAAAGCCGGAAACCACATCCTGAACAGGGAACAAGGGATGGGCCTCTACACCTGTACAATAGACGTGGGTGGAGTGTGAACCGGGCGATAGTTTAGTCTATCTACTCCAATTGAGAAAAAAAATGAAAAAGAAAAAAAAAGAAAAGTGAAAAGATTGGAAAAGAGAAAGCCGGAAACCACATCCTGAACAGGGAACAAGGGATGAGCCTCTACACCTGTACAATAGACGCGGGTGGAGAGTGAACCGGGCGATAGTTTAGTTTATCTACTCCAATTGAGAAAAAAAAATGAAAAAGAAAAAAAGAAAAGTGAAGAGATTGGAAAAGAGAAAGCCGGAAACCAAATCCTGAACAGGGAACAAGGGATGAGCCTCTACACCTGTACAATAGACGTGGGTTGAGTATGAACCGGGCGATAGTTTAGTCTATCTACTCCAATTGGAAAAAGAAAAGAAAACAGTGAAAAGATTAGAAAAGAGAAAGCCGGAAACTACATCCTAAACAGGGAACAAGGGATGAGCATCTTCACCTGTTCAATAGACGTGGGTGGAGTGTGAACCGGGCGATAGTTTAGTCTATCTACTCCAATTGAGAAATAAAATGAAAAAGAAAAAAAAAGAAAAGTGAAAAGATTGGAAAAGAGAAAGCCGGAAACCATATCCTAAACAGGGAACAAGGGATGAGCCTCTTCACCTGTTCAATAGACGTGGGTGGAGTGTGAACCGGGCGATAGTTTAGTCTATCTACTCCAATTGGAAAAAGAAAAGAAAACAGTGAAAAGATTAGAAAAGAGAAAACCGGAAACTACATCCTAAACAGGGAACAAGGGATGAGCATCTTCACCTGTTCAATAGACGTGGGTGGAGTGTGAACCGGGCGTTAAGCGAATAAGTCTGACGTTTTCTTTATTTTTTCAAATGCCTGCTGGCATTCTGCTGTCCAAACCAGGGCTTGTCTTTCTTTGTCATCAAGGGGATCACACAAATCATGCATATTTTGTATGAATGCTTTGTACTAATTTTCTCGTCCAAGGAAGCGCTGTAACGAAACGATGTTATTGGGCGCCGGCATGCCTTTAATCGCGGTAGCTCGTTCAGGATTCGGTCGTCTATCATCCTTGTTGATTATGGGTCCTAGCTATTTGATTTTTTCCATGAAAGAATCACATTTGGTCTCTAAGTCTGAAACCGTACTCTTGAACTTTAGCAAAAACTTTGTGGACATGATCCTTATGTTTGAGTCTGCTATGTTAAAATATTGCTGGCGCTAAATTGACCCCAAACAGTAAACGTTCGAATTTATATAATCCACGATGCGTATTTATACGCAATATTTTCGAACTCATCTATTCAACGGGAATTTACAAATAAGCGTCGTTAATGTCAATTTTCGAAAAAAATTTCCCCCCCAATTTTGCTTCGCAAAAATGTATTCGGGATATGGAAGAGAGTAATGATGGTCCTTCAGAACCGCATTCAATCCTGTCGAAAAATCCGCGCAAATGTGTCTGTCTTTCGATTTCTTTTTCATATCGTCCGATGGTGCGGCCCTTTCGCCGTACACTATCGTTGATAGAACTCCAGTTTTTATTAATCTGTCAAGTTTCTCGTTAATTTGTTCCAACAAAGCAAAAGGCACATTTCGCTTCTTTTTGAACAGTTCAACTTTTGCCATCATCTTGGTACACCTGCCTAACCCACCAGAAAAAAATCCTGGATAGGCTTCCTTAAGTTCTTTTTTCAATTTTTCAGCTTCGGCATTCCAATTTTCATTTTTTTCCGTATGAATTTGCAGGTAAGTCCCAAACCTGGAATTGTGACATCCAATCAGTGCCAAATAGGTTCTTAGTATTTTTCAAAACGAACAATTTTAATTTTAGTGTCTTCCCGTTGAACAATCAATTCTCCCTCGAACTTAATTCTTCCCCTGTTACAGATCTTGTAAAATTGCTAGGTTTTATCATATATACATATATATATAGGTTTTATCATGGTTGGCTTGCCCATTCTTTTCTCTGTTTGCACGTTTGTTATTGTCAAATCAAACCCTGAGTCTAGTTGAAATTCCACACTTTTGTTTTACTTTTTTATGTGCACGAATTTCCTGGTATTAGCACCGTCTAGTTCGTCCGACCTTGTATTTTTATGCAGCTATTGGTTATATAAAAATATAAAATGATCGGCAATGCGAGCTTTTCTGTCCGACTCGGTTACACATGTAGCATTTTTTTTTTTGTTCGGGAAAAAAGAATCTTTGTACCAGTTTAGAGCCCAACATCCGTAACATGGAGGGGCAAATTATTATTTCTTTGTTTCATTAGTTTTTAAAAAAAAACTTTGTTTCTGTTTGCAGCGTACTTTTTTTACGTGAGCAATGTCCGATTATTCGATATTTTTAGAATCCTGCCTTACACTGACGTACCTCTAACATTCTTTGGCGATCTACTGAAGAGTTATATTCGACTCATTCTCCGATTTGTTTAGTATTTTTTGCCTAATTTCTGCATCTTTTGTTGAAACTAGTCCTTGCACGAATATCAGACATTTGAAGTTATTGGCACTTAGCTCCGCCAATCTAAAATCATCGCAGTGCTTGCTTACTATAATCGCAAAAGTAGTATAATATTCCCATTCTTTCCTAGTTAGATTAAGACAGTTCCATCTCTTATGAAAAAGGGATATCTTTGGAATGAAAAGCGCCATGCGTTATTCCACTGCTTCGGTGAATGTCAACTCACTAGTCTTCCGCGGCAGAATGTAGTTTACGAATTTTCTATGCTCAGATGTGCCAACTTTCCTCAGAAGACGTACTTTTTTCGCGTCGCTCCAATTTTCACAATCTGTAATATATATATATCCTTATATCTCCTAAAGTATGACGCAAAGGTTATCTCTTCCTCCGGAGCGCATGGAAAATTCTCTATCGCACTCCAAATGGTGTCTTACGAAAAAGAAAATTCGTTTTCGGTGGAATTACTACGGCTTGTTAGTTCAAAAACTTGCTATTGAAATTCGAGCTGTCTCTCTTAATTTTCCTTCTAGGTTTGTAGAAATAAATTTTCCATTTTTTTCCTGTTGATAGGGCAGTTATTTTTGCCACTTCTCTTGCTGTGCATTCTGGTACTTTACATGATGTAATATAATATCTTTGAAATCTTCCATAATCCCGAGTTTTGTTTTTTTGTTTTTTTCCAGATGATTTACAAATGAAAAACTGTGACGAAAAATTTTTTAAAATATTTCTCGTACTTCCACTGGCAATTACACGTAGTTCTTTTACGAAAACTCATTTGTCTGTGTTTTAAGAAAGTTATTTTTTAATCCTTGTGGTCCTCACAAATCTAAGTTGTTGTGGCCTGTTAGGTCCAAGAAGAAAGACACGAAAACAAGAAGATAGGTCGAACCAGTTTATTGAAATAAAAGAACATACAAACAAAATAAAAGTGTTATTAATCATCAGATAGAAGTGCCCGTCCAAACTGTCAAGTTACACTGCGTCTCGACTGCCTCCCTTAGGAAGTCTCGCAGGTTAGTATTTATGAAGGCGGAAGAGTTCATTCCAAAGTAGATAGGGCACCATAACAAAAACTATAATATATATATATATATATATATATATATATATATATATATCAGTATGCAGTGTGGGTATGGAAGAATCCAAAGGAGTATCCTGTACATACAGTGGTAGGATAACTCTCTAAGAGAGCTCTAAATATATATGTATATAAATACATAAAGAGCAAATATAAGAAAAATTAAGGCAGACACGTTATTTCATGGTAAATTCGTATAAAATCCTTCGAAAAATAAAATCGGAAGCTGATGCTTGTTCGCCTGAAATAGGCCTATACTTCCGATTTACCATGAAATAACGCGTCTGCCTTAATTTTTCTTATATGTATATTAAGTTGTATTGATATGAGTTCGTTACCCTAGGTTTCGCACTTTTTTGATGGTCAGACAAACTCAGATATCACTGATATTGAGCGCTTTCTAATAAGTACCGCGCATATATAATATATACATAATATATATAACAAATTGCATATGTGTGTGTGTGTGTGTGTGTGTGTGTGTGTGTGTGTGTGTGTGTGTGTGTGTGTGTGTGTGTGTGTGTGTAAAAATATACTCAGTTATGATCTGAGATTAAGGACAGGATGGTTAAATAATTACAGACAAGAGGAAAAAAAAACTGTATTTTAAATCGCCTACGCGTTTCGTCCTGTGATAGACTTTATCAAGGCAAAAAGACGAAATGAGTTTTATTCTAAATTACGTATCTATAAACAAAACAATGTTGGCAACCACAAAGACGTTCACAAATCATTTCAAAAGATTAACAGAATATTTTAGTTTTTAGAATTCCTTCATGTCTAGAACAAAGTCATGAGATGTTAAAATGAAGGGAATTCAACCATTTTCTTTGAAAATTTTATGATGTATGTTTGTCTGTTTTAGTATAATTTCCATAAGTAAAGGTGAAATTGGGAAAAATCCTGGGCGCAAATTGATGTTTTGGTAGTACTGGATGGCGGCGCTCTCGAGAACTTTTCTTCTGAATAAATTGTTTACTCTTTTTATTAGTGTGGCATTTTTAAAATCGAAATTGTGGTTGAATTTATTTCTGTGAATCACTAATGCATTTGTAAGATTATCATTAGTGATATCTCTTTTGTGTTCATATATATGTTTTTTTTTTAGATTTATATCTATATATACATTTCACACACACACACAAACATATATATATATATATATATATATATATATATATATATATATATATATATATTTTAATTCAAATACTTCAATCCAAAGGAAAAAAGCAGGAAGGTAAATTCCAAAAAACCCGATCCTAATTAATATTAAAAGTTTATTTTAATATTAAAAAATGATACAGGAAGAGAGCTCCATGTAATAAAATATTACAGAGCAAATATATATTATTATATATTATTAATCCTTATATATTATTAATCCTTTTTTAATATATATATATATATATATATATATATTAAGCACTCAATCACGACAAAAATAAGAAAATCAAAATGTAATATGGCTAACAAATTGAAAAAAATCACACATAAAGCCGATAAACATAAATAAACACAAGAAAAAAACACTTTATTACCTAAAAATCCTTTAAGCGGTCATAAACAATAACAGAGTAAGAAATTGCTCAACCCAATACAATAAAGAGCACAACCAAAATGACAAGAAGAAACCAAGTCATTATAATGCAGTTCTTCTTCTTCTTCTATGTGCCCTGTCCCTTCAGGACGTAGGCGACCATGGCTCTCCACGTCTCCCTATCCCTTGTGGCTCTTAGTATGTTTGCTCCTGATGCTCCTGGCAACCCCCGTTCCGTCATCCACCTGATCAGACCCTGCAAATATGTTATCCGCTGTCTTCCTCTGTCTCTCTTTCCTTCTATCTGCCCAGTCAGTATCAGGTTCTCCAGGCTCTCCTTCCTCATTGCATGTCCCAGGAACTTCAGTTGTCTCTTACACTTCTTCTATGTTCCCTGTCCCTTCAGGACATAGGCGATCATGGCTCTCCACGTCTCCCTATCCGTTGTGGCTCTTAGTATGTTTGCTCCTGATGCTCCTGGCAACCCCCGTTCCGTCATCCACCTGATCAGGCCCTGCAAATATGTTATCCGCTGTCTTCCTCTGTCTCTCTTTCCTTCTATCTGGCCAGTCAGTATCAGGTTCTCCAGGCTCTCCTTCCTCATTGCATGTCCCAGGAACTTCAGTTGTCTCTTACACTTCTATGTTCCCTGTCTCTTCAGGACATAGGCGATCATGGCTCTCCACGTCTCCCTATCCCTTGTGGCTCTTAGTATGTTTGCTCCTGTTGCTCCTGGCAACCCCCGTTCCGTCATCCACCTGATCAGGCCCTGCAAATATGTTATCCGCTGTCTTCCTCTGTCTCTCTTTCCTTCTATCTGGCCAGTCAGTATCAGGTTCTCCAGGCTCTCCTTCCTCATTGCATGTCCCAGGAACTTCAGTTGTCTCTTCCTGACGCTCAGTATTAATTTTCTTTTTGTTGCCATTCTTTCTAACACCTCGTCGTTGCTCGTATGCTCAGTCCACGATATCCGTAGCATCCTTCTGTAGAACCACATTTCGGCCGCTTCCAGTTTTGTCTTCATTTTCGATGATATTGTCCAGCATTCGCTGCCGTATTGAAGAACTGACATCACATAGCAATGCAGCACTCTTTTCTTTGTTTCTAGGGAAATTTTCCTGTGTGTTAGTAGTTTACTCAGCTTCTTGAATGCATCCTTGTTCTTTTGGATCTCAGGAATATAAATGTATAGAAACTGCTGTGGTCACAAAGTGAGGGATCAGTTTATATATTGATTGTAATATGTTACTGATCCCCCACTTCATATCCGTAGCATCCTTCTGTAGAACCACATTTCGGCCGCTTCCAGTTTTGTCCTCATTTTCACTGCCGTATTGAAGAACTGCAGTTAAGTGATCCATATCGAGATAGAGATAAAGCGTTAATAGAATTAACGTGAAGAATTTTATCATTGAACTCAGCAGTGTCATGCCGTCTTCGATGTTTCGTAAAGGCACCACTATGATATTCTTACACCTCCGGGCTTTTTCTCCCATTCTGCTCTTCTGTCTCGGTCTTATTCTTATTTGTATGGAGCTTTGTGTAATTTAATACTTTATATGTGAGTGGTTCTACAGATGGCTAACTGATTTTTATTGTTTTTGATGTGATTAATTCTTTTTAGTGTCTTGTATTATTTGCAGGTGGTTAATTTCATTTTTATTGCTTTTTATTGTGCTAATTTTCTTTTAGCGCGCGTGAATGGGTGTTCGATTAATTGTTTTATATACTAGTATTTATGTGTGATAGTTTTGGGTTTGTGTTATGTTTGTTTGTTTCTGTTTGTATTTGCGGTGCAAAGTAGATATTTGTTCGATGTTATACATGATATTTTTAGCTGAGTCTGCCTCTATTAAGCTAGTCTCTCTAGCCATTTGCGTTGCTATAGAGGAAGACATGTACCACCAAATATTCGACAAAAAAATGAGCATGAGATATCAAAAACGTAAAAAAAGTTATCGTCAGAATTTTTGTGTTGTTATGAAAAGTCCAAAGGACTTTTTTATGTAATAGTGATTTTTGTTTTAATTATTTTGAGAACCGTCGAAATTTTGTATGAAAATCTTGTGGAACCATAAATTTTGTATGGAATGTTTTCACTTTTTATTTTTTATTTTTTTCATTAAAAATACGCTGATTTGTAAATTCTTGTAAATATCAGGTAATTTCTGGATTTTTATAGTGAATTATCCGTTATAGTGAAGAGTATTTGTGTGTTGAAACAGATTTGGCCTTGTTAGTAGAGAGCCCACTATAAGAGGGGTATAAAACAAGAAAATCGAATTGTGTATAGAAAAAACACACACACACACACATATACATATATATATATATATATATATATATATATATATATATATATATATCAAGGTTTTTTACAAAAAAGTAATGTCTTTTGGTTGGTACAAAGGTCGTTAAAATGTTCATAGCAGTAAATGCCGAAAAGAGTTTGTGCGTATGTATGTGTGAGCGTTTGGTTGTTAGGAGTGTCTTTGAAGTCTCCGCTCAGTCTATCGGGTATGTGGCGCAGTGAACAGTGAAAAAGAAGATGAGAGAGAAAGGAAAGGCAAGGATAACACGATTCCTTGACGTATGTCAAGGGACTTGCTTGTTATTCATCTTTCTGATGGGTTTTTGTCCGGTACCTCAAAAATACATTCTTATCTGTTTTTAATAAAAGGAACTTATTTATTACAAAATGAATTAATGAGTACAGAAAATTTCATTAAAATCGAATAATTCTCTTGATCAAATAAATATGGATGATCTTAAATTATTTTCAAAATACAACCCCTTATTGATTCTAGTAGTAACTAAGCGGATGTGCGTTCTGGTGCAGTGAATATCGGCTCCGAACGAGAAATCGGGGAGCCGAGTTCGAATTCCAGCCGAATTCATTTCATTCACTTACGCGCAAATACCCTTGGGAAAGGTATTAATCCGTCTCTTCCCTCCAGTTATTGATTAAATAATAGGATAGATTGGGTTCTATAGCCTTGGCTGGCAACCAGTCTACCGCAGAAAGCAATGGCAACCTACTGCGGGATAATCTTCTGCCCAGTCAGTCATGTCTTGAAAGAGACATGATCGCCCAAGCGTGTATCACGTATGGCACTTAACTGACTGAGTACCTAATACTACTACTACTACTACTACTACTATTACCACTACTAATAATAATAATGTGATTTATCCCATTTACAGTTCTGCAGGAGAAATGAGTGATTCATTCGTTCTTAAAGGTAAAAAAGCAAAACCAACCTACCTACCACAAGCTACAATTTGAACACTGATCATCCAATTTGATTGTCTAATGTGCTAACAAACCTGTTCTGTTAGTGAAACCTGAAAGTGGAAAATGCAGTTTTTCTCAAAGTTTTTTTTATGGGTTTTCATATCGCCATTTTTTCCAGTTAGTAGATCGTTGATAAAGATCAGAAAACGTGTAGGACGTAGAATAGAGCCTTGAGGGACACCCACGTTCGTATGGTAGTATATGGAAGCATGCCCATGTAATACTACCTTCATTAAGCAATTTGAAATGAGCGACTGGATTAGATCAAACAAGCGACCAGTTATCCTATAGCCCTGTAGCTTGCGTAGAAGGTCAGCATGCCAGACTCTGTCATATGTTTTGGAGAATTCTAGTGTAACAGCGCGAGCCTCACCGTTTTTTTTTTTGTTTTGTTTTGTTTTGTTTTGTTTGTTTTTTTAATCATATCACCCCGAGCAAGGCGGTAACGCCACTGATGTGCAGGGGGCTACATAAGAGTAAAAAGATTAGATAGTTGGAGAGCGAAGAGAAAGACGAACCGGTTACGTGGGTGTTAGAGAAAGGGCAAGATAAGGATGTGAACACAGGAGTGAAGACAGTTGCGAAGGTAGAGAGAAAGGAAAAGAACAAGATACACTGGGTGATGTAGAAAGGGCTGGAGTTACATCAGAGAGTTGAAGTATTAGGCAGGAGAGTGAAGACAAAGACGAACCAGATACAGAGGGTGAAAGAGAAAGGGCAAGAGAAGGATGTGAACAGAGGAGTGAAGACAGTTACGAATTTAGAGAGAAAGGAAAAGAACAAGATACACTGGGTGATGTAGAAAGGACTGGAGTTACATCAGAGAGTTGAAGTATTAGGCAGGAGGAGAGTGAAGACAAAGACGAACCAGCTACAGGGGGTGAAAGAGAAAGGGCAAGAGAAGGATGTGAACACAGGAGTGAAGACAGTTGCGAAGGTAGAGAGAAAGGAAAAGAACAAGATACACGGGGTGATGTAGAAAGGGCTGGGGTTACATCAGAGAGTTGAAGTATTAGGCAGGAGGAGAGTGAAGACAAAGACGAACCAGATACAGAGGGTGAAAGAAAAAGGGCAAGAGAAGGATGTGAACAGAGGAGTGAAGACAGTTACGAATTTAGAGAGAAAGGAAAAGAACAAGATACACTGGGTGATGTAGAAAGGACTGGAGTTACATCAGAGAGTTGAAGTATTAGGCAGGAGGAGAGTGAAGACAAAGACGAACCAGCTACAGGGGGTGAAAGAGAAAGGGCAAGAGAAGGATGTGAACAGAGGAGTGAAGACAGTTGCGAAGGTAGAGAGAAAAGAAAAGAACAAGATATACGAGGTGATGTAGAAAAGACGAGGGAAGAACTGGAGTCAAGTGGATAAGAGATGGAAATTGACATGGCATTTAAATTCCTAGAGGTTGTAGCTGTCAGGAAAGCCAGTATACGGAAGGGAGTTCCATAGGCGGGAAGTGCGAGAAAAGAAGCTGAGGAAGTAGAATTGTCGGCTGCATTTGGTAGATTTAACTTTAAAAGGGTTGGACCTTGTTGCCAGTCTGGTTGATCGAGTAAATTTTTGTGGCGGGGGCATCAGTGACCTAAGATCGTCGGAGCAGCAGCCATGAAAATATTTTTAGAAAAGACAGAGAGAAACTACAAACCGCCAGTGAGAAAGGGACTGGAGTCGAGTTGCAATGTCTTGGCCGATCACATTACAGATTCTCCTTTATAGCCTCTCGAGAACACTGAGATGAACAGCAGGGTCGCCTGACCAGATATGACAACACCATTCAAAGTACGGTGGGATAGTAGATTTGTATATGTGCAAGATGGATTCAGGTAAAAATAACTTCCTGGCCCGACACAGTGATCCAACCTTCCTAGCAGTGCGTTTAGCTATTTATTCAATGTAATGATGGCTGATTTGTATATGTGCAAGATGGATTCAGGCGTTAAAAAACATCCTGACCCGACGCAGTGACCCAACCTTCCTAGCAGTGGATTTAGCTTTTGATTCAATGTAATGGCTCCACTTGAGGATGGAAGAGAAGGTGAGGCTGAGGAGGCGTAGTATATTGCTTTCAGGGAGGGTCGCTTGGTCCATGCTTATGGGGAGGACAGGAAAGACTTCCTGTGATGGTTGACAGATAGCAGCTTCGTTTTAGAAGCATTGAAATTTACAAGTCATTTCTCACCTCAGTCTACCACAGAGTGGCTGTCCTTCTCAAAATCAGCAGTGAGGTTATGTTTGTCGGCCTTGTCAGATTTTATACTGATGTGGGAGTAAATGGTGGTGTCATCTGCTGTTAGGGCGCCGCTCCTATTTGACTACATAATGGACTGTTCCCATTGCTATATATAGCAATGGTGGATTCTCTACGTGGAGGGTCGTACAGAGTCGTGCAGAGTCGTAGAGAGTCACTTGAGAGTCAGTGCGAGAGTTAGTCACACTTCCGGTGGCGTACCGGAAGTAATCACGTATACACACGTCTTACGACGGATTGGACTCTTGTATCTTTTCTATTGTAAATATTACTAATCACTTCTGTACATACTAACCTGGATTTGATCACGCCAGAGAGATTATTGATGAAGATTTTTTTTTTAATCATTTCACCCCAAGCAAAGCATACTACTGCTACTGTTGCGCAGGGGTTTACATAGGGGAAAGTAATGATAAAGAAAGGGTAGTTACAGGAAATCTCAGGAGGAGGGTAATAGATGGATGGGGATACCGAGAATGGGGCTGGAGTAGATGAAGAAAAGAGCTTGAGAGAATGGATGCGAGTTAGGATAGGAGATGTCTGTTGACTTTACATTTAAATTCCTGGAGATTGTAGCTGTTGGGGAAGCAAATATATGGAAGGGAATTCCACAGGTGGGAAGTGCGTGAAAAGAAGCTGTTGGAGTAGAAATTGCGGTTATATTTTATCGGTTTCACTGTAAAAGGGTGGGACCTAGTTGCTAATCTAGTAGCTCGTGTAAATTCATACCTAGGGGGCACCAATAATCTAAGTTCATTAAAGCATCTATCTATCTATCTATCTATCTATCTATCTATCTCAGTCTGTTCTATTCTCATCTATCTATCTATCTATCTATCTATCTATCTATCTATCTATCTATCTATCTATCTATCTATCTATCTATCTCAGTCTGTCTATTCATTCTTATCTATCTATCTATCTATCTATCTATCTATCTATCTATCTATCTCAGTCTGTTCATTATCTATCTATCTATCTATCTATCTATCTATCTATCTATCTATCTCAGCCTGTTCATTATCTATCTATCTATCTATCTATCTATCTATCTATCTATCTATCTCGTCTGTTCATTATCTATCTATCTATCTATCTATCTATCTCAGTCTGTTCATTATCTATCTATCTATCTCAGTCTCTTCATTATCTATCTATCTATCTCAGTCTGTTCATTATCTATCTATCTATCTATCTATCTATCTATCTATCTATCTCAGTCTGTTCATTATCTATCTATCTATCTATCTATCTATCTATCTATCTATCTATCTCAGTCTGTTCATTATCTATCTATCTATCTATCTATCTATCTATCTATCTATCTATCTCAGTCTGTTCATTATCTATCTATCTATCTATCTATATATATATATATATATATATATATATATATCTCAGTCTGTTCATTATCTATCTATCTATCTATCTATCTATCTATCTATCTATCTATCTGTATTCCTTCATATCTATCTATCTATCTATCTATCTATCTATCTATCTATCTACCTACCTAATTGTATTTGTATATATACTTTAAAGATGTATAAAAAAAATTTCAGCCTGTAGTTTAGACTGCAAACTTATGATCATTTCAAAATTTTCTTCAAATAGGAATATTTTTTTTAAAATAAACCTTGCAAATGGCAGTTAAATGACACAACCACTGAGCTATATTCCTGCTGAAATATAGCTATTAGTAATGTAAAAACTAAAATGAGACGATAGCTCCTCCTTAACGAAGAAAAAAAAACGAGCCAAAAGCTGGTCAAAGGTAATGACCACATGGTTGAAAAGAGGAGAAAAAAAGCTTTGGTGATATTGCCAAAAATGTTCTTATAAGCCAAATCAAAAATGACAGAATGTAATTTGAAGAGTCTTGGAACTCTCGGATTTCTGAAAAGAGGCCACAATTTCTTATCTTTTACACGTGACATTTTTAGAAGTCTTAACAACAATCGCCTATGTAGAGGCAGGAGCTGTTCGTTTTATGTATGTATGTATGTATGTATGTATGCACATAACAGCTAACTGCTCTTATTACGACAAATGCAATTAGAATCTATCTATCTATCTATCTATCTATCTACCACAGTCTTATCATATCTATCTATCTATCTATCTATCTATCTATCTATCTATCTACCACAGTCTTATCATATCTATCTATCTATCTATCTATCTATCTATCTATCTCAATCCGTTCATATCTATCTATCTATCTATCTATCTATCTATCTATCTATCTATCTATCTATCTCAGTCCGTTCATATCTATCTATCTATCTATCTATCTATCTATCTATCTATCTATCTATCTATCTATCTATTTCAGTCTGTTCATATCTATCTATCTATCTATCTATCTATCTATCTATCTATCTATCTAGTCTATTTCATATCTATTCTATCTATCTATCTATCTATCTATCTATCTATCTATCTATCTATCTATCAGTGTTCGTATTCATTTCTTTGTTTCCGTGTATGCATTCTTGGATATATACACTGGAGTCTATCTATCTTTCTCTCTTTCTCTCTTTCTCTCCATCTCGTTCTCTCTCTCTTTCTTTCTAGGCGCTTACATACACTGGCGTCTGTCTCTAACTATATGGACACATACGAGTCTCTCTCTCTCTCTCTCTCTCTCTCTCTCTCTCTCTCTCTCACACACACACACACACACACACACACACACACATACACATATATGATACTAGCAACCGTTGCTCGGGTGTAATGAAAGCTTTAAACTAATCCATGGTCCTGGAGCTCAGACTCACCATAAAGAATATTTGTGTGAAGTTTGGTGAGAATCGGATAAAAATTGACATACAGACAGATAAACAGACACACACACAAATATCTTGAGTTTTATATATATATATATTCTCGATTTTCTGCACTATTGTAAGAACTGCAACCTTGAAACTTCTGAATATCGTTTCTTATGTCTTTGTCTATGAGTGTATCAAATTTGATTAAAATCGGACCATTCCTTCTATAACCCGATTTTTTCGATTATCGATTTTCGATATTTATCGGGGGTAACCCGAGACAAAACCTAGCTAAGAACACTCGCAGACGCTTATAGTGCAACTGTGTAAATTCTCAAGAAAATAGGTTCAGCCGTTTTGGAGTCTATAGGTAACACACACACACACACACTCAAAGTTCCATTTATTATATAAGTTTAGATTAGTTACAAAATAGAATTCATCAAAATTTCTTACATTAACTAGATGTAACAATAATTTTAGTAAGATTTTCTAAAAAAAAAGAAAGATTTTAAAATAACTGAATTAAGTTGTGAACAAATCCTGAAAGTTACATCTAAAATGTGGAGATACTGAGCTAGAGAAGGACCGGATGTTTGCCCTCAGAGGTCCAGATAGCAAATGACCAAAACTGGTCTTTGCGCATCTGGGTTCCACGCAGATGTTCCGGTGGAAAACTAAAAATAAATAAATATCAAATTCCTTTTACGGATCCTTTTCGCGAGCCGATGTGAATTTTGTTAATCGTCCAATGGGAAGCCAAGAATTAAATCCGGGTGTGAATTCCCAAATGACTTGTTCGGAACCCTGAAGACGAAATAAAAGGCCGAAACAGGAAACATCGCCTGTTGAATCATGTTTTTCTGTTTGAAAAGATAATATTATGATAATGGCGGCTCGACTACAGCCACTTTCCCACCGACGAGATGTGGCTTCCCTGTGTCTGTTCTATAAATACTTCCATGGCTTCTGCTCCAACGAACTTAAGTCACTGGTGCCTCCGCAACAGGTTTTTACTCATGCAACCAGACTGGCAACTAGGTCCCACCCATTCACACATTAACCAAATGCAGACGACAATTCTACTCCTGCAGCTTCTTCTCTCGCACTTCCCGCCTGTGGAACTCGCTTCCATATTCTTGCTTTCTTGGCGGCTACAACCGCCAGGAATTTAAATGCAATGTCAATACTCATCTATTAAATACTTGACCTAGTTCTTTCCACACCGCCCTATATATATATCCTTTCCTTTCTCTCCACCTTTGCAACTGTCATCACACCTGTATATCTCATCATTCTCTTAATCCTTTCTAACTGGTTCGTTCTTCTCTTCAATCTTCTCTAATGTTTTTCTTATGTAGCCCCCTGCACATCAGTGGAGTTAACGCCTTGCTCGGGGTGGTATGATTAAAAAAAAACCTAATGTGACCTGTTCTCCTCTCTCTCCAATCTCCTATTATGAAACACACTGAGCATCAGTGGCGGTTCTGCCTTGCTTGGGGCGAGACGATTATAAAAAAAAGAAGAAAAATAACATAATGAAACCGATGCCCAGATGCGCAAAGACCAGTTTTGGTCATTTGCGCATCTGGACCTCTGAAGGCAAACATCCGGTCCCTCGCTTGCTTGGAATCACCGGCTGACTCTGGATTACTGAGAATTTGCGACGTGGTCTGATAATCGTGGTTTCAATTGTTTTGGCTTAAATCTACTGATCACCTAAATATGGCAGTGACCAGTAATTGCTACATGACTATTTGCACTCATGTATGGACTCCATTTACACTTATTTGAAAATTACAGAAAGAACAAATAATCTCAAAGATCTGTGAATGAGTTTCTGAAAAACATTATCATTACTGGTTTATATAAATTTCTTTTTAGTTTAGTGAGGGAAAATAACACACATATTCATATATTCAGTCAGTCAGTTAAGTGCCATACGTGCTACACGCTTGGGCGATCATGTCTCGAAAGAGACATGACTGACTGGGTAGAAGATTATCCCTCAGGAGGTTTCCATTGCTTTCTGCTGTAGACTGGTTGCCAGCCAAGGATATAGAACCCAATCTGTCCTGTTATTTGCTTCATAGCTAGAGGGGGAAGAGATGTATTATATTATTAAGTAGTAATTAGTGGGGGATCAGTTTATTAATTCATAACAATAGAAAACCGATCCCCCACTTTATGATCAATAGAAGCCTTAATTATGATTTCAACTATTATATTCACTAAGTCAGTTAAGTGCCATACGTGCTACACGCTTGGGCGATCATGTCTCAAAAGAGACATGACTGACTGGGCAGAAGATTATCCAGCAGTAGGTTGCCATTGCATTTTGCGGTAGAGTGATTGCCGACCAAGGCTGTAGAACCAAATATGTCCTGTTATTTTACCCATATCTAAAGAGGGAAGAAATGTATTCTATTATTAAGTAGTAATTAGTGGGGGATCAGTTTATTACTTCATAACAATATAAAATCGATCCCCCACTTTATGCCCAGTAGAAGCCTTAATCATGTTTTCAACTATTATATTCAGTGAGTTAGTTAAGTGCCATACGTGATACACGCTTGGGCGATCATGTCTCAAAAGAGACATGACTGACTGGGCAGAAGATTATCCAGCAGTAGGTTGCCATTACTTTGTGCGATAGACTGGTTACCAATCAAGGCTTTAGAACCCAGTCTGCCCTGTTATTTGACTCCTACCAAGAGAGAGGAGGAGGCTCAATAATACCTTTCTCAAAGATATTTGCGTGTAAGTATATGCAACAAATTCTACTGGAAGAGCCACTAAATGAATTAGGAAGAAAAGTTTCAGGGAGGATTGGTCTCATGACAGGTACGGACTGAGTAAATGTTGGGTTCGATTTTATACGGGATAAAGTTTCTGGGTTATTTTTCCAGGTTTATTAGTCAGTCAGTCAGTTAAGTGCCATACGTGATACACGCTTGGGCGATCATGTCTCGACAAAAACATGACTGACTGGGCAGAAGATTATCCCGCAATAGGTTGCCATTACTTTCTGCGGTAGATTGGTTGCCAGCGAAGACTATAGAACCCAGTCGGTCCTATTATTTAACCTATAACTGGAGATGGAGTAATATCTTTCCCAATTGCATTTGTCCGTAAGTGAATGCAAGGAGTTTGACTGGAATTCGAACTCGGCTACCCGATTTCTCGTTCAGAGCCGATATCCACTGCACCACAACGCACATCTTTTTTTACCAAATAAATGGTCATAAAAGTAGAATGAGAAATCGCTCTTATTGCGACAAGTAATCAATTAGATTCTAAGACATTGAAACAAGAAATGCGGTCATAAACTTCCCAAAAAAAAAACTGTATCTGTGTTTTTTTAGATATCACAACTGCTTGTGAAGGCGAAGAGTGTAACATCGTTAATAGTTAAATAATTTTAAGCATTTACTGGGACTAAACTACCTGCATATGGATAGAAGATGAGTGCAATGAATACTCAAAAATTGAAAGAGGAATCAGAAAAGGATGCATTTTTATTTCGCCAAATTTACTTTAACGTTATGCGAAACATTATTAAGAAATCAAAAAAACCTAACAAAATTTATTATAAACAATGGAGGAAATAATTTTAACAATGAAGGAAATAATTTTAACATGACATGGAAATGATACCGTGAGCTTCAGAATGAAAACTGAATGAATAAAGAAAAGTCAAAGGAAAGAACAAACTTTTAACTTACAAAAGAGAGAATGTATTATTATCAGAAAAAAAAACTCCGGTAGGTGTAAACTATGACTAACAAATCAAGCATTTGCAAAAATGAACTCTCTGGAAAATCTAAGAAAGAAATTTCAAGGCATCATGAAAAAGGTTCAGGAAATTATGCAAAATATTAAGAGATAGTAAGTAAAATTTTCATTAGAAATAAAGAACACAATATGGAATTGCTGTGTAATATTTAATCTTCTATATGGCAATGAATACTGGACAATCCCACATAAAGAAGTGCCTTGAGGTAGTAAAAAAATGGTTCTATTAATAGATGCTGAAAGTATTATAGACTTAACATATGAAAACGACTTAATAAGACGTATCTAAACTTATTTATAAACGGAACTTTGTCTGTGTGTGTGTGTGTGTGTCCGTTACCTATAGACTCCGAAATGGCTGAACCTATTTTCTTGAAAATTTACACAGTTGTACTATAAGCGTCTGCGACTGTTCTTAGCTAGCTTTTGTGTCGAGGTACCCCCGATAAATATCGAAAATCGATAATCGAAAAAATCGGGTTATAGAAGGAATGATCCGATTTTAATCAAATTTGATACACTCATAGACAGAGACATAAGAAACGATATTCAAAAGTTTCAAGGTTGCAGTTCTTACAATAGTGCAGAAAATCGATAATATATGTTTATATTGTCGTCTTTCCATGACAACACTATCAAGCTAATCAGATCATACGAACGGATCTTACACAAAATAAATAGACAGAACTTGTCTATATTATTCAATGAAACCTGTATTAATATATATATATATATATATATATATATATATATATATATATATATATATATAAGGCAAGATGTTTGTGTGTGTGTCTGTTTGTCTGTATGTCTGTATGTTTTCAGCCCTTTTATTTTAGTTTTTGCTTCGGGTTTGGCTCTAGGTATAATTGTAGTTCCTAGTCTCCGCCATGATACCATTTACTCAGAGAACTTATTTAGCCTTCAAAATTCAGTTTACGACGAAATAAACTTATTTGATATCGATACCAGGAAATCACAATTTGACTTTCATCCATTCATTTTTCTTTCAGTTTACGGTTTCACTTTAACTGGAAACAACTATTGCTTTTTTAGTCTTTCGTGCCAACGTCCAAAAAGTCTGAGCTCCAGGACCATGGATTAGTTTTAAAGCTTTCATTACACCCGGGCAACGCCGGGCTATACTGCTAGTCAAAACTACAAGCAAATTTATATTTGCAATGAGAAAGAAATAGATGAAATATTTCTCAACCGACCTGAACTGGAAGAACTACATTGAATCAATAAACCAGTAACTACATTTATTACTAAGAAGGCTGGGTTACTCTGTCAGGCCAGGAGTTGTTTCTTTCTTTTTTGCGGAGGGGGGGGGGTCATCAGAATCCTTCTTGCCCGTTTATAAATGTACCATTCGTCCGTGAATTGATTACTGTTGCCATATCTGGTCAAGGGTTCCCGACAAAATACAAAGAAGGAAGTGCAATGTAATCGATCCCGATATATCACCTCGGCTTCAGTCACTTTTACATGGCTTCCCTCTGTCTTTTCTAGGCTCGACACTCTTCCTGATCTTCATAAATGATCTCCCAGACGTAATCAAGTCCCAAGTAGGCATCTACGCAGATGACACCACAATCAACTCTCGCATCAGTAAGAAATCCGGAGGGACGGACAAACATAACCTCGCTGCTGATCTACACTCAGTGGTGGATTGGGGCAAGAAGTGGCTTGTAAATTTCAATGCTTCAAAAACGAAACTGCTATCTGTCAACCATCACAGGCAACCTCTCCTGCACCCCCATGAGCATGGTCCAAGTGACTCTCCCTGAAAGCAATACATTGCGCCTCCTCGGCCTTACCCAATCTTCCGATCTCAAGTGGAATCATTACATTGAATCAATAGCTAAATCCACTACTAGGAAAGTTGGGTCACTGTGTCGGGCCAGCAAGTTTTTTACGACTGAATCCATCTTGCACATATACAAATCAACCATCCGTCCGTGTATAGAATACTGCTGTCATATATGATCAGGCGCCCCTGCTGCTCATCTCAGTGTTCTCGTCAGGCTCCAAAAGAAAAACTGTAACGTAATAGGTCCCGATTTGGCAGCTCGACTCCAGCCACTTTCTCACCGGTGGTATATGGCTTTCCTCTGTCTGTTCTACAAATATTTTCATGGCTTCTGCTCGAACAAACTTAAGTCACTGGTGCCTCCGCCATTAGAATTTAATCAGGCAACAAGACTGACAAGAAGGTCCCACTTTACAGTTAGATCAACCATAGGCAGTCGATTCTTTCCCCTCAGCTTCTTTTCTTGCACTTCCCGCCTGTGGAACTCCCTTCCGTATACTTGTTTTCCTGAAGGCTACAACCTCCAGTAATTTAAATGCAATGTCAATTCCCATCTCTTATCCACTTGACTCCAGTTCTTTCTACATCACCCCGTATATCTTGTTCTTTTCCTTTCTTTCTACCTTCGCAACTGTCTTCACACCTGTGCTTCCATCCTTGTCTTGCCCTTTCTCTGACACCCCCTCTAACTGGTTCGTCTTTCTCTTCACTCTCCTCTTGTCTAAACTTTCACTCTTATGTAGCCCCCCGTGCATCAGTGGCGGTACCACCTTTTGCGGGAAACTTGTAGGCCATTATCCTGTGTGTGGTTGGCTCAAGGTGGCGACTGCATTTATAAAACGACAAGCAACCGCGTTGACCAACGGATGGGATGATGAAGTCAATGATGTCTCTCTCCGTTCCATGCTAACGGAAACAGTGGCCAAGGTACACAAGAAGGAGCCCTTAAGAGGAGACTGGTGCGTTGATGGTAGGCAGATGAAGGTGTGGTTGGACGCAAGTTCTGTGGCCAGAGGAGTGGCATTAGAAGTAAATGGGAGCATTGTGGAGGGCGCTAATTGGTTGCGTCCATTTGAAGTTGCCAAGCATATAAATTTGGCCGTGTTCGATGCCGCAATAAAAGGTGTAAATCTGGCCATTCAATGGCAAGCTTCGGTGTTACATTTGGTTACAGATTCAACCTGTGTACATCGACGGATATCGGACACCCTAACCGGAAAGGCGCGAGTGAACACAAAGGCGGTCGGTGAGATACTGGTAAGATGACGCTTGGAAACATTGCGAGCATTGACAGAGGAATATGCTTTGACGATGGATGTAACGCTGGTGAAGTCCTGTTTAAACCGCGCAGACAGCTTGACCCGAGTACCACATAGATGGTTAGAGAAGAATCGCTGCCGAAATAGCTTGTTGCAAAAAGAGGAAGAAAAAAAAGATTGTGTTGGTAAAAAGCAACCACAGGATAGTATTCCAAACAGACACTCCAAATTCACACGTCTTGTCTTAATCTTCGAAACGCTATTCCCACGCAAACGACGGCTCAAATAACAACGACCCCTCCTCAAAATGATCATACCACATTTTATGCAGTCGACCTGGCTACTACTCAGCCAATGAGCGCTCGGCACAGTCAATATAAACTGCTACAAGCGACACCAATTCTGTTTACTACGAAGTGCTGTCCGATTCTTCATCTGACCAACGCTTGCCAATTCGCCGTCGCCACACTCCTTAAAAAACATACACCCGACTCTGGCCCGTTTGGGTCGCCGAGACAAGTCATTGCTAATTTTGGGGGAAACGATTTTAAAAAATATATATTATCATGGCTTCTTCTCCGACGTGTTTCTTTTCTTGGTGCCTAGACCAGATGAATTTACCCTTGATACTAGACTGGCAACTGCGTCCCAACCTTTTACCGTCAAAATAGTAATATGTAACCATCACTTCTAGTTTATCAGTTTCTTCTCTCGCACGCCTCACCTTTGGAACTCCTGATAGCCACACCTTTGGTTTCCCTGATAGCCATAAATTACAAAAGTTTAAGTGCAACGTCAATTACCATCTTCTGGGTTCTTGATTCCTAACTTTCTCTTATCCGTTCTTCGACATCCAGGTAACTTGATCCCTGTTTCTTTTTCTCGTATTGTAAGCCCTTGCGCACCAGTGTCAGTACTGCCTTTCTTTGAGTGAAATGATAATACATATTTAAAAAAGTGGTCCTGAAACATCTAACACTTTGAAGGCAAGAAAAGCAAATGAAGAAACAGTGAGTATGTAGCTATAGGAAGCGTATTCATTTTTCTTTGGTTTGGCCGTGTATCATGCTTAACCAAACTTCCTACAGCTTACAAGATTTATGAAGAATCATCACCAGAATAATTATCAAAAGGTTTTCATCGTTATCAGAAGGTTAGCTACAGGTTGGAATGTATAGTAGCAGAATGTAAAATCTTTGTTCCTTTCTCCTTTTTGGTACGTCACGACAGGTTGAGAGAGAAAGGAGGCAAAACAAATAAAGAAATTGTACTTAACGCGTCTATTTGTTCTCTCTGGCGGCGTGAAATGAAAAAGAAGAAAATAAAATTTGAAGAAGAGGTCGAATGAAACTGTAACGTGCCCTGAGTCTGGGTCTGCTTCTTGAATTTTCTTTCGTTACTTTACCACAAGGTCCTCAGCTAACCGCTCCCATGTCGGACTGCCTTTGACAGGTTAGCGACGTGGTGAAACTTCTCATTATGCCTGCTCCAGCGAGCCTTTTCGCCTAGGTGCGAAAATACGTCATATACGAATTTTCTGTTTTTAATCCAATCAAGATTCAGGATTTTACTTTTCATACTAACTTGTGAATAGTCGTTTAAATCCACTTTTGAGGGTGTGCAATTTTACTTCGGCTTTTTCCCTAAATGTTTTTAGTCGTGATCTGGGGTTTTCCAAAATGTTTTTAGTTCTTAATTTCTTATCCACTACAAGTAAATTACTTAATGAGTTTGTGTGAACAAATGGCACAAGCAACAAAGAGGAATAGTAATGGTTCAAAAGTACTTAGAGCATCAAACTGCAAAAAAGAAATGAGGAAAAACCATGTTTACCTCAGTCCTAAGACGAGACAAAAAAAAACAAAAAACAAGGGAAATAAATATTTTTGAAAATCAGAGTGACTTCCCTTATTTTATTTCTCGTTATTTTTATTTTTATTTATTTATTTATTTTTATTTATTTATTTATTTTTCTTTTTTCTTTTTTTTTTTTTGTATAATTCCAGAAATGTAGTTTTCAACAAATTGTTTTAATTGTTCAGTTCAAGATATACTAAAAGAAGGTGAGTCACAGAAAAATTCTATTAAAAATTATCGATAAAGTTATTTGAGAATATTTTGAAAATGATGCAATACTTGCATTTCAGAAAATTGTTCGAATGAAAATTGCAAGGGAAATAACTCGAGAAATTCAAAACGTTTTTATTTCCCTTGTAAGTCATTTCAACTGTGTAAAATGTTAAGGTCTGTCGCGTAGGGTGTGGTTAATGTTTCGTTGATTCGGCCTTGTGTCAGACTTAACCGAACTCACTATAGCTTACAGGATTTATGCAGAATTATTATCAGAAGGTTTTCGTTAGAAGGTTAGTTGTCGGTTGGAATATGTGGAATTGTGTGGAATAATAGCGTAAGAATATAGACATTTATTAAAAGGAAAGAATAACACAAGTTGTAGAAAATGTTCGTAGTAGTAATGTAGGTATTTAAAATGTCCGCAGAAGTTTAGAGTTCATGGTTGTGTAGTAGCAGAATGAAAGGTCTTTGTTCCTTCCTCTTTTTAGTAAGTCGCGACAGGTTGAAAGAAAGAGAAGACAAAACAAATAAAGAAGTCGTACTTAACGTGCCCATTTGTTCTCCTTGTGGAGTGAAAAGGAAGAAAAGAGAATTGGAAGAAGTGGTCGAATGAAACTGTGACGTACCCTGCGTTCAGGTCGGCTTCTCGAATTTTCTTTCGTTACATTGCCATGGGGTCCCAGCTAACCGCTCCCATGTCGACTGCCTTTTAACAGGTTAGCATTGTGGCTTAAATAGTTAAACTTCTCATGATACCGGCTCCAGCGAAGCTTTTCACATCTAGGCGTGAAAATACGTCATTTGCTGTTTTTAATCCAATCAGGATTCAGAATTTGCTTTTCGCAGTGAATTTTTCTTAGTTGGGTTTTCCCAAATGCTTTTAGTTCTTAATTTCTTATCCCTACAGGTCTTTGTTTAGTATTATTGCGAAAATGAAAATAAAAATTGCAGGTAAAAAGTAGTACGACCGAAATTTTTCCAAGTATTTTTTTATAAAATGTGAAATATATTTATATGTATAATGAAGTGTATATTATTCATCTACTATTCTTAAATATTACTATTAGAATTCAAGTAAAAAATAAAGCAAAGAAATTTATACAGGTTTTGTCTTTTGTTAGTCTTATTCAATTTACTCAGTTTCACCATTTTTAAGGAAGCATTTCGCAGTCAATATTTTTATTTTGTTTTGCAAATTCTGTATTGATTCACGTCAATGTTCTTAATTAAAAAAAAAATAACTGCCAGTCGTCATTAATATCTCCCGCTTTTGAACGTATGTATACCAACCTGATGCTCATTCCTAACGCAGATACATTCATTGGTTTATTTATTTATTTATTTTATATATTTATTTCTTGTTCTATTTAATGTTAAATTTGACTTTAAAATACGCTGAACTTGACAAAATTTGGTTAAAAAATAAAATAAAACTAATTGTATTCCTATTTACTATCCTGTGATATTCCATCAATATTGTGGTTTTATTGAATTTAATAAACAGGTGGGTTAGGTCTGGCTGATGGGAATGCAACATTGAGGTATGAATTTAGTAATACAGGGTGCGATGGATAAATTTTCGTATAAAGTTACGTAAAAGTGAAAATAACACTTGAATCTCATTTTAACAGATATTTTTTAGTAATTTTGGTAAATATATCTTGTAATACTGAAGGATAAATTTATTTTTAAAAATCGCCATTGGCTTCAACCAGACGACTTCGGAATCTTCTGCAACTCTTTTGGGCGGTCTTCTTGTTTAAGTTAGTGAATGCTGCCATAATCCTTCCCTGCATTTCATCTTTGGTGCTAAAAGGAGTTTTGGTGTCTCATTATAATCAAGGTGGGAGTGAAGTCTGGAGAGTTAGGTGGCCAGATGTAAGGGGTGATGTGGTTGCAGAAATTGTCTGAAAGCCATTACTGAATTCTCTTCCTTGTGTGGCATGGTGCAGAGTCCTGTTGCCAGACATAGGGTCTTCTAGCAGTCACACTTTTTGTTGTGGACCCAGAATAAGTCCGGAAGAAAACTCGAACACGGGAATTAGTGAAACATATCTTCTTTTATGTACCCTGTCTTTTCAGGACGTAGGCAATCATGGCTTTCCACGTCTCCCTATCCCTGGTGGCTCTTAGCACACCTTCTTCTGTTATACCATGCAAACCTCGTTCCACCATCCACCTGATTAGGTCCTTCAAATATGTTATCCGCTACTTTCCCCTGTCTCTTTTTCCCTCTATCTGGCCTGTTAGTATCAGGTTCTCCAAGTCCTCCTTCCTCATTGCATGTCCCAGGAACTTTTAGCTGTCTGTTCCTGATGCTCAGTATTAATTTCCTTTTCGTTTCCATCCTTTCCAAAACCTCATCATTGCTCACATGCTCGGTCCATGGTATCCGCAGCATCCTTCTGTAGAACCACATTTCAGCTGCTTCAAGTTTTTCCTTCATCTTTGATGATATTGTCCAGCATTCACTGCCATATTGAAGAACCGACATCACATAGCAATCCAGTACTCTCTTCTTTGTTTGTAGCGAAATTGTCCTGTTTCTTAATACTCTACTCAGCTCCTGGAATGCATCCTTGTGCTTTTGGATCTCAGGAATATAAATGGATAGAAACTGCTGTGACCAAAAAGTGAGGGGTCAGTTTATATATTGATTGTAATATGGAATTGATCCCCCACTTTATATCCAGTATTTTTCTGTAGAACCACGTTTCGGTTGCTTCAAGGCTTTCCTTCATTTTTGTTGAGATTGTCCAGCTTCACTGCTATATTGAAGGACGGACAACGCAGAGCAATCCAGTACTCCCTATTTAGTTTCTAGCGAAATTGTCCTGTTTCTTAATACTTTACTCGACTTCTGGAATGCTTCTTTCGCCATGCCAGTCCGCCTTTCGAAAACAAATACAAGAGTGTTACACGTCAAGCTGTAAAAACAGCTTAAACACTAATTTATAAGCGAAAAATTATACATCTCAGCCACTTGCTTTTAGTAAGTTTTATGTGGATTGCAGTGATAATTGATGAGTTATTATTTACAATATTGGCATTTAAACTTTTGTTACAATTTTTCTTTAGGTTTCTTGTCGATTTGAATATTCTTCAAGGAATTTTGAACTGAAACTTTTATTTAATCTAAAGAAAGATATTCTCCTTCCGCCTCCTCTGTATTGGAATATCTCATTCTTATTTCGTAGTGCTCAGTTAACTCTCTCCAATGTCCAAATATGAATGAAATACTCAAATTCTGAAATCCATTAGGCTATTTGGACATTTTATCTAGAACTTTGACGCTTTTTACAACTGCCGCTGAAGCTTTTCAGTAATTTCTCTTTATTAAATAATAACTCTTGTATTTCCTTCCACGCCTACCATATATGCTGATGAATTTAGATATCCCCTTCTCAAATGTTCTCCTGTCTTCTTCAAAAGAGTGAAAAAAATCTGATTGAAATTCTTCCAAGAAAACCCGAAGAACTTATCATTTTCCAAGAATCCGAATAAAAATAGTTTACCGCTTCCAAAAATATTGAAGATTTTTTACCTTCTCATAAAAAGAAAAGTAAAAGAAAAAGAAAGAAACGGCAATTTTTTTTTCATCATTTCGAAATGCACGTCGAGAATGTAAAAAAATGCTTCAAAATGAGTATAAAAAGAGGGTAAGAGAAGGAAGAATGTGGCCATAAAGTGAGGGATCAGTTTATATTTTGATTGTAAAAAGAAAAGTAAAAGAAAAAGAAAGAAACGGCAATTTTTTTTTTCATCATTTCGAAATGCATGTCGAGAATGTAAAAAAATGCTTCAAAATGAGTATAGAAAGAGGGTAAGAGAAGGAAGAATGTGGCCATAAAGTGAGGGATCAGTTTATATTTTGATTGTAATATCAAATTGATTCCCCATTTTATATCCACATTATAATAGTATAGAATTCCTTTTTTAAATAATCATATCGCCCCAAGCAAGGAATTTTACTGCCACTGTTTTGCAGGGGGTTACATAGGAGGAAAGTTATGAGAAAGAGTAACAGGTTATAGGGTGTGTCAGGAAGTGGGTAAGAGAAGTATGACTGTGGTTATAGAGTGAGGGATTAGTTTATATATTGATTGTAATGTATAACTGACCCCCACTTTATATCCACATTATAATAGTATAGAATTTTTTTTATAATTCGATCACCTCAAAGGTATTTTACTGCCACTGTTTTGCAGGGGTTTACATAGGAGGAAAGTTATGAGAAAGAGTGATATGTTACAGGGGGTGTCAGGAAGTGGGTAAGAGAAAGATGACTGTGGCCATAAAATGAGGGATCAGTCTATATCTTGATTGTAATATAGAATTGATCCCCCACTTTATACCCACATTATAATAGTATAGAAAAATTTTTATGATCATATCGCCCCAAGCAAGGAATTTTACTGCCACTGTTTTGCAGGGGGTTACCTAGGAAGAAAGTTAACAGGTTATAGGGGGTGTCAGGAAGTGGGTAAGAGAAGGATGAGAATATTGATGAGAGTGGAGTGGATGGAGAAAGGAGCATGAGAGAGAGAGAGAGGATGCAGGTTAATGAGATAGGAGATGACTATTGATTTTACATTTAAATTCTTGGAGCTGTCGGGAAAGCAAGTAAATGGAAGGGAATTCCACAGGCGGGAACTTCGCCAGGAATTTGAAAAATTGCATGCTGTACTGCTTGGCATTCGTGCCGGATTTCTATGAGTGATCGGGTGATTACAAAGTTGTTTGGAGTGATCACTAGTAATGGCGAGGTTATGCCTCCATTTCTCTTCCCACAGGGCCTCAGCCTAAACACAGTGGCCTACATTAAGTGTCTTAAGAAGGTCGTGCTACCCTGGGTCAAAAGTGTTTATGGTCCTACCCTTTTTGGGACTATAATGAATTCTCCCTATTATTGTGAGTACCGGGAGAATATGTCTCTCGGGGTAGAGTTGAGATGGGTTGAGTCACCCCGGTCTAATACTTGGCAGTTAGACTTACGTGTAAGCATCTTGTATTTATTTTCTGTTTAATATATATGTTTCACTAATTCCCGAGTTCGATTTTTCTTCCGGACTTATTCTGGGTCCACAAATAGAAGTGGTTCCAACGAGAGAAATTTGTATAGAAGAAAAAAATGCGAGAAATCGTGAACGTTTTGTTTAAAGTGCAGGTGTATTGTTATTATTATTAACCCTCTAGGGCCATTCGTATCATATTAGTGGGGGATCAGTTTATTACTTCATGACAATAGAAAACCGATCACCCACTTTATGCCCAGTGGAAGCCTTAACCCTCTATGGCCATTCGTATCATATTTGATACAGTATTTCCCTATAAGGAAACATTTGGTATTTCCCTATAAGGAAACATTTGGTATTCATTGACTGAGCAGTCAGTACTGCTTTCATTTGAAATTTATAAAATATTTCTCTTAAAAAAATTTTCAGGAAAATATTTCTTTCAAGGCTTGTTTTCATACTGTATCAAATATGATACGAATGGCCCTAGAGGGTTAATAATATATGATTAAGGCGTCTACTTGTCATAAAGTGGGGGATCAGTTCTATATTGTTATGAAGTAAAAAACAGATCCCCCACTAATTACTACTTAACCCTCTAGGGCCATTCGTATCATATTTGATACAGTATTTCCCTATAAGGAAACATTTGGTATTTCCCTATAAGGAAACATTTGGTATTCATTGACTGAGCAGTCAGTACTGCTTTCATTTGAAATTTATAAAATATTTCTCTTAAAGAATTTTTCAGGAAAATATTTCTTTCAAGGCTTGTTTTCATACTGTATCAAATATGATACGAATGGCCCTAGAGGGTTAATATTACTTGCTACTTGAATGATATATTACGTATCCACAATTATATTTGTGATGGTATACCATTATGGACATTATGGACATTTAATATATCATGCAATAAAAGCAAGTAATATTAATAACAACAATGAATTTACACTTTAAACAAAACGTTCACGGCTTCTCGCATTTTTCTTGTATATATATATATATATATATATATATATATATATATATACTAGCAGTATAGCCTGGAGTTGCTCGGGTGTAATGAAAGCTTTAAAACTAATCCATGGTCCTGGAGCTCAGACTCAGCCTAAAGAATATTTGTGTGAAGTTTGGTGGGAATCGGATAAAAATTGTGGATTTGTATAAAAGACATACAGACAGATAAACAGACACACACACAAACATCTTGACTTTATATATATATATATATATATATATATATATATATATATATATATCATCGATTTTCTGCACAATTGTAAGAACTGAAACCTTGAAACTTTTGAATATCGTTTCTTATGTCTTTGTCTATGAGTGTATCAAATTTGATTAAAATCAAACGACTCCTTCTATAACCCTATTTTTTCGATATTTATCGGGGGTACCTCGACACAAAACCTAGTTAAGAACACTCACATACGCTTATAGTACAACTGTGTAAATTTTCAAGAAACTCGGTTTAGCCGTTTCGGAGTCTATAGGTAACGGACACACACACACACACATACATACACAGACACATACACACACACAGACAAAGTTCCATTTATAAATAAGTTTATATATATATATATATATATATATATATATATATATATATTTTAAAACATGTACAAAATACAATCTACAATGTTATTTTCTTCGTTCCTTATTCATTTGGATATATATATATATATATATATATATATATTAAAAACAAAAATTGTTATGGAACCTATATTTTTTGTACTATAATGAACTCTTCCTATTATTATGAATACCGGGTACCGGAGAATATGCCTCTCGGGGTGGAGTTGACTTGGGTTGAGTCACCCCAGTCTAATACTTGGCAGTCAGTCTTTCAAGTTAATCGAGGGATAAATTTCAACGCAGTTGATTGATGAGTAAATGTGAATTTTAACGCGGTCGATTAATGAGTCAACAATTAGACACGCGTGGAGATTATTGGCATCTCCCGGAATTCGGAAACTGACCGACTCGAATTGAGTTATGTTGCCACTTATATACATTTTGGGATTCTAGAAATTGGCTCCAAAAAATCGGCGGGAAAGAACAAATCTATTTCAGTTATAGTTTCGACCAATGAAAAGTTAAATTTGTAAGTTTGAAGTGATGATTGGCTAAAAAGCTCTTTGTACGAAGAGTCTACCTTTTTGAGAAAGGATAGAAAGATTTCTGTGGAATATCCTGCAGCATCATGTTTTTAGATGGGTTCTACCTCCAGTTGATAAATGCAGTTTTCTTTTCCATCATCCAAAGCCAAGTGTCAGTTCTTTATCTGTGTCACCAAAATAAATTAACAGACAGTAATTGATAATCTATTCATCTTTACACGATTTGGTATTCAAATGTATATCTTGAATGAAACTGTTGGTTTTTACAGACTGTTCAAATAAATGTCTGAATTCTTACAGCTATATTTACTCTCGGTTCAGATAATTAGCACTCTTCTTTTTTCTAAACGTATGATTTGGTTACATGTCAATGAAACACATAGAACTGAGGTTGTTATTAGGTTGTCCCAAAAGTTTGTAAACACTTCCGAAATGGGTCTATCTGGTCTAGAACAATCGAGACAAGCGATGGGTTCAGAAAGGGCAAGAGACACCGTCGGTTCCAAAACAAGATCGATTCGGCAAGAAAGTCATGTTGTGCGTTTGGTGGAACTTTGAAGGAATCGTGCATTTTGAGTTGGTTCCGAATGGTCGTGCCATCAGTGCCGAACTTTACTGTCAGCAACTTGAGCGGGTCTACGAAAAGTTGAAGCAAAAGTATCCGGCTCTGATCAACCCAAAGCGCGCTTTGATGCAGCAGAACAATGCCAAGCCACACACCGCCAGGAAGACCAAAGACAAGTTTGAAGAGCTGGACAGCGTTGAGGTTCTGCCACATCCAGCCTACAGTCCTGGCTTTGCTCCATCAGATTACGGTCTTTTCCGCTCAATGCAACACTTTCTGAATGACCGCCGATTCGACTCGTTTAATGAAGTCGAGGAAGCGTGTCAAGAATTCTTTGATTCGAAGCCGGCTGAATGGTACTTTGACCAGATCCGAAAGCTTGCAGATCGATGGCAGAAAGTCTTGGAAAATGATGGTCTTTATTTTGAGCAATAATTTTTGTTATTTTTGCGAATAAAATTTCAATTTTTTGTGTTTTCTGGTAACCTTACATTACTTAGCGAGTAAAATTTCAATTTTTTGCCAGTATTTACGAACTTTCGGGACAACCTAATAGTTATCAGATTTGGCTGACTAAAATCTAAAATTTATTTCATAATACGACCCTTGTTCCCTGTTTAGGATGTGGTTTCCGGCTTTCTCTTTTCCAATCTTTTCAGTCTTTCCTTTTTTTCTTTTTTCTTTTTCCAATTGGAGTAGATAGACTAAACTATAGCCAGGTTCACACTCCACCCACGTTTATTGAACAGGTGAAGAGGCTCATCCCTTGTTCCCTGTTTAGGGTGTGGTTTCCGGCTTTCTCTTTTCCAATCTTTTCACTCTTTTCTTTTTTTTTTCAATTGGAGTAGATAGACTAAACAATCGCCCGGTTCACACTCCACCCACGTTTATTGAATAGGTGAAGAGGCTCATCCCTTGTTCCCTTTTTAGGATGTGGTTTCCGGCTTTCTCTTTTCCAATCTTTTCACTATTACGTAGCCCCCCCCCCCCCTGCGCATCAGTGGCATTACCGCCTTGCTCGGGGTGATATGATTAAAAAAAAAAGTTGGAACAGTTTTTCTGGGTTTTTTTTTTTTTTTTCATATTTTTGTTGTCTTTTGTTATTACTTTGTTCTGTATACTTTCGGAGATACCATTTTTTTTTCAAGCCTTATGAACACTTTCTACCTGAAAAATAATTATGTATAATTATAGAAATCAATTATTGGATTTAATATTTTTTCCTTAAATATAAGCTAAATATTAAAGTGTCTTTGTGGTAAAAATGAAGTTAAAAGTAATTTTCTTCTCTTCACTGTTTACGAATTTCGCAATCCAGTGTGACATCTAATTTTGACCAATAGGAAAAAAGATTAACTCCGTACTGAAAGAAAAAAGACAAAGCTAAATTTCGCGATCCCGTGTCAATTATTTTCTAAGCAATGAAAGGCAGCGATTTACAATACTGAGATAAGTTAACAAGCTAGTGTGAAAAAGCCTTTTGATATAAAACATAGAAAAATAAAGTGGAATCAGCATATAGGAGCAGAGGACAGATACGACACTGCTACGATGTGACAAAAGAAATTTCAAGCCTCTGAACCGGACATAAGGTCTTGACACACATTCGTTTTTCGTTTCCTTCTTGCGTCATATTCTCCTTTATCTCTTCTTCTTTGCC
Organism: Ascarosepion bandense; assembly: GCA_037127315.1. Classification (NCBI taxonomy): domain Eukaryota; kingdom Metazoa; phylum Mollusca; class Cephalopoda; order Sepiida; family Sepiidae; genus Ascarosepion; species Ascarosepion bandense. Next base: position 874,606 of record JBBBDQ010001083.1, on the reverse strand, counting down.
CTCACCATTCTCGCCATCTACAAAAAGAAGAAAAAGACAACAACAACAAAAATAAGACACTTTATCTGATTCCTAAAGATTTACATTGATAAGTACAATTTTTCTTTATTGTTTTCCTTCCTTTTCACTTTTTCGTCGTCTGCTAAAAGGAAGAAAGGAACATAAACTTTATTACTACCTTGTTATTCTTTTCTGCATAAACACATTTCACTGCCTTCAACTACGAACTCTGGATTCATTTAACTCCATACTACATTTCTCTTTGAACATTAACACATTTAATAATTTCACTTCCTAGAAAATTAATCTTATTCTGTTCTATAAATAAATTTCCATTTAAACATACAAACAAAACACTTTTATTCTTCCAACCTTCTGATGATGATAATCGTAAGTTGTGGGGAGTTTGGTTATGTTTGACACAAGGCCAATTTAATAAACATGATCGAGCTCCCTACTTCATATTAATCTAATAATTTCTTGTATAAATTCAATTTTGAAAGATTTAAACTAGTAATTTTTTTGTTCATTTCCATATCTGTCCTTAAAATGTTAATTTACTCATAAGACAAACGTTGTTTATTTGATAATTTAAGATCATGATGGTAGAAGTTAATTGATACTCTTTTTCCTTTGTAGAACTGGGAAACAAAAAGAATTCTACGCATAACATACAATAATTTTGATTCCATTTCGTTTTTCATGTTGATTATTTTTGTTTTTTAAATTCTAAATGAAATTTCAGTTTTTATTTACAGAAAACTTAATTGCGATAAATTCTATTGCATTCCAAACAGTGTTCTTAATTTAATTTTTATTAATTAAAATACTTTCACGGCTTCTGCTCCGATGAACTTAGATCACTGGTGCCCCCTAAATACGAATTTGAACGAGATACTAGATTAGCAACTAGATCCCACCCTTTTACAGTGAAACCGATCAAATGCAGCCGTAACTTCTACTCCAACAGTTTCTTTCCTCGCACTTCCCGACTGTGGAATTCTCTTCCAAACGATTGCTTCCCCGACGGCTACAATCTCCAGGAGTTTAAGGTCAATAGACACCTCCTAACACACTAACCTGCTCCCATTCTATCAAACACTCTTCCCATTTGCCCAACCCTCATCCTCGGTATCCTTACTCATCTGTCACCTTAATCCTGACATTCCCTATGTCTAACCACTCCTTCTCTTTACCTTCCCCTATGTAGCCCCATGCGAAATAGTGGCAGTGGAATGCCTTGCTTGGGGTGAGATGATAAAAAAAAAAAAAATTTTGAATGCATGACTTTTTTTTTATCAGATCACAGATGAATCTTGCTTAAGTTGTCTCCCTTACATCGGTGATTTAAGGGAGATAACTTAATGTTTGGAATGTAAAATTTGTTTGAAAGGCTAAAAAAAACTGACCATCGTCAAGATGGTCATTATTTTTTAGCCTTTCAAACAAATTTAAACCACTTCTTCCGGCTATTTCGAAGCCACCCGTATGACCATAACAGGCGCCTATTTACCTCTGTTTGTAATGAGTGTAATATCACCCTGAATGATGCAAAGCTGTTGTTTGCTGAGAGAATGAGGCATCGCATAGCTACCCGTTATTTTGGCTCTAAATACTTTTGGCGGCTCTGCAAACGTGTGCTGAATAAAAAATAAATCCTCTATCCATCTCTTAATCAATAAATTTAAGGTTCACGATATCTGTAGACAAGGCCGAGTGCTTTGCTCGCATATTCTCATCCAACTCCACATTTGACTCGTCTGGAGCGTCCACACCCTACTTCCCTCTAGGAACTGAGACTAAACCGAGAGATTTTCACATAACCCCCTCTCTGGTATCTACGATTATTTAAAAATTTGATCCCCATAAGGCAGTGGAAGCAAGAAAATTGCGATTATTGTTATGAAGAAATGTGCCCCTGAACTCTCCTCTGTCCTCTTTAAACTCTATAATTACTGTCTATTTGTTTTTTGTTCCCTTGCCTGATGAAAGTCCTCTTCTGTGGTTCCAGTATTTAAGAACTCAGGGGAACCAACGGAACAATCCAATTATTGCCCTATGAGCCTATTACCAATTTTCAGTAAAGTGTTCGAGGCTATTATCAATAGTTCAACATCTTATTACCCATAAACTATTTTCAGACAGACAGTATAGCTTCCGCTTTGCCAGGTCTAATGCCGATATGCTAACGACCATCACCGAGTACATATGCCAGGCCCTCGATAAGTCCGGCGAACCTGGAGCTGTAGCTGCAAAACATTTGATAGGCTTTGGCACCCTGGCCTTCTGCGCAAGCTAAAAGGTTATGGTATCACTGGACGCTTCCTTGTTTAATCTTTCTTATTCATCTGATTTTGTGTTTTTACGCAGTTATAACCCTTTTTTCTTGCTTGAAAATGTGAACTTTTGTGCCAGATATGGCCACAATTTAAATACTGTTTATTCCGGTAAGAGCAACTCTTGTACCAATGTAATGACCCACAGCCAGAACACAGGTTAGGGGGCAAGTTGTCTTGTTTCTTTTTTGCTTGTTTTGATTTAGAGGGAGAAGTTGTTGTTGTTGTTGTTGTTCCTCTTCTTCTTCTTCTTCTTCTTGTTTTGGGGAGGCGTACTTTTCTTATGTGAGCTATGCTAGATTCCTTGATATTTTTCGAATCTTGACGTACGCTTACGAATCTGATAGTCTTCGCTATTTGTTGGAGAGTAAGGTTTGGTTCATTTTCCAATTTATTTAGAACTCTAAGTTTAATTTCAGCGTATAAAATTGAAACGACTCTGAACAAATCACAGCTCATCAGTACGGTTAGACTCCGATTGCTTTTAACCCAGGATTGAAACCCGACCGAATGGCCTCAGTCGGCGATTCTACCTCTGGGCTATGGGCACTAGGTAGAAGGCAGACTTTTTAGCGTGTGTATTATCATTATACACGCCCAATAGCCAGAGTGCTATAATTCATTACTGAATGAGCGATGTATATATATATATATATATATATATATATATATATACTGCTTCCACCATGCAACGGATGTAACACACGGTCAGTTTTTTAGGTGGGTTTATCAGCAGTACCGTAGAAAAATTCCCCAACCCCCTTGGCACTTCCCCTTTTGAGGACACCTCAAGCAATAAATTCAGCCTCTTCCCAAGAGAAAGGTAAAGCCTGGGAGGATGGCTCCCAGGTGTTTGGCACCCACCAGCATAATTTTTCTCAGCTGCATGTCCGTCCTCTGACAGACATAACCAAGTCTCACTCTGCCCGAGGACAGAGACGCAAATGAGAAGTGAGTCAAATTTCATCCTCAATTCGAATTCTAGCCTCTTCTGGGACCGACCGACCGACCGACCGACCGACCGAGCTCTCTCACAAAGCAGAAACTGTTTTTTTTTTTATAGTTTGGAATAGTTAATTTATGCATAGGTAAATTACCATAACAAATATAATTTTTGATAAATTATTACAATTTTTCATGTTTTCCTAAACTTATATTTTTCCTTTCAAGTCCTTCTTCCCTTTTCTTTGATATTGCTCAAAATCAATTTTAAATAAAATTTAAATTTAAATCAATTTGATTCGACACAATTATATGTTGTATTTATATACAAATCATCATTAAAGTGGACATGCATAAAAATAGACAAGGTGTGCATTTCTCAGTCTTTCAATACACTCATTTCTTTTGCTCAAAATCAAATTTAAATGACAACATATAATTCTACTCACCAATTTATATTAGAATCTGCAATAAACTACATATGCATAAAAATACACAAGATATGCAGTTTTCAGGCCTTCAATGCACTCATTTATATTGCATATTTTAAATGACACCATATGGTGCTTCTCCTCAATTTATATTATAATCAGCATTGTCTCTTCTAGAAATATTTTCACGGCTTCTGCTCCGATGAACTCAGTTCAATGGTACCCTATATATGAATTTCCTTGAGCCACAAGATCAGCAACTAGGTCCTACCCTTTTACTGTGAAACCAATAAAATGTAAACGCAAATTCTACTCCATCAGCTTCTTTTCTCGCACTCCCCGCCTGTGAAATTCCCTTCCATTTACTTGCTTTCCCGACAGCTACAATCTCCAAGAATTTAAATGTAAAGTCAATAGTCATCTCCTGTCTCACTAACTTAGTCATCTCCTGTCTCACATCCACTCTCTCATGCTTTTATACATCCACCCCACTCTCATCAGTACTCTCTTCCCTCTCCTACTCTCTTCCTGACACCCCCTGCAACCTCACCTCATAACATTCCTCCTCGTCCACCCCACTCTTATCAATAATCTCTTCCCTCTCCTACTCTCTTCCTGACACCCCCTGCAACCTCACCTCATAACATTCCTCCCCATCCACCCCACTCTCATCAGTACTCTCTTCCCTCTCCTACTCTCTTCCTGACACCCCCTGCAACCTCACCTCATAACATTCCTCGTCTACCCCACTCTTATCAATAATCTCTTCCCTCTCCTACTCTCTTCCTGACACCCCCTGCAACCTCTCACTCCTCTTAACATTCCTCCTAAGTAACCCCCTGCACAACAGTGGCAGTAAAATGCCTTGCTTGGGGCAACACGATTAAAAAAAAATCTATACTATTATAATGGGGATATAAAGTGGGAAATCAATTCTACATTACAATCACTATATAAACTGACCCCTCACATTACGACCACATTCATCCTTCTCTCACCCATTTTCTGACACCCCCTATAACCTCTCACTCTTTCTCATAACTTTCCTCCTATGTAACCCCCTGCACAACAGTGGCAGTAAAATTCCTTGCTTGGGGGTGACAAGATTTTAAAAAAAACATACATCAGCTTTCAAGACAATCATTCATATTGCTCAAAATCAAATTTAACTGACATCATATGATTCCAATCATCAATTTATATAAGAATTAACATTGTACTAGATGTACATAAATACACAGAAATGTGCAATTTACAGGCTTTCAAAACACTCATTTATATTACTCAAAATCAAATTTAAATGACACCATGTGATTCCAATAATCAAATTATATAATTATCAGAATTAAACTATATAGGCATACAAATTCACAAGATGGCTAATATCCCAGCTTTTAATACACTAATTTATATTACTCATAATAAATTTTAAATGACACCATATGATTCTACTCTTCAATTTCTATAATAATCAGAATTAAACTAAAAATGCAGAAAAATATAGAATATTCGCAATATTCAGGCTTTCGACACACTCGTTTATATTGCTAAAAATCAGTTTTAAAGGACATAATATCATTCTACTCATCAATTAATATAAGCACCAGCATTAAATAGATAGGTATAAAATTTCACAAGAGGCGTAATATTCAGGCATTCAATTCAGCAATTTATATTGCTCAAAATCAATTTTAAATGACACCATTTTATTCTACTAGTTAGTTTATATAAGAATCAACATTAAACTAGTTATGCATAAAAATACACAAGATGCGCAATTTCAAGGCTTTCAATACAAATTAAATGACAAATATGGTTCTACTCATCAATTTATATAAGAATCAGCATTAAACGAGATATGCATTAAAATGCACAAGATCTGCGGTTTTGAGGCTTTCAATACACTCATTTATATTACTCAAAATCAATTTTAAATGTCACCATATGGTTCTGCTCATTATATAAATTGATGAGCAGAACCATAATTTATATTGCTCAAAACATATTTAAATGATATTATATGATTCTACTTTTTATATTATACAAGAGCTGATTTTGAGCAATATAAATGATTGTATTGCAATATAAATGATTGTATTTGCCCATCTTGTGAATTTTTATGCATATCTATTTTAACGCTGATTATTATATAAATTACTGAATAGAATAATATGTTGTCATTTGAAATTAGTTTTGACGTTTTATTGTTTCAATATCGCCGAAAACAAGGACATTGATCATAAAAAGATCTTATTTTTATTGATATGTACTTTAGTTTCTGAGACATTTCTTCACATTGAAGTATATTTGTAATTTTTGCCTCAACAAATTTTTCAAATGTTTTCTTAAGCTTTCAGAAAATTCTTAAACAAAATTTAATTTTTTATTAACAGATACGAATGTAAATAGTATATTTCCCATTAATTACTCTACTTACTAATTAACAACAAAAATCTAACAATGACACTGACAGGCATGGACATTCGATGACATACATTGGCAGACCCGTACGACTTAACCCCCCCCCCCGTACCCGTAAATTTGTTGTTTACCCTTCTTTTTTTTTCTTTTTTTTTTTTGACTTCTTTCAGTGCATTTTTATCGATTAGTACATAAAGTTTCTGATTATAAAAAAAATTTGGAAAAGGTTCAATATTTAAAGAATTTTAAGGGGTGTTTCTCATAAATCGATCCTCCATTTCGGAAACTCGCTTCAAGATGTTGCCCTTTTTTCTTTCTTTTTTTTTCAAAACTTGTAGGAAATTAATGAAAAAAAACCGTTTCGAAAATATGTTTTTATTCAAAATTTTATTAAAATAGGAATTATTTTACAAATTTACAGGGGGGGGGGGGGGCTTAGTCGTACAGGTCCGCCAGCTAAACTTATTCTGTGGTTAATTTTTTTTTTTTCTTCCACCATATCACATTCACTTTTTTGTTTCTGTTTCTCGTTGGCAAGTTAACTCATAAATAACACGAGGTATAATGACGGATATTTGTCTTACCCACAATGCAACGGGTAGTGCTTTTCACACCGGTGTAACTCCTACATGCGTATACTGTGAATATTAGGTGTGGGATAAATTTGTCAGAGCCAAGGGAGGTAACTATGCCATAAGGTCGGAGTTTGGAAGAAAAATTGACGAAACTTCATTTTTTAAAATTTACGTTCTTATTTTGTTTCATTTTTGTTTTAATATGAGTTTTAAGAAGAAAGAAACGTTCAGTCTCGCCCAAACTCAAAGTAAGTGAAATAACACTTTTTCTTTGTTTCTTTCTTCTGGCTAAAATATTTATCGAAACAGCGGTTTTATAGGTAATAACAACTTAGACTTTGTTTTCAAATCCATTTCAAAAAATATTGCAACGTGACATTATAAAAAAAATATTGTGGATAACGAGTTTGAACATTTTAAATGGTTTACTTTTTTTTTCAGTTTTTAAAGACTTTTAAGTTTTATTGCCCTATATTTCTAATTTTAGCTTAGAGAACTTTTTTTCAAATTAAAATCGGAGAGATTTTTAAAAACTTGTTGAAACGTGGTGACATCGGAGTAGTGTGATTTTTTTTTTTTTTTTTTTTTTTTACTAACGTTGCTAATAAATTTCAAATTGAACTGAAATATAAATAAAAGCAAAGTTACTTTAAAATTGAAATTTATAATGAATTCTTCAACAAACGGTTTTGGTTCTTAAAAAAAATACGATAAAAAGATTTAATGGGTAACTTGTTGCCAGGCGTCAGAAATATTTGTAAAAATAAAAAAGTAAAACTAAAAATACATTAAGAAAAATAAAATAATACAAATATTGATATAATTATTTATTAACAAATAACTAAGTTCATGTACCTGAGGATTGCGTGCGGTACTCCTCACCAAAAAACTCACAATGTCATTGAATAAAAAAAATTAACTATCGTAGCACAATTTACTAATCGCAGCTTGACGACAATTTATCGCTTTGTTCTTCTTCTATGTGCCCTGTTCTTTCAGGACGTAGGTGATCATGGCTTTCCACATCTCCCTGATCCTGGTGGCTCTTTTAGCACTCTTTCTAATTAGACCTCGCAACCCCCGTTCTGTCATCCACCTGCTCAGGCCCTTCAAATATGTTATCTGCTGCTTTCTCTGGTCTCTTTTTCCCTGCTATCTGGCCTGTTATTATCAGGTTCTCCAAGCCCTCTTTCCTCATTGCATGTCCCATGGACTTCAGCTGTCTCTTCCTGATGCTCAGTATTAATTTCCTTTTTGTCTCCATCCTTTCCAAAACCTCGTCATTGCTCACATGCTCGATCCATGATATCCGCAGCATCCTTCTGTAGAACCATATTTCAATTGCTTCAAGTTTTTTCTTCATCTTTGATGATATTGTCCAACTTTGACTACCATTTTGTTTTTTACTTGTAAAATCTTGTGCACTTTTCTTGACTCCAGCCAGCCTTATAAAATTTTCTAAAGCTCACAAACTGATTGGTTAATTCACTTCTAAAAAATGTTTCTGCACAAGACGTAATTCTCCTGCCAAGACGTTGTGATCCACCTCTGCCAGTATTTAAAGAAGAAACCCAGTGACAATTTCAGTTCAGCCTGAAAGTATACGCCTGTGCATCTCCACTATGTAACAACAATCGCGTATCCATCTGCTAACAGAATTTACATCACAACAAACTTCACCCCAGCAACACACAGGAAATACCTGGTGAATTTCACTTCTACTATCTATCGTTTTCTTACCATTGTAGAGGCCTCGGTCATGCTTGGTTAATTGGCCTTGTGTCAAACACGTTCGAAAACTCCACAATTTAAATAAGGTTGAAATGTGAAAGGATAAAATACCTCATGTGTATATTAAGGTAAAGATTTATTTATAGAATGAAAAAAAGTGTAAGAAGAAAAATATAAGTGCAATTCGTTAACTGAAAGAAAAATGTTCATTGAGAAAATGCATGCTGTTTTGTAGTTGAAATTGTTTGTAGTAGTTTAGAGTTCATGGATTGTAAAGGCTTTGTTCCTTCCTCTTTTTAGTAGGTTGGACAGGTTGAGAGAGTGAGAAGGCCAAACAAATAAAGGAGTGATACTTAACATGATGTCTTAGAAATCTTAGAACTAAAGTCCTGGTGTTCCCTGATTAAAGGTTTTCATATTGTTAACTAGAATGACAGAAACAATTACAGAGGTTATGACGGTCGAACTCTTGTGGCTATAACAGCCAAGATGAGAATACGTGTTTTAATAAGTCAGTATATAATAATAATGATAATTTCTTATATTAGAAATTCCCAGCGCAAAAATTGGCGTCTACGAAGAATAAGTTCGTAGCCTAATATATAATTATGGGCAGAATTTTTACATGAAGCTTTCACGGTATTATTTTTATTTTTTAATCATATATAAAAACGACAATAAATTGTTGAAAGAAAAAAAAAAGGTATTACCAGCAATAAATGAATAAAATTTAGTTGGCAATAAATGACCCACCGACTTTGATATGCCATAAAAACAAAACAAACAACCAACAACCATTGTAGGGGCCTCGGTCATGCCTGGTTAATTGGCCTTGTGTCAAACATGTCCAAAGTTAAATTTAAATATTAGAAGATTGAAATGTGAAAGGATAAAATACTTAGCATTATGTTGCTGCTTTGTCCTCTTTAGCAGCGTGGTGTGAAAATGAAGAGGATGTTAAAAGTGAGAAAATTGGACAAAGAGGTAGAATAAATATATGACGTGACCTACATCCAGATTGGGTGACCAAGTCAACTTGAGGTTTCTTTTTTACATCATTGCAAGGTGTCAGCTAACTGCTTCCCCTGACTGACTGATTGTAACCGGTTAAAGGCCATCCTTAAATATTGAATCCAGTCACATGTGGTGGCTCTGGTGAGGAATTTTTTTCTTTAGCTGTGGAAAAACCGTTTCACTGACGCATATTGAATTTTTCGATTTGATGACCAATCAGGATCCAGAATATGCTTTTCACACTGACTTGTGAAAAAAATGAGCTTTTTGCTGTTTGAATCATTTTTTTACATGTGTGCAATTTATTTTGTGTGTTTTAGTTGTTTGATGGATTATATAGGACTAGCAGTATAGCCCGGCATTGCTCAGGTGTAATGAAAGCTTTAAAACTAATCCATGGTCCTGGAGCTCAGACTCTTTAGACGTTGGCACGAAAGACTAAAAAGCAATAGTTATTTCCAGTTAAAGCCAAACCGTAGACTGAAAGAAAACTGAATGGATGTAAGTCAAATTTTGATTTCCTGGTATCGATATCAAATAAGTTTTTTTCGTCATAAACTGAATTTTGAAGGCTAAATAAGTCCTCTGAGTAAATGGTATCATGGCTGAGACTAAGAATTACAATTATACCTACTGAGAGCCAATTCCAAAGCAAAAACTAAAATAAAAGGGCTGAAAAAAATAGACATACAGGCAGATAAACAGACACACACACACACAAACATCTTGTCTTTTATATATATATATATTATCGATTTTCTGCACTATTGTAAGAACTGCAACCTTGAAACTTCTGAATATTGTTTCTGATGTCTTTGTCTATAAGTGTATCAAATTTGATTAAAATCAGACCACTCATTGTATAACCCGATTTTTTTCGATTATTGATTTTCGATATTTATCTGGGGTACCTCGATGCAAAATCTAGCTAAGAACACTCGCAGACGCTTATAGTACAACTGTGTACATTTTCAAGAAAATCGGTTCAGCCATTTAGGAGTCTATATGTAATGGACACACACACACACACAGTTCCATTTATAAATTAGTTTAGATAGATTAGATTAGATTAGATTTGTATCGTATACCATCTATTGACTGTTGAACTTTTTGTCTAATAATAAGAATACAAGAATTCTCTCACTCACTCAAACTGTCAAGCTGAAATCAGCAAACGTTTCCTCGTACAGAATATTTGCGGACTATTCAATGATTATTGTTGTCAATTTTATCTTGAACATTTAAACAAGAAAATATCTTTTCTGCACATTATAATTAGATTTCTTTTCAGCAAAAAAACATTTCCAAAATACAGTCTAAGCAAGAAAACTCTTTAATTTGTGCATTACATATTTTTACCTTGACTCACACTTGTGAACTTTTTAAATCAACAATTTTAATCTCCTCTAACATTGCTTGCAACTGATTTAATCATCTTTCATCTTGTTTGTATGTTTATTGAAATACATTATTATTTGTTACTATAACAAATTTGTTTATTTCCTCAATTTGCATCAGTTGCCTTCAAAATTTAAAATAAAAATTAGTTATGCATGTAGATTCTGCCACAATCTTTTTTTTTTTTTTAGAATCATATTGCAAGGCATTTTACTGCCACTGTTTTGCAGAGAGTTACATAGGAGGAAAGTTATGAGAAAGAGTGACAGGTTATAGAGGGTGTCAGGAAGTGGGTAAGAGAAGGATAGAAATACTGATGAGAGTAGAGTGGACAGAGAAAGGAGCATGAGAGAGAGGATGCAAGTTAGCAAGATAAGAGATGACTATTGACTTTACATTTAAATCCTTGGAAATTCTAGCTGTCTGGAAAGCAAGTAAACGGAAGGAAATTCCACAGGCGGGAAGTGCAAGAAAAGAAGCTGCCAGAGTAGAATTTGCGTTTACATTTTATTGGTTTCGCAGTAAAAGAGTGGGACCTAGTTGCTAATCTTGTGGCTCCAATAAATTCCTATATATGGAGAACCAGTGAGCTAAGTTCATCGTAACAGAAGCAATTGCATAGTATATGAAACTCAAAGTTGTGCTATACGTATGATATGTTTGTATGTATATATACACACACACTTACATTAAGGTTGTATGAAAAACTGAGCCCGCCCCCCCCTTGTTTAAATATTGAAATTTTTACAAATTTTTTTTTTTTTTTTTGACAATTGGAAAGTTTTGGGTTAAATGGATAAAATTGCATGGAAAAAAGTAAAAAAAAAAAAAAATTGATAATCAACAAATTTACAGGTGTTGCTAATGTCGTACTAGCATATGGTTTCAAAATGGAGGATCGATTTACTATAACGTTGTATGAAAAACTGAGCCCCACTCCACCCCCCACCCCACCCCAAGTGTAAGTGTACTGAAAAAAGTAATAAAAAAAAAATGAAAAACAACAAATTTAAAAGGTAGTGGTAGTCTCCTTCAGGTCTGGCTTTTTATTTATTTTGGATTTGATTTTTTTTTTTTAATTTGAATTTTTAAATTTCAATGCTTTTCTCTTCAGACTGCTTCAACTGATGAAACTTTGAGAGAGAGGAAAGAAGTTAATTGTTTTTACTCAATCCTCTGGTGTCTGTTTATTTGAAACTTAATATTAGGCATTCATAAGTCTTGGGACATTATGGAATTGTTCCTGGGTTATGTTTCAGGTACAACATCTGTCATGTCTTGATAGGTCTGCCTGAAAATGGCTGACCCCCCCACACACACATACATGCACACACACTTTGCACAGACAGTATTAGATGTTGGGCTATTTGTCACAATTTCTTCTTTTTTTTTTTTTAATCATTTCACTCCAAGCAAGGCATGACAGCCTTTAGTGCATAGGAGAGAAAAGACTGGGAACAAGGGGTATTGAAAAAAACGATAAAAGATGAACAGGGCTCTAAAAGATAGCAATTGGCATTGCATTTAAATTTTTGGAGATTGTAGCTATCAGAGAAGCAAGTAAATGGAAGAAAGTTTCATAGGCTGGAAGTGAGAGAAAAGAAACTGTTGGAGTAGAAGTGGTTGTTACATTTAACTATTTTAATGGTGAAAAGGTGGGACTTAGATGCCAATGCTTAAATTTATATGGACGGGGCACCAGAAGGAAAAGCTCATTAGAGCAGTTGACACAAAAATATTTGTATAAAAAAAAAGAGGGTAGCCACATCACATCCATGAGAAAGTGACTGAAGTCGAGATGCCACGACAAGACCAATTACATTGCAGATACTTTTTTTTTTTTGTTATTATAATCATACCGCCCAAAGCAAGGCATTTTACTGCCACTGTTTTGCAGGGGGTTACATAGGAGGAAAGTGATGAGAAAAAGTGACAGGCTATACAGGGTGTCAGGAAGTGGGTAAGAGAAGCATGACCAAAAAGTGAGGGATCAGTTTATATATTGATTGTAATGTAGAATTGATCCCCCACATTATATCCACATTATAATAGTACAGAATTTTTTTTTTAATAATCATATCGCCCCAAGCAAGGCATTTTACTGCCACTATTTGGCAGGGGGTTACATAGGAGGAAAGTTATGAGAAAAAGTGACAGGTTATACAGGGTGTCAGGAAGTGGGTAAGAGAAGGATGAAAATACTGATGAGAGTGGAGTGGATGGAGAAAGGAGCATGAGAGAGAGGATGCATGTTAGTGAGATAGGAGATGACTATTGACTTTACATTTAAATTCTTGGAGATTGTAGCTGTCGGGGAAGCAAGTAAACGGAAGGGAATTTCCCAGGCGAGAAGTGCAAGAAAAGAAGCTGATGGAGTAGAATTTGCTTTTACAATTTATTTATACTTACACTTTGGACTTTTCTGCATGCATTTTTATCTCTGACTGTTTGGTAAATGTCACTTTCTGCATTGCCTACCTCCAAGACAATCATTGAAAGGCTACAGCCTCCCACTTATCTGAGTTGATGCATACGATTCTCCAGTGCAAGCACAAAGAGTGTACATGCATTGGGGTACAGTGGATATCGGCTTGGAACGAGAAACCAGGGAGCCGAGTTCGAATTCCAGTTGAATCCATTGTATTCACTTACGCGCAAATACCCTTAGGAAAGGTATTAATCCGTCTCTTCCTTCTAGTTATGGGTTAAATAGCAGGACAGATTGGGTTCTATAGCCTTGGTCAGCAACCAGTCTACCGCAGAAAGCAATGGCAACCTACTGTGGGATAATCTTCTGCCCAGTCAGTCATGTCTCTTTTGAGACCTGATCGCCCAAATCGTGTATCAACTATGGTACGCAACTGACTGATTGAATATAATAGTTGGAATCATGATTAAGACTTCTACTGGACATAAAATGGGGGATCAGTTTTATATTGTTATGAAGTAAGAAACTGATCCCCCACTAATTAATACTTAATAATATAATACATCTCTTCTTCCTCTAGCTATGAGTCAAATAACAGGACAAATTGGGTTCTATAGCCTTGGTCGGCAACCAGTCTACCGCAGAAAATAATGGCAACCTACTGTGGGATAATCTTCTGCCCGGTCAGTCATGTCTCTTTCAAGACATGATCACCCAAGCGTGTATCATGTATAGCACTTAACTGACTGACATGCTGGGAATCCTAGCTTATTTGTGGACTTTGTTTTGCCAGGAGGTGTTCTAGATCCATGTAGAAAGAGCAGGAAACATCTGTTCCTGTCCAGCATGCAGTCTAAATTTCACTGAAATTCAAGAAGGGGTTCACAACACAAGCTTTCAAATTCTCTAACATATTTTTACGGCATTTAAAATCTTTCACAACCAAGTATTCCATATAATTCACGTATCTACATGAGCACATATCTTCACGTGTGCATGTTGCTTACATTATTACTGCCTTTGAATTTAAAAAAATTTCATAATGTTTATTTATTTCCTTTTAAAATGTTGTAACACTTTTCCTGCTACAAGGCAATATTTGATTTTTAAACTGTAATATAGTCCCTGATGATGAACGATGACGTTCATAAGTACTAGGACAACTTTTCAACAATTTTTCTACAAATATAATTCGGAAATAAAAAGTCTAATCTGAAAATATGAAAAATTCAAAAGAAAATATATAAGACTATGTTGTCTCTATCATTTAACACAACTTGTTAAAAAAAACACAAACTTTGTAAACCAGAACCATTGGGTGTGTTCAAGCAACTTACTGTTTTTCTATACTCCCTTTGTTAGTCTGGTAGTAGCCTTAACAATATACATGTTTTACTCAGTATCCAGAGAGAAATTCTTAAGATCATTAAATCCACGTACAGTCATTTTTATGTTAGGTGAATAATACAGAAATGAAGCAGTATGAAAAAGAACAAGACAATATGTCCCTAAAGATGCACAGCAGAATGCAAACAATCTATGTGTATAGATTGAATAAAGGGCTTATTTTTAAATTCCCTGAAGGTTACCCAGATTGACAGAAGCCTGAAAAAAGCTAGAGGACACATCATTTGATGAAAATAATAACAGCAAAGAGGAGGATATTAGTTTGACTCCTATCAGTAATAACCAACCATCCCAGAAATTCAGACTAATTTTTGCATTCGATATTGCATGGGATTTTCTCCTACCATTTATTTATTTAAATTTCAGTCAAAATTTCTTCAGAATTTGTTTCAAACCTTCATCTGTATATTTTGCAGTCTTCAAAGTTCAAGAACAAATAATTTCACTACATTTCAAGGCGTCTTCTTTATAATAATCTAAACTTATTTATAAATGGAACTTTGTCTCTGTGTGTATGTCCATTACCTATAGACTCCAAAACGGCTGAACCGATTTTCTTGAAAATTTACACAGTTGTACTATAAGCGTCTGCAAGTGTTCTTAGCTAGGTTTTGTGTCGAGGTATTCCCCAATAAATATAAAAAATTGATAATCGAAAAAATGGGGTTATGGAAGGAGTGGTCCGATTTTAATCAAATTTGATACACTCATAAACAAAGACACAAAAAATGATATTCAAAAGTTTCAAGGTTGCAGTTCTTACAATAGTGCAGAAAATCGATAATATATATAAAAGGCAAGGTGTTTGTGTGTATGTCTGTTTATCTGCCTGTATGTCTGTATTTTTTTCAGCCCTTTTATTTTAGTTTTTGCTTCGGGTTTGGCTCTAAGTCGGTATAATTGTAGTTCTTAGTCTCAGCCATGATACCATTTACTCAGAGGACTTATTTAGCCTTCAAAATTCAGTTTACAACGAAAAAAACTTATTTGATATCGATAACAGGAAATCAAAATTTGACTTACATCCATTGATTTTTCTTTCAGTCTACGGTTTTGTTTTAACTGGAAATAACTATTGCTTTTTAGTCTTTCAAAGAGTCTGAGCTCCAGGACCATGGATTAGTTTTA
Source organism: Ascarosepion bandense (assembly GCA_037127315.1). NCBI lineage: Eukaryota > Metazoa > Mollusca > Cephalopoda > Sepiida > Sepiidae > Ascarosepion > Ascarosepion bandense. The sequence continues at coordinate 858,795 of JBBBDQ010001083.1, read as the reverse complement.
AAGCCTTCATTACACCCAAGCAACACCGGGCTATACTGCTAGTCAAAGATAATCCTAAAACTATTGGTATAATAAAATTGTGTATTTCACTGAGAGATGATAAATTGTGAGTTAAGTTTCAATCTAAACACAAAAAAATTGCATTGTGAAAAAATTAATTTTAAAAAAATGCAAACATTTTTTAATTTGGGATCATGCAGTTTAATAAATACTAGCAGTAGCTATGAAAACTGAAATTTTCATATCTGAATTTTCCAATAAATCAAAATTTTTATTTAACATTTGAATAAGCTCAATGTGAATTCCACACCATGGAAATTTTACTATTAAATCATTAAGTATTTGAGTTTAATAGCTTTAACCAAATATTGTAATAACAATCAAAAATATGAAAGCAGGTTATTATTTAAAGTAAGAATTTACAAATCAAAAGATTAAAAATTGACAAGGTTTTACATTTCACAGAAGCAGACATTAAATACATGAGAGCATTATCATATCCTCTAACTTTGCTTTCCTACTTTCTTACGTATGCTTTTTTTTTTCTTACTAAAATCAAATAGCAACACTGATATATTTTTTATTCTGTCTTTCCAAAGTGGAATGGTTCATTATTTATATGAGGCAATGGCAGAGTGTAATGTATCAACTGAGTTATTAACTAATGAAGAAACAAGCTGAATTATATGATCACATGATATTTATTGTAACAATTATTAATTGCTTCTACATTTAATTAAAATAAAAATTATCCCCTTTATCAACAAAATAAAATATTTTGATAGATTGCTTAAAAAGTCAATAAAATTTAAGAAATTGACGTTATTTACACTGTTCGGGTTGTTATCCTTATCTTTATTGCTATGTTTCTGAAACTCCGGACTTCTTCAGCTGCTAGGAATTTTAAACTGAACCTTTTATTTCAATCTCTGGGATATATCATTCTCAATCCATGTGCAATGCCACTTTCGGTTGCCATGTAGTTATCTCCCTTTAACTCAACTCTCTAAGTTATTTGTTATCTGGTATTGAACTCACAACTCTTTGGGTCAAGTCACTGGAACTAACCTATGCTTTAACTCAGCTCTCTAAATTATTTGTTTACCACTGATGTAGCCAGGTATTGAACTCACAACTCTTTGGGTCAAATCACTGGAACAAACCAACGCTTTAACTCAGCTCTCTAAGTTATTTATTTGAAACTGAAACTAGAGTCTACTCAGCATAGTTGCAGTATAAATTACAGGTTATCTCTGTAGGTATTGAAGAAACACAAATGTGCCTGAGTAGGCGTCTGTGATAGGGATTAGCTAACCCCTCTAGCAGAAAGACATACTTGGAAAATACATTTTATGTAAAAAGACCAACAATACATAATCAGCAATGCCTTTCATTTGTAGTTGAAGGCATACAATTGCATTAAAAATGTTTCAATTTCAGCATTAAATAACCCATTGAGGTATTGATATGCCACTAAGTAAAACCAACATGAACTTTCATAACATTAATCATTATAATATCCTGGAATTTCTTAAATCAAACTCTATTTCAAGATATAACTTAAAAAACCATAAAACCCAATCACTACCTTTAGTAATTATGTCCTCACTTGTCCATGCATAAAATCTGAGTATCATCTACCATGTATTCAATAGTGAAAGCAGAACAACTTATATCATATTTTAATTATTTCAAAATCCCCAGAAAATTAAATTTCAGCATTAAATGACCAACATGGAGTTGATACGTCATTAAACAATTCAACAATCAATTAGGATTAAACAGGTATGTATCTTTTCACCGAATCTGTTCAACTTGTACAGCGAGAATATTTTGAGGACCCTAGAAGTCATGCCTGGATTCGTAATCAGAGGACACAATTTAAACAACCTAAGGTACGCATATGATACAATGCTGATAGCAGACACAGAAAGGAAACTACATGACCGCCTACAAAAGGTAGCAGAAGAAAGTAACAAGAAAGGACTAGAAATAAAACGGAACGAAAACCGAATGCATGGTCATCAGTCAAAAGGGCAGCCCAAAATGCCAAATACAGGTCGGGGATACCAGAATCAATCAGGTACAAAAATTTAAATACCTGGGAAGCGTTATAACAGAAGACAGAAAGTGTGACACAGAGATCCGAAGACGAATTGGCATGGCGAAGGAAGCATTCCAGAAGTTGAGTATGGTATTAAGAAACAGGACAATTTCACTAGAAACTAGGAAGAGGGTTCTGGATTGCTACGTGCTGTCCGTCCTTCAATATGGCAGTGAATGCTGGGCAATATCATCAAAGATGAAGGAAAAACTTGAAGCAACTGAAATGTGGTTCTACGGAAGGATGCTGTGAATCTCATGGATCGAGCATGTGAGCAATGATGAGGTCTTGGAAATGATGGAAGCAAAAAGGAAATTAATATTGAGCATCAAGAAGAGACAGCTGAAGTTCCTGGGACACGCAATGAGGAAAGAGGACCTGGAGAATCTGATGCTAACAGGCCAGATAGAGGGAAAGAGAGACAGGGAAAAGCAACGGATAACATATTTGAAGGACCTAATCAAGTGGATGACGGAACAAGGATTACATGGGGTAACAGGAGAAGGCGTGCTAAGAGCCACCAGGTACAGGAAGATGTGGAAAGCTATGATCGCCTACGTCCTGAAGGGACAGGGCACATAGAAGAAGAAGGAATAATGTGACAAAAAAAATATTCATTTTTCAAGAAATGTACAAATCAATTCAGTCAAGAAGACAGAACACATTGGAACCATTGCAGAATTTCAATATCAATTTGAAATTAAAGAAAATTCTCTTTCTCTACGAAGTATCAAGAATATCCGTGGATAAGGGAACAAGTTATGGAAGCCATTTCTAAAGTTTAGAGGGTTTTTTTTGTTTTGTTTTTTAATCATATCACCCCGAGCGAGGCGGTGACGTCACTGATGCGCAGGGAGCTACGTAAGAGTGAAAAGATTGGAAAAGAGAAAGCCGGAAACCACATTCTAAACAGGGAACAAGGGATGAGCCTCTTCACCTGTTCAATAGACGTGGGTGGAGTGTGAACCGGCCGATAGTTTAGTCTATCTACTCCAATAAGCATTGCTTACACTAGAGTGAAAGTTAATATTTGCTAATAAGTTTGTTCTTTATGTCAAAGTTGGCTTTTATGGATCTTCATTAAGCAATCGTTATAACTGTATTAAAAATTTTCCAGTTTTATTTCTTTTTAACATTTACTTTTGGTTAGCCCACCAGTCAACCAAAGAAAGAAATGGCAATCAACTGCAAGAAAATTTTCTGCCTAGTCAGTCATGAATCAAAAGAGAGACAATCGTTTAAGTGTGTATTGTGTATGGCACTTAACTGACTGAGAGTTTGAATAAAAGAACAGATTAGGTTTTATAGCCTTGGTTGGCACCCAGTCTACTGCTGAATGTAATGGCAACCTACTGCAGGATAATCTTCTACCCAGTCAGTCATGTCTCTTTTGAGACATGATTGTCCAAAGCGTGTATCATGTATGGCACTTGACTGACTTACTGAATATAATATTTGAAAACATGATTAATGCTTCTACTGGACATAAAGTGGGGGACCAGTTTTATATTGATACGAAGTAATAAACTGATCCCCCACTAATTACTACTTAATAATATATCTCTTCCCCCTCTAGCTATGAGCTAAATAATAGGACAGATTGGGTTCTATAGCCTTGGTTGGCAACCAGTCTACTGCAGAATGTAATGGCAACCTACTGCAGGATAATCTTCTGCCTAGTCATGAATCAAAAGACATTATTGCCTAAGTGTGTATCACGTATTTCTCTTAACAGTGATTTAGATGAGGAAGTTGTGGGGAGATATGATTACCGAAGAGTGTATCATGGATGGCAATTAACTGACTGACTCTGTTCTCAGGAAATTTTATACTTTGTTGAATGCTAATAATATTAATCATTTTCTTGCAACGGCCTTGTCGATCTATTTTCTGTAATGTCCTGTCAGAATAAACCAGGATATTTTAAGATGGCCAATGTAATAATTGCTTTTATTTTTAAGCAATTATAAACCAGGATATTTTAAGATGGCCAATGTAATAATTGCTTTTATTTTTAAGCAATTATAAACCAGGATATTTTAAGATGGCCAATGTAATAATTGCTTTTATTTTTAAGCAATTATAAACCAGGATATTTTAAGATGGCCAATGTAATAATTGCTTTTATTTTTAAGCAATTATAAACCAGGATATTTTAAGATGGCCAATGTAATAATTGCTTTTATTTTTAAGCAATTATAAACCAGGATATTTTAAGATGGCCAATGTAATAATTGCTTTTATTTTTAAGCAATTATAAACCAGGATATTTTAAGATGGCCAATGTAATAATTGCTTTTATTTTTAAGCAATTATAAACCAGGATATTTTAAGATGGCCAATGTAATAATTGCTTTTATTTTTAAGCAATTATAAACCAGGATATTTTAAGATGGCCAATGTAATAATTGCTTTTATTTTTAAGCAATTATAAACCAGGATATTTTAAGATGGCCAATGTAATAATTGCTTTTATTTTTAAGCAATTATAAACCAGGATATTTTAAGATGGCCAATGTAATAATTGCTTTTATTTTTAAGCAATTATAAACCAGGATATTTTAAGATGGCCAATGTAATAATTGCTTTTATTTTTAAGCAATTATAAACCAGGATATTTTAAGATGGCCAATGTAATAATTGCTTTTATTTTTAAGCAATTATAAACCAGGATATTTTAAGATGGCCAATGTAATAATTGCTTTTATTTTTAAGCAATTATAATTATGGAAACCAATAACTACAAGGTAGATATATAACTTGAGCAGCAGTTTAGAAATAGGGATCACTGGTCGCTTGATAAAATAAAATTGTTCATCAGACTGTGTCATTTCTGTTTATTTCATTAGAATAGTACATTTTTTTTACCTTATCTCAAAAGAAAAATTTTTAGTCATAGAAAAAAAGAAAAAAAGTTATATTTTGTTTTTTAAAATTTATTTTATTTACAGACTAAGATTAAAAAGGAAATAAGCACTTTTTTTCTCCCTTGAATTTTTTAAATGAGAAATCATTATTTTATTTCAATCAGGGTCTCCATCTTGGTTGTCATCACAACATTTCAGCTCTTGTACTTTCAAACCTTCTTCAGGTTTCTGGATTGAATAAAGGATTCAGTTTGAAGTTCCTGATTATGATGGACACCCGAAGAAAGCAGAAGGGTACAATATTTGAAACGTTTTGATATTTATGATCAAGATGACTTCACTAATCTGAACAAATCAACATATAACAAATCTCTATATTCATGTGGTTTTAATTCCATAGAATTTTTTTCTTTTATGATGAAGTGAAAATATTTTACTTCAGGGACATTTTCAGTTCCATGATAAACAGATTACACAAAATATAAATTGCTCTTTACAAAATATATATATATATATATATATATATATATATAAGGCAATCTGTGAGTCTGTACGTGATTGTTCCTTATGCACGCCTGCATTTTTTAAGCTACGCCATTCCAACTTTCTAGGGACACATGTCTACAGGGAAGCCAGGTTGACACATACTTTTTGATTTTTAAGTTCAGCAATTTTCCTTTTCGCACTTTTTAGCCAATGGTGCAGATTGTTTACATTTGTTCCGTAAAACATCTAAGGTCTAAGATGGTTGCTGAATTACGTCAAATCACACGTGTCAAACGCGGCTAAAATATTTTTTTTATTAAAAAAAAATGAGCCTTTATATTTAATTTTTATTCCAACGTTTTAAAAATTTGTTTGGTCAACAAAAAAATGTGAATATTTTTCTCTATAATACGTGTTTGCAGCGAATTTAAATGTATTTGTTTCAACCGCTGAAGAAATTAAAATGTTCTGAGTTGCACGGGCAATGCCAGGCTATGATGCTTGTATCATCTAAATTGTATTGAGCTTTTTCTTTTTATCCAGATATTTTACAATTTAGGATGTGCATTGTGATACAGTGGATATCGACTTGGAATGAGAAATCGGGGTGCCGTGTTCGAATTTCAGTTGAATTCATGGCATTCACGTATGCACAAATACCCTTGGGAAAGGTATTAATCCGTCTCTTCCCTCCAGTTATGGGTTAAATAATAGGACGGATTGGGTTCTATAGCCTTGGTTGGCAACCAGTCTACCTCAGAAAGCATTGGCAATCTACTGAGGGATAATCTTCTGCTCAGTCAGTCATGTCTCTTTTGAGACATGATCGCCCAAGCATGTATCATGTATGGCACTTAACTGACTGATTTTACAATTTGAGTTTCTTCTATTGTTTTGTTTTTTTTTTTCTTTGGTGAGGGGTGCATGATAGCCCCTTTAATTTTTTTTAACTATTAATTTATCTTCCTTTTCTAAGATAACTTTCTGGAGATTTTCTTAAATTTTTAATTTTATTTAAGTTTTTTTGTAACTATTACAAAATAAGGCTACATTCATGACAATAGACAGTATTCAACAAATGATAAACTGAAGAGAAATGTATTTGTTGAAACTTCAGAGATGAAGAGTAGTATTTACATTATTTACACTGTTGTTTATGATGTTTCGGCCATTGTACGCTCTGGCCTTCTTCTGGTGCCTAGTAGATATAGGCATTTGTTAATTCCAGTGACTTGACCCAAAGAGTTCAATACCTGGCTACAGCAGTGGTGAACAAATGACTTAGAGAGTTGAGTTAAAGAGAGATAACTTCATAGCATCCAGAAAGGCATTGCACGTGGAATGAGAACAATCTACCTCAGTGATCAAAATAAAGGGTTCAGTTGAAAATTCATAGCTCCTGAAGAAAGCCGGAGTGTACAATGATTGAAATGTCGTAAACATGGCAATAAAATGAGGACAACAGTCTGAACAGCGTATATAATGTCAAAACAAAGTTTAACATACATACTTTATACTCTTATGCTAATCACTTTTTCTTCTTCCCAGTAAACGTTACTTTTTATTTATTTATTTACTGAAATGCCATAACATCTGATTTTTCTGTTCTAGATCCCCAAATGAGGCATTTATACTACCGAAAAGGTGATCTGATGCAATGTGAAGAAGATTCTAAGCATGAATTTAAATGTCATACTGCAATGGCTGTTGAAGACCTCCCACCTTGGACCCAAGAATCAGGTTTCCGAACTAAAAGAGCAATATCTCGGTCAATAAATGCCTTTTTAAATAGTGATCAAGGTGGTACTGTGTATCTTGGTGTGGCTGACAATGGCGTTATTATTGGTTTGGAACTGACTCTTTTTCAAAAAGACCACTTGAGAGTAAATCTGGACAATTTGATGAAGCGCTATAAACCGTCAGTTCCATTAGAACGCTACAGGGTCCATTTTGTACCTGTGGTCAATTCAAACGAGACAGAAGATAATGCCATTAAAATCTGCATGTCTCTGAAAAGGGAGGAAGAATCCACAAACAAAATTGAACGACAGAAAAGCCATTTGTGTCAAACTTATGGACAGTGTTGGTGTTTGATTGAATGCAAATTTTCATATCTCTTCAAGCCAATTCAGGCTTATGTAATGGAGATAGAGATTTTGCCATGGGACCCGCAGCAGATGCAATGGGATAATGTTAATATCCAACCTCTCCACTCTAATGAAGAAGGGATTGTTTTTGTTCGAACCTTGGCTAGTGTTGTTCAGTGTGATGATCAGGAAATTGTGAACAGGACTCGCAACAAAGTTGCTGAGTTTTACAAATCCAGAATCAATGCTATCAAAGAACAAATAAAACAATTGGAATCTTGAACTCGTTGCTTATTTTGTGTCAAGTTTGTAAAAATTTGTACGGTTTGAAATTTGGGAGCTGCAAATTTATTAAAAATATTTGCTTCTTTTGTTATAATCCAGGTTGTTGGGATGAACAAAAATGAATGAAAATAAAAGACAAGACATTTTAACACATAATAAAACAACTTTTGTTTATTTACTGTTTGAGAATGGCAAGGATTTGATTGGATTGAAACCATGAATTGCACAAGTATCACCATGTTTAATTCAGAAATGCCATGCTTGGCTTTCAACACAAGGGAAGTAACTCAGTTGTAATTTGAACTATGATTTTTTTTATAGTGGAAATAGATCAGCTTCTAACACCTTCAGAGGATCTTAATGCAGTCCTGATTTTCAACAATTTTTTTCATCCATAAGTTATTAATTTCTCCTTATGTAAGGAATAAGTAGCCCATGTATATATTCAGTCATCTTATAATCTAGATGAGATAATTTCACAGTAACCCAGCAATTATATTTTTTTTTTCAATGTGTTGGACAACTTTTTTCTTTTTCTTTCATATTTTTATTTGCCCATAACAAGATAATCAAATATAAAATTGTGTGTCTTATCTTATGCTTATAATTTGAGAATTAAGAACTTATTTTCTAGTCCATGATATCAATATGAATCTTTGTAAAGTTTATACAACTCAACAGAATTGTAAAAAAAATTGTTTGTACTTTAGCAGACTAAATCCTAAATATCACTTTCTTTGAATTACAATTAATGGTTGTATAACTTCCCTAAAGAGAATTTTTGTGTGACTACACAAAAAGCTTAGAGCTTCACACACGGCATAGGACTAAGACAATTTCTTACAGGAGACTTGGCTTAAGTTTTTACATTGTTTACAACTATTGTTTACGGCCTTATTTAGTCTAAATATGGCGCTGAAAAAAAAAGAAAAAACTTAAAACAATCAACTTGATAGAAATTATAGAAATTAATATTTCAGGACAATTTTTGAATTTAATTATTTAACATTTTTGTCCCCCAAACCAGTGAAAGACTAATAAAAATAAAGTACCTTATTAGTAAATTTAAGATTGATTGGCAGTTTTTTAACATTTTCTCAAGGGTCTTCATAATTAAAGATATAATGCCAAAGTCTCTAAAATTCAATAAAATATTAGAATGCTTAGTTTTTAAGATTACTGGGTAGTAATATTCAGTTGTATAAAAATAAGGCATTTACACTGTTTCTTGTACCTGGTAGGTTTGTACAACCAGAAAAGACAAACATGCTAAGACAAACTTTGTACCCAGTTACCATGTATTCAGAGAATGGGTAACCTTTGACCAGTGGCCCGAGCATCTATAATCAAGTTCCCCACTTTAAAAACCAACCTTGTGTCACAACTCACTCCAGTTGGGGAGCAGGGTAAATACATACATCATGTAATTTTTTTAGTTATTGTCCCCGTTAGTTAAATTTTCCAAACAACAGGCTGCCTAATCACTCCTCATGTCAAAAATAATCCCCCCGGTCTTAAAAAAAGATGCCTTTCTGTGATATTTGTTTTAATTCAGATTAATTAAACTTTAAATCTTCTAATTTTTCTCAAATAAGATTTCATAAAATTATATATTATATTTTTGAAAGATTTTTTTAAATATGTTGACAAATCTGTATATATGGACGAATTTATTGATTTTACTGATAGATAGAAAAAAAATATTTTAATCAATTTTAATTCAGTTTGAAATACACCAAAGTATTTACTTATTAAGAATATTAAATTTAATCTATTAGCTTTGAATTGGAACTAAAATTAAAGCTTCAAGAAAATTTTTTTTTAAAAAAAGGGACTTTTAAACCTTAGGTATCCTTTTTTTTAAAAAAAAAAAAGACTTTTAAATCAGATATTCTTTTTTGCTTTTTTTTAAAATAATTTTCAAATTTTAGATATTGCTTTTTTAAAAAAAGGTCTTTAAAACAGTGGGTATCCTTTTTTAAAGAAGGACTTTTAAACCTCAGGTATTTTTTTGCCGAGGTCTCTACTAGAATTTTCCATCTTGTGGCACTTTCAAAAGTTCTAGAGCAGTGCTACTCAAAGTGTAGTACGCGTACCATCGCTGGTATGCGAGCCATCATCTGACGGTACGCAGAGATTTTCCAGAAAAGAAAGAAATAATAGTAATAACGAGAGACTGCCAGGATATCTGACTCGTTTTCGTTTTTTTTTTTTTACATTTTCATTTTAGTTTTAAACTATTATGACTATATTGTTCATTTACTCATTCATGTTAAAAGTTATTGCTATCCAACTAACGAATGCGATATAATGAACAGCAAAACAGTGAACTGAATACGCATCAGACTTTGTTCCATTCATATATCTATGATATCTTCATATATATTTTAAATACGTCTTAAATTAATTAAAATTAATATTTTGTTTTACTGTTTGTCTATTTTTTTAGAAGGTTAATGCCTTTTATTAAATTTAAATTGTTTACAAAGTATTAATATTAACTTTAAATATTTTTTCTGGATTTTTAAAAATATATACCCTCGAAACCAGTGGCCATAACTAATATAGCACAAATATGGTACCGGTCAATGGCTCACTGGAAAGACTTGTTACGTCAATGATGACTGCCCTTAGAATGAACAAGATATCATGTCCTCACGTTTATTACAGATAGTCTCAAAATGTCCCTGAAATAGTACATATCTCAACAAAAAAAAAAATTCCGGGGTTCACAGTTCCCCTCCCACCCTCTTACTCAGCTGGATTGGCTTGCTTTGCTTGCCGGTCCCTGGCACATTGAAAAAAGAAAAAACTACCGTTCCGCCACATCAGATAGTTTGAGAAGCACTGATGTAGATGAGAGTAAAACGTTTAAGAGTTTGGATTCCATTTCAGAGTAACAATATTGTAACAGAAAAAAAAACAGATCATTGTTACTTAATGACCTGTTTGTGGTGTGTTTTGAAAGGTTAAGTTGTCTTGTGTAAACTTTTCAAACCATTTTCGGCAGTTTCTTTCTTTTTTTTTCTATCTTTTTTCTTTTTACTTTTTTTTTTTTTTTTTTTTGAATCATTTCATCCAAATCAAAGCTGGACTGCCACTGGTGCACTGGGGGTGGGTTACAGTGAAAGAAAAAACAAGGTACAGTGAATGTGAAGAAAGAATAAAGGATGAAAGAGATTCAAGATGATTAAAGATGTGAATTGATGTTGCATTAAAATTTTGGGAGATTCTAGCTATCAGGGAAGCAAACGGAAGGAAGTTTCACACTCGGGAAGTGTGAGAAAATAAACTGTTAGGGAAGAAGAAGCAGTTACTTTTGATTATTTCAATGGTAAAAGGGTGGGACCTAGATGCCAATCTAGATGTAAAACCATGTGGTTGGGGAACCAGGGAAAGAAACTCATCAAAGCAGTTGCCATAAAAATACTTGTAGAAAAGACAGAGGGAAACCACATCACGTTGGTGAGAAAGTGAGTGAAAGTGGGCTGTTAAGTCTGGATCAATTACATTGCAGATCCTTCTTTGGATTTTGTCAAGAACATCAAGATGAATAACAAGATCACCTGACGAGATATGGTAACGGTATTCAAAGAATCTATACTTCATGGACTCTCCCGTCGATTTCGCACCAGTTCTTGCTCGATCACCAAAGTTAAGCAACATTGAGCCTGGTCAGTACTTAAATGGGTGACTGCTTGGGAATACCAGGTGCTGTAAGTGTTTAGTGACGGATGTGCGTGCTTACAGCTATATCACGTTGAATACACCGATTCTCGCTCGATCACCAAAGTTAAGCAACGTTGAGTCTGGTCAGTACTTAGATGGGTGACCGCTTGGGAATACCAGGTGCTGTAAATATTAATCCGTCCCTTCCCTCCAGTTATGGGTTAAATAACAAGGGTAGGACTTGGGGACCCTGCCTTTATAAAAAAAAAACAAATCCTAATGAATCTTGATACTCAAAATGAAAAAGTATTTCTAGACACAAAACTTATATAAAAAACAACAATAAAGGAATTACCAGCAATAAATGAATAAAATTTAGTTGGCAATAAATGACCCGCCGAGGTTGATATGCCATAAAACAAAAACAACCAACAACCATCGATTTCGACGTATAAGTGTCTAACTCAGACTGGCACAAAAAGAATTGTTTTGAGTGGTGAAAGATTGTGTAGCACCATCCACACTTTTTGGAACTACTGATAACAAACAATCGGTGCAGAAGTTCGCCACAGATCGCATGAACAGCAGACCTCATTTATTTAACCCATAACTGGAGGGAAGAGACGGATTAATATCTTTCCCAAGGGTACCAGTGCGTAAGTGAATGCATAGTGTTCGACTGGAATTGGAACTCGGCTCACCGATTTACTCTTCCGAGCCGACATCCACTGCACCACAACGCACATCCGTCAATAAACAAGTAATAGTTCAAGTAATAGTTCAAGTAGTAGTTCAACAAAAGAATATAATGAAAATTTTGACGATCTTCATCTATTTCAATACAATAGCAAACATGCATTATGCATAAATTCAAAACTGACATTCATCAACAAGAATTCAAAGACTTTCACTGTTTTGCCCCGAAGCTTGACACCTTTTTGTTGACAATTTCTTGTGTATGGTTGAAATGTCTGTGTAGTGCCGAGTTTGATCAGGGATGACATATGTTGATCAGTCAGTCTTGTTCTTTGAGATGTTTTTGTTGATTTTATGAAATAAATTAACTGTTCACACAAATATGTGGAGCCGAACATTGCCATGATCCTTGTGATAAACTTTCTAAAGTTTCTAAACCTTTCCGGAAGGTCTGAAAAGAAATCAGGTATTCCCACTTCCAAATATTTTGATCTGAGTGAGGAATCCAACTGAATTTCTAATAGTTCCATTTGCAGGGTTTCTTCAGCTTCAGCAACATCAAAACTAAATGGTCCTGAAAATAATGCAAACTGGCGTTCATAAGATGCGAAATCGCTAAATCTTTTCTCAAACTCTTTTGCTAATGAATCCAGGTGAGTGTCATACTTGGCAAAACTCAATGCAGAGTTCGTATCAGCACTGTTTTGCAGCTCTTTGTATGTAGCAAAATGGACCAAATTTTCACTAGAGACTTGAGACTTCCATAATTTCAATTTCAAAAAGAAACATCACTATCACTAATATCTCGTCGAGCCATTTCTTAGAAATCGAACAATCATCGAACGATATTGATACGTTTTCAACTGTGTCACTCTATTAGCGTCTAAAAAAATAGAAATCGATGTCAAAGCTTTGATTTCTGTCCGTTGATACGCATACAGGTATGAGTCTGCCAATGAGTTGTGGGAGAAAGGAAGATCATTTGTGCGGCCCGCAAGCGTGTCTAAATTGTTTGACATGCCTTCTCTACACAGTCTTCTTCTAACATTTTACAACCCACGATAAGGGATAATGATTAATGTTCATAAACAGTATAAAATTTGTTAAAAACATCAGTCAGTTAAGTGCCATACGTGATACACGCTTGGGCGATCATGTCTCGAAAGAGACATGACTGACTGGGCAGAAGATTATCCCGCAGTAGGTTGACATTGCTTTCTGCGGTAGACTGGTTGCCGAGCAAGGATATAGAACCCAATTTGTCCTGTTATTTAACCCATAACTGGAAGGAAGAGACGGATTAATACCTTTCCCAAGGGTATTTGCTCATAAGTGAATACAATGGATTCAACTGGAATTCGAACTCGGCTCCCCGGTTTCTCGTTCTGAGCCGATATCCACTGTACCACAACGCACATCAAAAACATAGCTTTTTCATAAAAATAATTTTTGAGGTCTAAATTAATGTTTTTCTAACATTTTCTAATGCCTGAAAATGTATAATAATTTGTGTTCATAAACGTGATAAAATGTTTTATAAACTGACATATGTCATAAAGAATCAGACTAAAATTTAGAGGCTAAAATTGTCGTTTCTAATATTTTTCAATCTTCCAAAATGTCTAATATTTTACACTTAACAAAATCTCTCTATATAAAAGGCAGTCTGTGAGTCTGTGTGTGACTGTAATCTATGCACGCCTACATTTTTTAAGCTATGCCATTCAAACTTTCTAGGGACACATATCTACAGGGAAGCCAGGTCGACACATATATTTTGAGTTTAAGTTCAGCAATTTTTACCTTTCGCACTTTTTGGCCAATGGAGCCGATTGTTTACATTTGCTCCGTAAAACATCTAAGATCTAAGATGGTTACTAGATTACGTCACAGAAATCAAAACACACGTGTCAAACGAGACTAAAAAAAAATGAGCCTTTATATTTAATTTAAGCAATGTTGTTTACAATGTCACACAAAACATCAACTCACGTTTAGGCAAAACAAAAGAAAATAGATTTTTTAATGGAATTTTTGAACAATTTTTAAACAACAATTTTTATATAATTATTTTCTTTTATATATCTGAGTTTTAAAGTGAGGCGGCGACTACAAGCGCTCGGAAATTGCAACACGCTGCATTAATCATCTAATTAAAAAATGTTCTGAGTTGCACGGGCAACGCCGGGATATGATGCTAGTTTATAATAAACCAAAACTTTCATTAAAAAAATCATAATTGACGTGTTAAAATTTGCTTCTCTCTACCTTTCAATTCCCGATAATTTATAAAATTTTACGTTCATAAATATCACAATATGTTTTAAATAAAACGATAATTTTTGAGGTGCTAAAATTATCTCTTTCTCACATTTTTCAATAATAAAAAATTTATAATTTACCATCATAAATATTAGAATATATTATAAATCGGACTTTTTCATAAAATTTTATGACGCTAAAAGAGTCTTTTTCAAAATTTCCCAATGCCCGACTGTGTATTGTGTTGATACCGACCGAGCAAAAGCGAGGGACCGGATGTTTGCACTCTCACAACCAAAAAGCAAATACCAAAACTCGACTGTGCGCAGCTGGATTCGCGCAGATGTTCCGGTTGAAAGCTAGAAATTAATAAAATATTAAATTTCCAATTCGCGAGCCTACGCGAATTTTATTTATAGGCCAATGGGAAGCCCAGAATAAAATACGGATATGAATTCCCAAATGATCTGCTGCGATCCAAAAAGAAGATATAAAAAAAGCCGATACAGAAAGCATCGCCAGACAGACAGACCCAGACTCGAGAGAGACGAATGTAATTAGTAGCTCCCTTGACCCAAGTCAAGCGACTTACTATGTTCGCCTTCCTTACCCCTCTCATATTATCTTTTGCTGTCTCAAAACTTCTTACTGACCTAAGGAGCGAATACATCAAAGACATTCCTTACTTACAGCAGTCCCACATTCCTAAGTATTAATTCTCTTTTCAGCATTTTATTGCCATGAACATTTTAACGTTCGTTGGACCTATACTTCAAGTATTACTTTAATTGTAAAAACCTTAATTGTTATGTGTATATATAAAATGTTATTTTTCGACTCAATTTGCTTTTCTTGATTTGTAATCATTTTATGACTTATAGTGGGCTATCTACAACGAGGCCAAATTCCGTCAATCTTCAACAATACACGACTACCCTTCACTAGAACGGACTCTCCACTATAAACTGGAAAAGAATGGATAACCCGCTATAGTATATACTTTACGTTGATAAATATCACTAAATGTTTTATAAACCGGTCTTTTCGAAAACCAGATTTTTTTAAAAATCCGCTCCCCACGAATGTATAATAATTAACGTTCATATGTGTAATAAACCGGACTTTTTCATAAAAAGCTCTTTTCAAGACGCTAGAATGGTATTTTTTATAAAATTCCTCTATGCCCCAAAATTTAAAATACTTTACATTCACAAATATTACAAAATGGTTCATAAACGAATTTTTTCATAAAAAAGTAATTTTTGAAACGCTGAAATTGTCTTTGCTAATATTTTTTCAATCCTCGAAATGTGTAATATTTAACCTTCATTGATACATCTTTGATTAAATAATAAAGACAAGTTCTGCTGATTTATGTTATGTAAGTTTTTTTCATATCGTCTGATAAGCTTAATAGCATTATCGTTGAAAGAGGAAAGAAAATCACAATATTTATACATGTTTTTATTTAATCCTTTCTGAGCTTTCGGCTTACATCAGCCATTATCAAAGATGAAAGTAGTGTTGGTTGTAACGAACGGTTCGCGGACGAACGCTAGTAGTAGTCTATTTTCTTTGTGTGGAGGATTAGCGAACACGTGCGTGCATTCTGGAAGCGAAAATCTCACTACGGCTTGTAGCATCACACATGACCACGCGAGAGTGGGAGCGAGAAGTATTAAGTATGGAAAGCCATTGGAATAACCAGTCGCTTCTGTTATCTATTATAGGCATTTGAGAATGTTTGTGGAGATTTCGTAGTTAATTTTGTTCAGATTAGGTTTCAACTGTTTTATGTATATGGCTTTGAGTATTTTTAGTTTTTGTTTATTGTTTTCGTGTTTAACTATGGTTGTGTTTTCGACTAGGGTTTCACGGAATTGTGTATGTGGCCTGGTATGTTGTTTTAGATGTCTATACATGTTGGAATTGTCGCTTAAATGTAGTGTCAAGCGTCGTGAGAGCGAGTTTGTAGTGTTACCAACATAAATATTGTTTAATCCGTTGGAGATACAATCTCTCAAAGATTTACCTTCATAGATATTTCAAAACGTGTTATAAACTTTTCTTTTTCAGATAAGAATCACTACTGAGGTGCAAATATTATCTTTTTCTAACTTTTTCCAAACCCCAAAATGTATAATGATTTATGTTCATAAATACTACAAAATGTGTTACAAATATAATATTTTCATAAATGTTCTTTTTGAAGTGTCAATGCAGCTGCCCCTGAACCCACAACGAATGTAATTTTATGAACGCCTCATTTTGTGGTTACTTCCAAAAGTAACTGGAAGGCCATCACCTATTTTTCTGCCTTCTCGTCATCTGCTGGTAAAGATTATTGTGAAAATGGTTCTAGTTTAATATTCTCTTTATTCAGCCACATACACCATCGTTTATAAGATCACAAACGATGTGCATATTACAAGCACGCCCTGCATATTTTTGGTTTCTTGTTTTGATTATACGTGTTTTGCAGTAAATTAGAATTTGTAATTTCTACTACGACAGTTTTTTCTTTCTTTGGTTGAATCTCCAGAACGGGACTGTGGCCTTGTTTATACAGCAGTAGGTCATCAGATATCTTCCCAAGTTTTTTCCGTTTCTGAATCTGTTTGTGCTGTAGTATGTAGCTATAGGGAGCTGGTTAATGTTTATTTGATTCGGCCTTGTGTCGGACATAACCGAACTCCCTACAGTTTACAAGTTTTATGCAGAATTATCATCAGAAAGTTTTCATCAAAAGGATGGTTATCGGCAGGTTGAAATATATGGAATTGTATCCAATGGTGTAAGAAGAAAATATACAGTTTTCATGTCCAAACAGAAATTTATTAAAAGGAGGAATAACAAGAATTCGTAGAAATTAATGTTCAGTGAGAAAGTTAAGGGTATCAAGAGTTCGTACAAAATGTTCGTCATAGCAATTGTTGAAAGAGATAAGGAGAAAGAGAAAGAGGACAATGTCAGAGTCGCTTGAAGTTGAAGTTACATTTTAGATATTTCGTCACGCGGCTCCAATCTGACTCTCTTACTGACTGACGCTGATGAAGTTCTTTTATTGTAATCTAGTTTTTTTTTGTTTTTGTTTTTTTGTTTGTTTTTTGTTTTGTTTTTTTTTTGTTTTTTTGTTTTTTTTTCTTACTCGCAAAGTTCTTTTTGGTTTTTTACAGGTCACTCCCATTGGTCAAAAATCAATTTAACACCTACTTGCGAAATCTGGTTTCGACTTTTTCGTTAAGCACATGGTCAATCCTTTTTCTATTTGGGAAAAACCAGGATTTCACACGTCATTGTGAATTTTTGTAAAAGTGAAGAAGAAGGTTGAATTTAATTAATTTCTTCTCCGCTACAAGTACTCACGTACACATCTGTACGTTCACACCTACATACGCATTCACGCATATTACATTTTGTGTTTTACATAACTACTGTCTGGCGTGTTTTCCTTCTTGAAACACGCGGTAATCACTTATCTATCACGTGTATATTTCCCGCGCAGTTTGGTTTGGTATTTAACCAGCGGGTACACGTGATTCTGACAGTTGGGCGTCTGCATTCGACCGACGAGGCGGAAGTAATATGCAGCAGTTTCCCAACTCGAGCGAGACCCACTGCTATCCAATATGGCAGAGGGACCGGGGTTTGATTCTCGTCTCGCACACACCCGCACTAATTACAGGTAGCAATTAGACGCCAGTTTTATTTCGAACACACACACAAATGCATGTTGTTCACACAAACACCAATCGAACATTTCAGTTCAAGAAACACTATGTAGATTGTACATTACATTCTTTCTTTCGGGAACCTTATTCACTTATTGATTTTCTCTTGTGTTTCTTAACGTTACAAGGGAAACAACTCTTACTTCGCTATTTGCACACTTTCAGCTCTATGGAATCTATTGTTAATAATATATGTTTTCATTGTTATTTTGTAACTGTAGGGAGCTGGTTAATTTTTCTTTGATTCGGTCTTGTGTCTTACTTAACCGAACTCCCTACAACTTACAAGTTTTATGCAGAATTATCATCAGAAGGTTGGTTGTCGGCAGGTTGGAATATGTGGAATTGTTTGGAATATCGTAAGAAGAATAAAATATACATTTTGCATTTTAAAATAGAAATTTATTAAAAGGAGGAATAACAAGAATTCGTAGAAGTTAATGTACAATTAGAAACATTATTAGGTTAAGGGTAGAGTTCGTACAAAATGTTCTAGTAGTCATTGTTGAAAGAGATAAAGAGAAAGAGGACAATGTCTGGGTCGCTTGAAGTTTGAAGTTACATTTTAGATGTGTCTCTCTCTTTCGCTGCTCCCATGTCTCTGACTCTTGACAGACGCCGAGGTCATTTATAAAGTCTTTTTGAATTTAGCACTGGATCGCCAAGTCCTTCCAAGTCTTACAATTGGTCAAAAATCTCATTGGTCAAAAAAATCCCATTGGTCAAAAATCCCATTGGTCAAAAATCATTTAAACACCTACTTGTGAAATCTGGTTTCGACTTTTTCGTTAAGCAGATGGTCAATTTTTTTTCTATTTGGGAAAACCAGGATTTCACACATCGTTGTGAATTTTTGTAAAAGTGAAGAAGAAGGGCGTTGATTTTAATTCATTTCTTATCCGCTACAATTTCATTGACGCCGATTGAATCGTAATCGTAAATTCGTTAGCGGATACCCCGGTATCCGCTACAGTGCTACCAGGAGTGGTCTTGCATTAATCGACATTGCTTGTATGGCCTTGTGCCTTATGATGCCATCTCACTGCTCACTTCAATTAGTTCATTGTATTTCAAGAGTTACCAGGGGATTAGGGGTTAAAATGGGCTGTTGATTTACTCACACCAAAAAGATTAATGAAGGGTTATAATAACGAGAAAACACGAGTAATTTTAACAAAATAGGATAATTTATTCACGAATTTACACGCTTAAAGTAATGTCAGTAGCTCGTTTCAGGAAAATAATTCATGATTCTTAAAGTTCCTAGTTTTAACGTATTGTCATAAAGAAAAAACGCTCATAAAGCAGATTAAATGATATTAAAAACATGTTTTAGACAAATGTAAGAGAGTTATTTGCTAAAAAAGTGATGTATGGTTTGCATACGTTCAAAAGTAGACAAAGAGAGATAGTTTGAAATATTTGGTTTTTTTGGATTGTTGATGTCATGGGTGCTTACCTGTAACTCCAGAATGAACTCTTCCTAACACTATTTATACTACGCATCTCTAGAGAGAAAGAGTCGAGTTGGTAGTAGTTCACTCCAAAACAGACTGACAGTCATACTAACAACTTCTAAATTTTGTATTGTTATTTCTTGTAAATATACAGTACTGTGCAAAAGTATTAGAACAAGAACTATTTTATCTTTTATGAGGCATCAAAATAAATTTTAAAATCACTCCTGTCCTAACCATTTTGCAATGCATCCTACCGGTAGTGTGCAAAAGTATTAGGACAGGGGTGATTTTCCTAAACATTTCACTGAAATTCAAATACAGGGTGAAAAGCCAAGTAAATTGCTAATAAATATTGATTATTTAAAACTAGGTGTAAAAGAAATGTATTTAAAAAAAGTTATATTTAATTTTTCCTATTTTCTATTAAACAAGTTATTTTGAAACTACTCATTATTCTATTATCCTTGGATATGACTGACTTTTTTCTTATTCCCCCCTCTCGAATTGATAAATCTAATGTTATATTGCAAGACACACTTTGAGAACAAATACAAGCTGCTTGGCAGGAGATACTATTGAAGAAGCTTGTGATGTCAATGCCTGACAGAATGAAGGCTGTGATCAAAGCGAAAGGCTATTTATACTAAATATTAAATTTATTTTGTAACAAGTATTTTTTTCTTGTTAAAGCATTTGTTGAGTAAATCAAATAAAATTACTTTAATTAAATTGTATATTTTCTATCAATATGCCTCGTAAAATATAAAATAGTTCTTGCCCTAATACTTTTGCACAGTACAAATATATATATATATATATATATATATATATATATATATATACTAGGTGCAATTGGTAAATTGTCGCAATTATTTTATTATTTCAAAGCGAAAGGCTATTATACTAAATATTAAATATATTTTGTAGCAAATATTTTTTCTGGTTAAAGCATTTGTTGAGTAAATGAAATAAAATTACTTGAATTAAATTGTTTATTTTCTGTCAATATGCCTCATAAAAGATAAAACAGTTCTTGTCCTAATACTTTTGCACAGTACTATATATATATATATATATATATATATATATATATACACTAGATGCGATTGGTAAATTGTCGCAATTATTTTATTATCTCAAAGCGAAAGGCTATTATACTAAATATTAAATATATTTTGTAACAATTATTTTTTCTTATTAAAGCATTTGTTGAGTAAATGAAATCAAATTACTTTAATTAAATTGTTTATTTTCTGTCAATATGCCTCATAAAAGATAAAATAGTTCCTGTCCTAATACTTTTGCACAGTAGTGTATATTTATAATTTCTACGCTTGTGGTCGTGTTGTTCTTTCGGACCTTAACCTGGTCCATAACAGTTGAGAGAGAAAATCCTTTGAAGTCCGACGTGTTGTTTAGAGACCGATAACGCAATTAGCGAGTAATTTTACACTGGTGAGTACTCAAACGCTAGCGGTGAAGATCTGAAAGGAAACCTTTCGCAAGATTTTAAGACACTCTTCTGATTGACTTAATTTTTTCATTTATTTTATACAAAAAGAATTTTGCATAGGTTGGCAAATATCTTTCTTATTCCCCCAAGCCTCCAATCCGAATTTGAAGGGAGTAGATGAAGGAAGTTATTAATTTACACTCACTATAATTCAGTCAGTTATGTGCTATACGTGATACACGCTTGGGCGATCATGTCTCAAAAGAGACATGACTAACTGGGCAGAAGATTATCCCGCAGTAGGTTGCCATTACTTTCTGCGGTAGACCGGTTGCTATAGAACCCAATCTGTCCTGTTATTTGACTCATAGCTAGAGGGAGAGAGATATATTATATTATTAAGTAGTAATTAGTGGGGGATCAGTCTATTACTTCATAACAATATAAAACTGATCCCCCACTTTATGCCCAGTAGAAGCTTTAATCATATTTTCAAATATTATATTCACACAATTAAGTGCCATACGTGATACACGCTTTGGGCGATCATGTTTCAAAAGAGACATGTCTGACTGGGCAGAAGATTATCCCGCAGAAGGCTGCCATTACTTTCTGCAGCCAAGGCCATAGAACCCAATCTGTCCTGTCATTAGCTAGAGGTGGGAAGAGTTATATTATATTAATAAGTAGTAATTAGTGGGGGAACAGTTTATTACTTCTTAATACTCCTTAGCTTTTGGGATGAGTCCTTGGCCAAGCCGACCTGTAATTGGCATTTTAGGCACCACTTACCGATTTCAGTTACTTACACTGCGTTGTGCGTTGTGGTGCATTGGTTATCGGCTCGGAACGAGAAATCGGGGAGCCGAGTTCGAATTCCAGCCGAATTCATTGCATTCACTTACGTGCAAATACCCTTGGGAAAGGTATTAATCCGTCTATTCCTTCCAGTTATGGGTTAAATAACAGGACAGACTGGGTTCTATAGCCTTGGTCGGCTATCGCAGAAAGCAATGGCAACCTACTGCGGGATAATGTTCTGCCCAGTCAGTCACGTTTCTTTCGAGACATGATCGCCTAAGCGTGTATGACGTATGGCACTTAACTGACTGACACTGGTATTTCAAAACTGTTTCTTCACATCTTTACAGTGCTGTAAAACTCAATCTGATTCGACTCTCGTCTGGATTAAACCACAAAATTGAATTGTCAGTGTGAATAAAATAAAAACAGATAGAGATGTAAAGAGAAAAGACGAGATTTTTTTTTCCTATGGTGAGTTAAAGGGGACATAAAAACGTAAAGTTAAAGGGGACTTAAAAACCTAAAGTTAAAGGGGACATAAAAACCTAAAGTTAAAGGGGACTTAAAAACCTAAACTTAAAGGGGATTTAAAAATAATGAAATATAGGTTGAAAAGTAAGTGTTCCACAAAACTTACTGAATTTATTTTGACCAACACAAAGATTAAGTTGACCAATTTGAAACCCCCTCGTAAGCCATAGTGATAGTCTCGCCAGCCGCAGGCTATATTTTGTGTAAAGCCTGATATAGAGTACAATCATTAGCGGACTGGTCGGGATGTCAGCTTGCACGATGGCAAGTGGGCCCCTAATGAAGTGGACTCCCTTTATTAAATAAAAATGAAATGAAGAAACAAACACAAGCTAGTGTTTTAGTAATAAAAACTTCATCGTCGTCGTTCTGCAGCCTTGGCCGAGTTAGAACTTACAACACCCCTCCAGTATTCCCTGTGTATTTAGAACCCTGGCGCAGTTTATAGCAAAATTCAATCTTGTCAATAAGCTGAATACTTCTTGCTTCGCCAGGGCTACCAAGGGTGTTTTTATTGTGACACCAATACTAGATGGGTTACCTCCAGGCCCCATCCTGTTATTTAACCCATAACTGGAGGGAAGTGACGGTTTAATACCTTTCCCAAGGGTATCAGTAGCTTACAGTGAATGCAGGGTACTCAACTAGAATTCGAACTCGGCTCACCGATTTCTCTTTCCAAACCAACATCCACTGCACCACAACGCACATCCGTCAATAAACGCTTACAGCACCTGGTATTCCCAAGCGGTCACCCATCTAAGTACTGACCAGGCTCACGTTGCTTAACTTCGGCGATCGAGCGAGAACCGGTGTATTCAGCGTGATATGCCGTAAGAACGTCATAAAGGGATCTGCCCAAAATCAGTTACTCAAGTTCGATATGAAAGGACATTTTCAAAAATAAGCAACATACAAAAATGTTAAGAAATTGGCTGTCTGGGGAGAATTTGGAATCATATACGTTGCTATCTAATCCAAAGGAATTGTTAAATGAATTGGATGCAGATTTGAACGACTGCTCTTAATACAGTGGACTGCATGCAATGCTCTATTGTGTTTTTGAACTATCTGTTTATATGTAAACTGTGCCGCAAACTATTTACAATTATCAACTAATTTTTCTTTTTAATTTATGTGTGTTGTTTTAAGCTTCTATACATAATGATTCCTAAAAGAAAATATATTTCGCTGCCTGACAAAGTGCTAATAAGATAGTACCGAAACACAACGGCTCTTGTGTCGCAGTAAACTACGTTTTTATTATAAACTTATAATAATAATATTACCATATATATAGGAAAAACTACTAAAAAGTTGTAAGTTTAAAAATGTATTTTTTGACAGTATTTATTTATTTCTATTATTTTATATATTTATGTATTTTGCATATATATTTATTTATATATATATATATAATTTATATATATATATATATATATATAACATGTATATATATATATATATATATATATATATATATATATATATATATATATATATTTTATATATATATTTATTTATTTCTATTATTTTATATATTTATATATTTTGCATATATATTTATTTATATATATATATAATTTATATATATATATATATATATATATATATATATATATATATATTATCTATATATATTTATTTATTTCTATTATTTTATATATTTCTATTATTATATATATATCATAATAGAAATAAATAAATACTGTCAAAGGATACATTTTTAAACTTATAACTTTTTAGTAGTTTTTCCTATACATAAGACAGTATACGTGGATCATCATTATCCTATATATATATATATATATATATATATATATATATATATATATATATATATATAGTAATAAAAGACTGTATATAATCAGACTTTATTTTCTATTAAACCTGGCGCCATTCTCTGAACTTTTGCATCATGTCCCCTAACCAGCTCTCTCTTTCTTTCCCATTTTCCTCTTTTTGTTCAGTGTCACTTTTACAATCCCCAAATCTAATCTCTCATTTTCTCTACCCCTTTACCTTGCACACAAAATTTACCAATATAAGGAAGCGAATTTTTCATCTCCCTTAAAAAAAATAGCGTTTACTATCTGATGAGACATTGGCCTTTCAATGTCGGAACAAAATGTACACTTTGTAGGAGATTGTAATTTGTACATCTTCTAAACTAAAATTTATCATAAATATTCATAGCTCTATTTCTATATTGAGCACTGTTTTAAATTAATGTTTTGAACATTGTTAATATTTTCTTCATTCCTTATTCACTTGGATATATATATGTGTGTGTGTGTGTGTGTGTGTGTGTGTGTGTGTGTGTGTGTGTGTGTGTTCTAAACATATATTGTTAAATATAAGAGACAATGAATGTCTATTATGTTTAATCAGGAGCCGTTCTAAACATCGTATTTTGGCTTTAATTTTATATTTCACAGTATATGTTTAGAAAATTATCTGCTGCCTCGATATACTAAATTCAAGTTACATGATGCCGCAGCATTAAAAGATCCTAACACCAAGAAATTTCAAGGGAATCTCAATCGAACCTCATTAAACGGCAAATATAACCTCTCTGAAGATGGCTCATGTGAGCTGAAAGCTTAGAACCCAAATGTTGGAGAATTTTTGTCTTTATTTTTAACTGAAATTAAAGCCAAAACACGATGTTCAGAACGGCACATGATTAAACATAATAGACATTGATAGTTTCTTATATTTAACAATATGTTTAGAAAATTATCTGCTGCCTCGATACACTATATATATATATATATATATATATATATATATATATATATATATATATGCACAGGAATCATTCAAAAAGATTAACAGAATATTTTAGTTTTAGAACTCCTTCATGTGTTGTGCAAAGTCACGAGATGTTAAAATAAAGGGAATTCAACCGTTTTCCTTGAACTTTTTCTTATGTATGTTAGTCTGTTTTAGTATAATTTCCATAAGCAAAGGTGAAATTGGGAAAAATCCGGGGTGCAAATTGATATTTTTGTAGTACTGGATGGCGGCGCTCTCGAGAACTTTCCTTCTAAACAAATTGCTTACTCTTTTTATTAGTGTGGCATTTTTTAAATCAAAATTGTGGTTGAATTTATTTTTGTGAATCACTAATGCTTTCGATAGATTATTATTAGTGATGTCTCTTTTGTGTTCATATACATGGTTTTTAGATTTCTTCTTGTTTCTCCGATGTACATTGAGGAACAATTTTGGTAATTTATTTTGTATATACCTGCTTGTTCATTATTATAGTTTCAGTTTTTTTTATAGATCTGACAATGTCCATAATAGTTTTCGCAATCTCACCTTTGCTCATGGAAATGATACTGAAACAGACTAGCATACATAATAAAAAGTCCAAGGAAAACGGTTCATTTTAACTTCTCGTGACATTGCATTACACACGAAGGAGTTCTAAAACTACAAAAATATTGTTAATCTTTTTGAATGATTCGTGAGCGGTTTTATAGTAGCCAACACTGTTTGTTTATATATATATATATATATATATATATATATATATATATACTACCGGGCATAATTATTAGGCAACCCCAGTTTTAAAAAAAAATAATGTATTTCATACTATTTTTAGTATTTATTGGCCAGTGAATAATTCTAAATGAAAATAGAATGGTTCTGTTGTTAATACTGCACAATAGCATGTGCATCAAATGAACTGTTCTGGTGTCCAGTTTTTGTGCTCTCTTCCCCATGCTAGTCTCTTCTTCTTATTGGCTGGCCGAAGCAAAGGCTTTTTGGCTGCCTTGTAAAATTTTGCAAAGTAATAATAACACAAGAACCATTCTATTTTCATTTAGAAATATCTACTTGGCAATAAATACTAAAAATAGTATGAAATACATCATTTTTTTAAATACTGGGTGGCCTAATAATTATGGCCGATATTATATATATATATATATATATATATATATATATATATGAGATTTGTAGCAATTTGTCCAATTTATTTTCATTACAATACTCTGTTAATTTCTAACAACAAGTTTTCATCGGATTAATATCCTCACCAATTTCCAAGGATACTACTTATATATATATATATATATATATATATATATATATATATTCCCGCACGATCACCGAAGTTAAGCAACGTTGAGCCTGGTCAGTACTTAAGTGGGTGACCACTTGGGAATACCCGGTGCTGTTAGCGTTCACGGATGTGCGTTGTGGTGCGGTGGATGTCGGCTTGGAGGGGGAAATCGGTGAGCCGAGTTCCAATTCCAGTCGAGCACACTGCATTCACTTGCGCACTAGTACCCTTGGGAAAAGTATTAATCCGTCCGTTCCCTCCAATTATGGGTTAAATAATTGAGGTCCGCAGTTCATGCGATCTGTGGCAGATTTCTGCACTGATTGTTTGTTATCAGCGGTTCCAAAAAGTGTGGATGGTACTACACAATGCTTTCACCACTATAAACAAATCTTTGTGTGGATGTCTTACTAAGGTTAGACTCTCATACATCGAAATCGATGGGAGAGTCCATAATATATATATATATATATATATATATATATATATATATATATGTGTGTGTGTGTGTGTGTGTGTGTGTGTGTGTGTGTGTGTATTGAATTAAAAGTGAGAAGACATTGGATAGAATCAGAAAAGATTAACAAATTAAAACAAAAAAGAGTAGCTACGAAATTCACAGGATGCATACATTTAAAGAGTATGGCTTATCTGATAGTCAGTCAGTTAAGTGCCATACGTGATACACGCTTGGGCGATCATGTCTCTTTCAAGACATGACTGACTGGGCAGAAGATTATCCCGCAGTAGGTTGCCATTGCTTTCTGCGGTAGACTGGTTGCCGACCAAGGCTATAGAACCCAGTCTGTCCTGCTATTTGACCCATAACTGGAAGGAAGAGACGGATTAATACCTTACCCAAGGGTATTTGCGCGTAAGTGAATACAAAAGATTACAACTGGAATTCGAACTCGGTTCCCCGGTTTCTTGTTCCGAGCCGATATCCACTGTACCACAATTGATCAAATGTAAACAATTATGGCTAGAATATGCTATACGATGCCATTGAGAATTCTAACATTCTGTAATTGTATTTGATATTTATTGTCAGAAATATACACAATATATGTACATTCTAATTATTAAGAAACACATTTTAATCCACAGAAACTTTAATTATACCCTTTTGTCATATTATTTTTTTGAAAATTTGTATTTATTCGTTATGAAAATTAAATAATAGCATTGTAGCTGTGACCGGGCCCCCGTTGTCTACTGGCAACTAATATTTTCAAACTCCGTCGAGTAGACTCTATGAAACATCGAAGATTGCATGCAACGTTCTATTGTGCTTTTGAACTATTTGTTAATGCGTAAATTGTGAAATAAAATATCAACCAGTTAGAATTAAAAATTATATTAAAATAATTAAATTATAAAAGTCTGTATTTACATTTCGTATCCATTGCCAGTAATGTTTACAGTACATGTATAGTCAGTCAGTCAAGTGCCATACGTGATACACGCTTGGGCGATCATGTCTCGAAAGAGACATGACTGACTGGGCAGATATTAACCCGCAGTAAATTGCCATTGCTTTCTGCGGTAGACTGGTTGCCAGCCAAGGCTATAGAACTCCATCTGTCCTGTTATTGGACTCATAGCTAGAGGGGGAAGATATGTATTATATTATTACATAGTAATTAGTCGGTGATCTGTTTATTATTTCAAACAATATAAAACTGATCCCCTGATTTATGCCCAGTGGAAGCCTTAATCATGTTTTCAACTATTATATTCTGTCAGTCAGTCAAGTGCCATACGGGATACACACTTGGGCGATCATGTCTCGAAAGAGACATGACTAACTGGGCAGAAGATTATCCCCTAGTAGGTTGCCATTGCTTTCTACGGTAGACTAGTTGCCGACCAAGGCTATAGAACCCAATCTGTCCTGTTATTTAACCCATAACTGGAAGGAAACGATGGATTAATACCTTTCCCAAGGGTATTTGCGTGTAAGTGAATGCATTTTTTCTACAAAATATTTAATTGTCCCCATATTTCTACATGTATTTTTGAAAATTTGTATTTATTCGTTATGAAAATTAAATGATGTAAACTTATTCATAAATGGAACATTGTCTGTGTGTGTGTGTGTGTGTGTGTGTGTGTGTGTGCGCGTGTGTGTGTGTGTATGTGTGTGTATCCGTTACCTATAGACTCCGAAACGGCTGAACCGATTTTCTTGAAAATTTACACAGTTGTACTATAAGCATCTGCGAGTGTTCTTAGCTAGCTTTTGTGTCGAGGTACCCCCGATAAATATCGAAAATCGATAATCGAAAAAATCGGGTTATAGGAGTGGTTCAATTTTAATCAAATTTGATACACTCATAGACAAAGACATAAGAAACGATATTCAGAAGTTTCAAGGTTGCAGTTCTTACAATAGTGCAGAACATCGATAATACATACATACATATATATATATATATATATATATATATATATATATATATATATAAAGCAAGATGTTTGTGTGTGTCTGTTTATCTGTCAATATGTCTGTATTTTTTTTCAGCCCTTTTATTTTAGTTTTTGCTTCGGGTTTGGTTA
This sequence comes from Ascarosepion bandense, assembly GCA_037127315.1. Lineage (NCBI taxonomy): Eukaryota > Metazoa > Mollusca > Cephalopoda > Sepiida > Sepiidae > Ascarosepion > Ascarosepion bandense. The sequence continues at coordinate 829,720 of JBBBDQ010001083.1, read as the reverse complement.
TAAGTAGGTATAATTGTAGTTCTTAGTCTCAGCCATGATACCATTTACTCAGAGGACTTATTTAGCCTTCAAAATTCAGTTTACGATGAAAAAAACTTATTTGATATCGATACCAGGAAATTAAAATTTGACTTACATCCATTCATTTTTCTTTCAGTCTACGGTTTCGCTTTAACTGAAAACAACTATTGCTTTTTAGTCTTTCGTGTCAACGTCCAAAGAGTCTGAGCTCCAGAATCATGGATTAGTTTTAAAGCTTTCATTACACCCGAGCAACGCCGGGCTATACTGCTAGTAGCGTTATGGCTGGGCTCCCGTTGTCGCCTGGCAATCAATATTTTTAGATCCAGTCCGCTACAGACACACAATCTCTCACTTATCTTTTAGCGAACACATTTTTTGACGTTATTTATATTGTTCGGACCGTTGTCCTCCTCTTTATTGCTATGTTTACGACGTTTCGGCCGAAGTACGCTCCGGCCTTCTTCAGGTGGTAGAAGATTTTGAACCAAACTCTCTATTTCGATCACTTGGGTAGAGTTTTCTCGTTCCATGTGCAATACACTTTTGGATGCCATACAGTTATCTCCCTTTTGACTCAACTCTCAAAGTTATTTGTTCACCACTGCTGTAGCCAGGTATTGAACTCACAACTCTTTGGGTCAAGTCACTGGAACTAACCAACGCTTTAACTCAACTCTCTAGGTTATTTGTTCACCACTGCTGTAGCCAGGTATTGAACTCACAACTCTTTGGGTCAAGTCACTTGAACTAACCAACACTTTAACTCAATTCTCTAAGTTATTTGTTCACCTCTGCTGTAGCCAGGTATTGAACTCACAACTCTTTGGGTCAAGTCACTTGAACTAACCAACACTTTAACTCAATTCTCTAAGTTATTTGTTCACCACTGCTGTAGCCAGGTATTGAACTCACAACTCTTTTTTAATAAACAGGACATAGTAACAAGTCTTTTGTGTTTGTATAGTATGCACTCAGAAAATTTTAGATAAAAAGAGAGTCGAAAAAACAACAAAAAAAATCATCTTAAAAAAAAGTCATCATCATCTTACCATCTAAAAGAATTTTCCGCCTTCCATCATAATTCGTATTTTTTTCATTGTGTGTATGTGTGTGTGTGTCACGTGATGTCAGACCATGCGTCACAAACGAACGAAAGTCCCACCGATCATCACTTGGGCAAGATCATGACGAGGCTTTCACCCGGTAGCAACGGACGGGAAAATTTGAATTTAAAGAAAATAAAATAAAATGATAGCAGAGGAAAACATCTTGCCTGTCTTCGTATACGGACATTTTTTTTTTGTGTGAGCATGTATGTTTGCGCAAAATATCTGTTTCCTGTAAAAAAAAAAATATATATATATTATTCAACAATAATATTTTCATACAAACTAAAACCACTTCTTTTTACTTTCATTCTTTATCAAAAGAAAACGTAAAGATTTTAGAAACAAAATTAAAAGATATTTAATATGTCCTTTCATGCAAACAAATGAAAAATAAAAATATAATTTTATGTATCTGTAATAAATAATTCTATTCACACCATATGTCTCCGACGAATATTTTGGCCAGAGAAGATCTCCTAAGATCTACTAAGGACTTGGTAACAAAATTATTAGGTATTATTTGACTGATAGAATCTAAGGATCAAAGCAGACTGGTCAAGGCCAGAAGTGTGTTTAAGGAAATAAACAACATCTGGAGATCAGCACAGTACAGCACCAACACCAAGCTCAAGCTATACTAGAGATGCGTTGTATCTATTCTCCTCTACGGATCTGAGTGCTGGAGAATGACTAAGGCGGATCTCGCCAAACTTTGATCCTTTCACACCATATGCCTCCGACGAATACTGAGAATATTTTGGCCAGAGAAGATCTCCAATGTGGACCTGTTCAAGTGATGCAAGCAAGAGAATATGGGCACCATCATTACAAGAAGGCGGTGGAGATGGATTAGGCATGTGCTCCGGAAAGATCCACAGTCAATCACAAGAACAGCGCTGCACTGGACCCCAGATGGCAAAAGAAAGGGAGGATTACCAAGAACGATATGGAGAAGTACGGTGGAGAATTAGATGAAGCCATGCAGTACTCTTGGGGTTCATTGACTAGTTTGGCCCAAGATAGGCAGGGTTGGAGAAGCTTTGTTGCTGCTCTACACATCATTGGGCGTAACGGATGATGGATGGATGAATAACTGAATGTAATAAATAATGGCACAGTGTCAGAATTATTTGTAGAAAATAAATTAAGGAAAAAAAGTGTCGCTTACCGCTGAAAAAAAGTTCAAGATTATTCTTTCCTCTCGTTTAAAAGTTAACTGCCATCGTTCATCCTTATAGGCTTACGGCCATATCACGTTGAATACACCGGTCCTCGCTCGGTCACCGAAGTTAAGCAACGTTGAGCCTGGTCAGTACTTAAATGGGTGACCGCTTGAGAATACCAGGTGCTGTAAGCGTATAGTGACGGATGTGCGCGCTTACGGCCATATCACGTTGTAATACACAGATTCTCGCTCGATCACCGAAGTTAAGCAACGTTGAGCCTGGTCATGAAGCTATATTAAAAATATAACATTGTTGTTTTCGTTTCATGTGGTTAAATATCCAAATTAAATGATCGGTCTTGTTTTCGACTGCCCCTGCCATAACGACAGATGATCAGTAAGTGCGTCTGTATGAATTAGCGAATTTATTCTATTATATACACATGGTCATCATACAAGGGTCATTCAATAAATAAGGTGAATTTTTTGGTACAAGGTGTTCAAATACAGATAGAAGCTTACTTTTTTTTCAACGTAGTCTCCCGGCAGTGTCACACACTTTTCCCATCTGTGCACAAGCTTCTGTATTCCCTCAGCGTAAAAATCTTTGGACTGATATCTCAGCCAAACGCTCACAGCACTTTTGACTTCATCGTCACTTTCAAACTTCGTGCTTCTCCTGAACGCTTTCAAGGGACCAAACAGGTGAAAGTCTGAAGGGGCAAGGTCTGGGCTGTAAAGGAGATAAGGGAGCAGTTCCCAGCCCAGCTCTTTGATATTCTGCACCGTTTGGGCTGCTGTGTGAGGCCTTGCGTTGTCTTCAAGAAAGGCGACTCCATATCACTGATGATCCCAACAGATAGGCTCAAAATCCTTGCAATGTCATCCATCGTTACTCTTCTGTCAGACTGAATGAGGTCATTGACTGATTCGATCACCACAGGAGACCTCATTTATGTTGGCCTCCCAGGTCTGTCTTCATCCTCAACACTGCTCCGTCCTTCTTTAAACAATGTAGCCCACTTGTAGACATTTTTTGACTGAAACATGTGGCACCATACGCAGTTGACATTCTCCTATGAATTTCAACTGGTTTGCACCCTTCAGCAACCAAAACTTGATAACTGACCTCTGATTACTCCTGGAACATGCTTCTTGGTCGGCCAACTTTGTTAATCTCCAAAACTCTGAAAGTTTTTTTTTTCAATCTGCAAAAAATTAAATCCCTTTGAAAAAGAAGTAAAGAAATTTAAAAAAAAAAGTAAGCTTCTATCTGTATTAGAAGTCTTTATACCTAAAAATTCAACTTATTTATTGAATGACCCTCGTAGATCTCCTTATACCGAAAAATTAACCTTATTTATTGAATGACCCTCGTAGAAGTCCTCATACCGAAAAATTAACCTCATTTATTGAATGACCCTCGTAGAAGTCCTCATACCGAAAAATTCACCTTATTTATTGAATGACCCTCGTAGAAGTCCTCATACCGAAAAATTCACCTTATTTATTGAATGACCCTCGTAGAAGTCCTCATACCGAAAAATTAACCTTATTTATTGAATGACCCTCGTAGAAGTCCTCATACCGAAAAATTAACCTTATTTATTGAATGACCCTCGTAGAAGTCCTCATACCAAAAAATTAACCTTATTTATTGAATGACCCTCGTAGAAGTCCTCATACCGAAAAATTAACCTTATTTATTGAATGACCCTCGTAGAAGTCCTCATACCGAAAAATTAACCTTATTTATTGAATGACCCTCGTAGAAATCCTCATACCGAAAAATTAAACTTATTTATTGAATGACCCTCGTAGAAGTCCTTACACTGAAAAATTAACCTTATTTATTGAATGACCCTCGTAGAAGTCCTTACACCGAAAAATTAACCTTATTTATTGAATGACCCTCGTTGAAGTCCTCATACCGAAAAATTAACCTTATTTATTGAATGACCCTCGTAGAAGTCCTCATACCAGAAAATTAACCTTATTTATTGAATGACCCTCGTAGAAATCCTCATACCGAAAAATTCACCTTATTTATTGAATGACACTCGTAGAAACTCTCATACCGAAAAATTAACCTTATTTATTGAATGACCCCTGTAGAAATCCTCATACCGAAAAATTAAAACTTATTTATTGAATGACACTCGTAGAAGTCCTTACACTGAAAAATTAACCTTATTTATTGAATGACCTCGTAGAAGTCCTTACACCGAAAAATTAACCTTATTTATTGAATGACCTCGTAGAAGTCCTCATGACTGAAAAATTAACCTTATTTATTGAATGACCTTCGTAGAAGTCCTCATTCCAAAAAATTAACCTTATTTATTTAATGACCCTCGTAGAAGTCCTCATACCAAAAAACTAACCTTATTTATTGAATGACCTCGTAGAAGTCCTCATTCCAAAAAATGTACCTTATTTATTGAATGACCCTCGTAGAAGTCCTCATAGCGAAAAATTAACCTTATTTATTGAATGTCCCTCGTAGAAGTCCTCATTCCAAAAAATTAACCTTATTGGAATTTAATCGTAGAAGTCCTCATTCCAAAAATTCACCTTATTTATTGAATGACCTCGTAGAAGTCCTCATAGCGAAAATTTAACCTTATTTATTGAATGCCCTCGTAGAAGTCCTCATTCCAAAAAATTCACCTTATTTTATTGAATGACCCTCGTAGAAGTCCTCATAGCGAAAAATTAACCTTACTTATTGAATGACCTCGTAGAAGTCCTCATTCCAAAAAATTAACCTTATTTATTGAATGACCCTCGTAGAAGTCCTCATTCCAAAAAATTCACCTTATTTATTGAATGACCCTCGTAGAAGTCCTCATAGCGAAAATTAACCTTATTTATTGAATGACCCTCGTAGAAGTCCTCATTCCAAAAAATTCACCTTATTTATTGAATGACCCTCAGAAGTCCTCATAGCGAAAAATTAACCTTATTTATTGAATGACCTCGTAGAAGTCCTCATTCCAAAATTAACCTTATTTATTGAATGACCCTCGTAGAAGTCCTCATTCCAAAAATTCACCTTATTTATTGAATGACCCTCGTAGAAGTCCTCATACCGAAAAATTAACCTTATTTATTGAATAAATGACCCTCGTAGAAGTCCTCATACCAGAAAATTAACCTTATTTATTTAATGACCCTCGTAGAAGTCCTCATTCCAAAAAATTAACCTTATTTATTTAATGACCCTCGTAGAAGTCCTCATACCAAAAAACTAACCTTATTTATTGAATGACCCTTGTAGAAGTCCTCATTCCAAAAAATTAACCTTATTTATTGAATGACCCTCGTAGAAGTCCTCATAGCGAAAAATTAACCTTATTTATTGAATGACCTCGTAGAAGTCCTCATTCCAAAAATTAACCTTATTTATTGAATGACCTCGTGGAAGTCCTCATTCCAAAAAATTCACCTTATTTATTGAATGACCTCGTAGAAGTCCTCATAGCGAAAAATTAACCTTATTTATTGAATGACCCTCGTAGAAGTCCTCATACCGAAAAATTAACCTTATTTATTGAATGACCTCGTAGATGACCTTATACCGAAAAATTCACCTTATTTATTGAATGACCCTCGTAGATGACCTTATACCGAAAAATTCACCTTATTTATTGAATGACCCTCGTAGATGACCTTATACCGAAAAATTAACCTTATTTATTGAATGACCTCGTAGATGACCTTATACCGAAAAAAGCACCTTATTTATTGAATGACCTCGTAGATGACTCATACCGAAAAATTAACCTTATTTATTGAATGACCCTCGTAGATGACCTTATACCGAAAATTCACCTTATTTATTGGAATGACTTCTCGTAGATGACCTTATACCGAAAAATTCACCTTATTTATTGAATGACCTCGTAGATGACCTTATACCGGAAAATTCACCTTATTTATTGAATGACCTCGTAGATGACCTTTATACCGAAAAATTCACCTTATTTATTGAATGACCCTCGTAGAAGTCCTCATTCCAAAAAATTCACCTTATTTATTGAATGACCCTCGTAGATGACCTTATACCGAAAATTCACCTTATTTATTGAATGACCCTCGTAGAAGTCCTCATTCCAAAAAATTCACCTTATTTATTGAATGACGCTCGTAGATGACCTTATACCGAAAAATTCACCTTATTTATTGAATGACCTCGTAGAAGTCCTCATTCCAAAAAATTCACCTTATTTATTGAATGACCCTCGTAGAAGTCCTCATACCGAAAAATTCACCTTATTTATTGAATGACCTCGTAGAAGTCCTCATACCGAAAAATTCACCTTATTTATTGAATGACCTCGTAGATGACCTTATACCGAAAAATTCACCTTATTTATTGAATGACCCTCGTAGATCTCCTTATACCGAAAAATTCACCTTATTTATTGAATGACCCTAGAAGTCCTCATTCCAAAAATTAACCTTATTTATTGAATGACCCCGTAGAAGTCCTCATACCAAAAAACTAACCTTATTTATTGAATGACCTCGTTGAAGTTCTTATACCAAAAAATTAACCTTATTTATTGAATGACCCTCGTAGAAGTCCTTATACCGAAAAATTAACCTTATTTATTGAATGACCCTAGTAGAAGTCCTCATACCAAAAAATTAACCTTATTTATTGAATGACCCTCGTAGAAGTCCTCATACCAAAAAATTAACCTTATTTATTGAATGACCCTCGTAGAACTCCTTACACCAAAAAATTAACCTTATTTATTGAATGACCCTCATATAATGCCACTACTATTTCTCCCCACAGATTCTCAAGAACCCTGTGAAAGCACTAAATCGATGGGGTAACCTGTGTTCCGTTAGGGCATTTTATTTTCCCTCTTTTTAGATTTAGATTCTTAGATCAGATTTATAGCTTTTAT
>JBBBDQ010001083.1:577500-812500 GCA_037127315.1 Ascarosepion bandense | reverse complement strand
TAAATTTTATAATACTGTACAATTCATTAGAGGTTTAGTGGATAGATGCCTCAGGTTCAAAAACACATTAAACTGATGGCTAAATTTAGCCATCTTGTCTGATTTAGAGACCCATTTTTCCAGGCAACAAATCAAGGGTTCACATTCCCTCAAGAAATTCCTGCTGCATATTCTAAGTGCAGTCTTTGATCACAATCTAAATCTTCCATTTTCCTTGCAGTGAGATATACGTTATCTAGAGCGCTATTGATATCTGGGGCAAATCCTGGTAATCATTTTCGCAAAGTTTTCCAAGAGGACCAGTAAAAGTAGTAAAGTTTCTTTTAGTTCCATCAATTTGCTTAAAGGCAGATCTAAATGGAAGTTCATTTTGATGATATGTACAATGGTATGCAGTTTTCTATTCAGTATTTTTTTTTTCTGCAAAACTATAACAAGCCCTACCTCACAACACGTGTTTGTACCCGTATTTGTCCACGGGAACTGCTTTAATGGAATTCACACTGTTAAATTCTAAATCAGCAACAACATCCTCTGCTAGAACAACACCAGTTGGAATGTTGCAGTGGTCGGTATAAGGTCCTGTGGGTGACATCTATTTCCGTGTCTATCTCTGGTGAAAGTCAAGTGGTTCTTTGGCTTTCTTAATTTTTTCACCGTTTTCCTTTGTAATCTTGAAAAGTGTCATCATCAGTTCGGCAACTCAGACCAACGCAGATGATATTTCCCTAGATCTGAACATGCTTCTGATGGCTGGTTACTTATACTCTCGTCTTTTGACTGTCTATTTTTTTAATAGTTTTGCCCCAAGCAAGGCGGCACCGCCACTGGTGCGCAGGGGGCTACATAAGAGTAAAATTTTAGGCAGGAGGAGAGTGAAGAGAAAGATGAACCAGTTACAGGAGGTGTCAGAGAAAGGGCAAGAAAAGGATGAGAACACAGATGTGAATACAGTTGCGAAGCTAGAGAGAAAGGAAAAGAACAAGATATACGGAGTGATCTAGAAAGGACTGGAGTCAAGTGGATAAGAGATGGGAATTGACATTGCATTTCAATTCCTGGAGGTTGTAGCCGTCAGAAAAGCAAGTATATGGAAGTTAGTTCCACAGGCGGGAAGTGCGAGAAAAGAAGCTGATGGAGTAGAATTGTCAGTTGCATTTGGTTGATTTAACTGTAAAAGGTGGAACCTTGTTGCCAGTCTGGTTGCACGAGTAAATTCTTGTGGTGGGGGCACCAGTGACTTAAGTTTGTCGGAGCAGAAGCCATGAAAATATTTGTAGAATAGACAGAGGGAAGCCATATTTGACTTACAAATGATAATGTTCTTTAAGTTAAGGCTTGATCGAAGAAAATCCATATATTGTAAGTTTAATAAAAAGGCATTAGCAAACCATACCCCAAGCTTGGAAGATACATCACCCTTAATAAGTTCCATGGCATATCTAGGGACTGTAAGTTCTCCTAGACTGTCTCCCTGGCTCAAAACTGCGATCAGTTGTTTCTTCACGGGTAACATGTTGGAAACCGTCTTTTGGTCCTGTTTTCTCTCTCTGAGCGTTTGAATATTCCCTTTCTTCAATGGAAACCTGAAATGTTAAAATGTCTACCAGTCTTTAAAATCAGATCAAGCATACATCATACATACGAAGGAAAATATCACAATATTATTTACCAAAAAATAGAAGATTATCAGAAGTAAAATTATATTTTTCAATTCATTTAGATATTGAAAATCAGAACATGAACTATTCTGAAATTCAACAAAGAAAAAGAAAACCAAGCACATAATTAACATTATTTTATTTTGCGAGGAAGACTAATGCAAACATTAAACTATTTTAATAAAACCTCAAAGGTAAATTTGAAAAAAGAAAAATTGAATGAAATAGTCAGTCAGTTAAGTGCCATACGTGATACATGCTTAGGCGATCATGTTTCGAAAGAGACATGACTGACTGGGCAGAAGATTATCCTGCAGTAGGTTGCCATTGCTTTCTGTGGTAGACTGGTTGCCGACCAAGGCTATAGAACCCAATCTGTCCGGTTATTTAATCCATAACTGGAAGGAATAGACGGATTAATGCCTTCTCCAAGGGTATTTGCGCGTAAGTGAATGCAATGAATTCGACTGAAATTCGAACTCGGCTCCCCGATTTCTCGTTCCGAGCCGATATCCATTGCACCACAAATAGTAAGTTACCCTAATGGAAATGTTGATTCTTCCACAGAAATACACAAACAAAACACCTTACTTTGAAATACACACCAGTCACTTCCAACACAGGAGACGATGTAAATTAAACAAAATGTTTACTTTCTTTTCCAAATAAATAAGTCTGTTTTACAATTTACTAATTCATTGATAAGCTAAAGAAGAATGGCTCAATGACAAATGTGCAGGAGTAGAAAGACTGAGCAGGCATAACACCTACTGCAAACGCAAATTCACAAACACCATTTTATAGGTGGTTAATCAATGAGAGGATTAAGAGTCCATTATCTGAGGAATAGGTGTGTTTCCCATAAGAGATAGATAGATAGATAGATAGATAGATAGATAGATAGATAGATAGATAGATAGATAGATATAGACAGACTGAGATAGATAGATAGATAGATAGATAGATAGATAGACAGACTGAGATAGATAGATAGATAGATAGATAGATAGATAGATATGAAAAAGACTGAGATAGATAGATAGATAGATAGATAGATAGATAGATAGATAGATATGAACAGACTGAGATAGATAGATAGATAGATAGATAGATAGATAGATAGATAGATAGATAGATAGATAGATAGATATGAACAGACTGAGATAGATAGATAGATATGAACAGACTGAGATAGATAGATAGATAGATAGATAGATAGATAGATAGATAGATATGAACAGACTGAGATAGATAGATAGATAGATAGATAGATGGATAGATAGATAGATAGATAGATAGATATGAACAGACTGAGATAGATAGATAGATAGATAGATAGATAGATAGATAGATGAACAGACTGAGATAGATAGATAGATAGATAGATAGATAGATAGATAGATAGATAGATATAGACAGACTGAGATAGATAGATAGATAGATAGATAGATAGATAGATAGATAGATAGATAGATAGATAGATAGATAGATAGATAGATAGATAGATAGATAGATAGATAGATATGAACAGACTGAGATAGATAGATAGATAGATAGATAGATAGATAGATAGATAGATAGATAGATATGAACAGACTGAGATAGATAGATAGATAGATAGATAGACAGACTGAGATAGATAGATAGATATGAACAGACTGAGATAGATAGATAGATAGATAGATAGATAGATAGATAGATAGATATAGATGGACTGAGATAGATAGATAGATAGATAGATAGATAGATAGATAGATAGATAGATAGATAGATAGATATGAACAGACTGAGATAGATAGATAGATAGATAGATAGATAGATAGATAGATAGATATGAATGAATGAGATAGATAGATAGATAGATAGATAGATAGATAGATAGATACAGACAGACTGAGATAGATAGATAGATAGATAGATAGATAGATAGATAGATAGATAGATAGATAGATAGATAGATAGATAGATGAATGAATGAGATAGATAGATAGATAGATAGATAGATAGATAGATAGATAGATAGATATGAACAGACTGAGATAGATAGATAGATAGATAGATAAATAGATAGATAGATAGATAGATAGATAGATAGATAGATAGATATGAACAGACTGAGATAGATAGATAGATAGATAGATATGAACAGACTGAGATAGATAGATAGATAGATAGATATGAACAGACTGAGATAGATAGATAGATAGATAGATAGATAGATAGATAGATAGATAGATAGATAGATAGATAGAACAGACTGAGGTAGATAGATAGATAGATAGATAGATAGATAGATAGATAGATATGAACAGACTAAGATAGATAGATAGATAGATAGATAGATAGATAGATAGATAGAACAGACTGAGATAGATAGATAGATAGATAGATATGAACAGACTGAGGTAGATAGATAGATAGATAGATAGATAGATAGATAGATAGATAGATAGATAGATAGATTATGAACAGACTAGAATATATAGTGTTGTGGAGTAGTTTTTCGCACTGAAGGTTATAATCGTGCTATGTCGGTTGCTAATCGATTTAACGTGCCCAAAATGTTAGGAACTTGGTAATCTTCCACTTAAAGCTGACTCCTTAGTATTCGGCTAACTGCCGACTAATATCAACTGTCTAGTAGTTCCACTGAACTCCAATAGAAGTCTAAAGAACTCCCCAAGAACTTCTCATTAATTCTTATTAATATAGGAGGGATAGTCCATTATCTGTGGAATAGGTGTGTTTCCCCATAACATTCATTTAACTACTCTTTCCACACCTTGCAGGTAAATTTGGCATCTCCGTTGTTGTGCCAATCATTAGAACCTCTTTCATTAATCGAAAAAACCTACTGCAAGCGCAAATTCACAAGTTCCATTTTCTGGGAGGTTAATCAATGAGAGGTTCTTTTCAGAGTTGAATGGAATTTTTAAAAATCTTTTCTCTGGTCGTTCGCTTCTTCTGAAACAAAAATATTTTGTGCTGCAAATTTTTTAATACAACATTCTGTATTTTAGTCGACTGTGGATTTATTCTCTGGGTCACGTTGAAGATACACAGTTGTTGTTTATGGAATTTATTACTAGTCTTAATATCAAATCAACAAACTGCATATATTTCAATTATAAATTTTATAATGCTGTACAATTCATTAGAGGTTTAGTGGATAGATGCCTCAGGTTCAAAAACACATTAAACTGATGACTAAATTTAGCCATCTTGTTTGATTTAGAGACCCATTTTTCCCAGGCAACAAATCAAGGGTTCACATTCCCTCAAGAAATTCCTGCTGCATATTCTAAGTGCAGTCTTTGATCACAATCTAAATCTTCCATTTTCCTTGCAGTGAGATATACGTTATCTAGAGCGCTATTGATATCTGGGGCAAATCCTGGTAATCATTTTCGCAAAGTTTTCCAAGAGGACCAGTAAAAGTAGTAAAGTTTATTTTATTTTAAGAGCAGTCATTCATAAAGAAATAAAAGAACTGACAGGAAAAAAAATCAATGACGAGGTTTTGGAAAGGATAGAAACGAAAAGAAAATTAATACTAAGCGTTAGGAAGAGACAACTAAAGATTCTGGGACATGCAATGAGGAAGGAGGGCTTGGAGAACCTGTTGTAATGCGGTTCTATGACGTCACACTGCGTGTGAGCTCAAAATGTTAACGGAACCATATATTTAAATGCAATTTAATGTGTTATGACCGGATTTAAACGTGATTTTAAGTGTGGGTTGTTTTGGATTTAATATATATATATATATATATATATATATATATATATATATGTCTAATATATTACGCTCTCATTACGATTGACCTCTCTGGAGAAGAAAATTTGAAAAACAGTTTCCACTTCTGTGATATGCGTGACTCTTCAGAAATGAATTGAGTTCTTTCGGTGACTGGCGTGTGTATACACTGCTTATATACAACGTTAAAATTTCCCTTCTCTGATTCCATGCGTCGATGGATTAGGGAGTAGCGACACCGACTGACACCAAATCGGTCTGGTTTTCGATCCCGGCCAGAAGCAACTGGATGTGTCTAGCCACACTGATGAGCTGTGATACAGCGAAACAGGCTTGTATGTCGATGACTAATATATATATATATATATATATATATATATTAGTCATCCATATATATATATATATATATATATATATATATATATATATACTGTTAAATATAACAATCAATGTTTAATCATGAGCAGTAATTTGGCTTTAATTTAAGGTGAAAATAAAGACAAAAATTCTCCGATATTTGGATATTAGCAATGTAGGTAATATTAGACAGATTTTATTCAACAACAGAATAATACACACTCATACACACAGTAAAAATAACCTTCAGATATTGGAGGTCATCTACATTAAATCAAAACAACCCACACAATAAAATTTCATTTAAATCTGGTCATAACACATTACATTGCATTTAAATATATGGTTCCGTTATCATTTCGAGCTCTCACGCGATGTGACGTCATAGAACCGCATTACAAATTTACGAACTGCGTTTGCTATTTTTGGTAACTGTTATCGTTGCCTAGCAAAATTTTATGTCAACACAAGATAAAAAATCATTTTTGATGGTGGATTTTTTTTTATGTTAACGTCCCTGTAACCTCTCTGAAGATGGCTCATGTGAGCCGAAAGCATAAAACCAACACAATAAAAAAATATCAAAATGTTGGGGAATTTTTGTCTTTATTTTCACCTGAAATTAAAGCCAAAATACGATGTTTAGAACGGCTCATGATTAAACATAATAGACATTCATTGTCTCTTATATTTAACAGTATATGTTTAGAAAATTATTTGCTGCCTCGAGACACTATATATATATATATATATATATATATAGGTTCTTTTCTCTTTCCCACCTTTGTCTATTCATGCACCCTGGCGTTTGTAGCCCAAGTATAGATTCAGTGACAAAGACTTATCCATATTCGTATGTTTATTTATTATTAGTCGTTTTTTTTTAATGGTCAATATAAATTAGAAAGCGCCATCTGTGACCAAGTGGGTGGCGTCTTCTGAGAGCGTGTGACACGTTGACAATGACGTCACAATCCTGATAACGTGGCATCGCATGTTGCATTCGCAGCTGTTAACTAACACTCGTTTAAACTAACGGATAGTGTAACTCATTTGGTAAAGGGTTTTGTTTTTTAATCAATGTTGCTTTTGCTTAAAGTAGTGTTTTTTTTTTCTTTTCTTTTTTATTTGCTGATCTCAAATATGTTTATATATCCAACAGAATTGATTTTGCTGTTCTGTATTGGCCGTTGTTACTGAGTAATAAAAACGCTTCTTCAGTTATTGCACTTCTGTCTTACACACTTTTGTCGTGTAAAAACTTTAATTCTCACGAGCTTCTTCTCATGCTAAACTTGGATATCATCATCAACCCCGTTCGATTAATGACTTGTGTTTAATTGGAAATTAATCGACAATCCCACCCGACACAACACCGTCAAGCTTTGTTGTACTCAGATCGCTCCTATCCAACTCTGGGTCTCGGGCAAGTTTTCATGATACAACATTTCCAAAGGGATACCAAAGGAGCAAGGATGATATCACCTCAATCTGCGCTCGATAACAGTGGCCAGCAAATTGCAGCCGTTTTTGCTTAAGCTTAACAGATAATCACATGATATCTCCGTAGATGTAAGTCCCTAAGGAAAACCATCAAATTATCTGGCGTGTCTTGGAGTGTTCGATTAGATAAAGTCGTAATCAATTCGAATCTTGCCGGAGGACGCATATTTTCCTAACAAGATTTATCAATTATTCAGGCCGATAGATATAAAGATATAAATAAATATACTATTTAATTATATATAATAAAAATAAAAATAAAGAAACAGAGCGTCTACTCAAATACGAGTATCCATTAAAAATAATGTTTAAACGAATAAATTAAAAATATGTCGGAGTTAATCCATTTCGTAAAAATTTTATATATATATATATATATATATATATATATATATATATATATATATATATATTTTTTTTTTTAAAGCAATCGGAGTCTAACCGTACTGATGAGCTGTGATACAACGAAACAGATCTGTCTGCGGATGACTATATATATATATATATATATATAGTGAGGATAATCCAACGGTGAGGATAATCCAACGGTGAGGATAACCCAACAAGATTACCTTAATATAAAAAATAATGTGGTAAATCCATATAGAGCGCTCGATAGGTGTTAACCAGAGCGATATGAAATTTATAAAGGAAAACTCAACACGTCATAAACTATAGCTCATTTCAATGAGTTTAATTAGCTCATTTCATCAGACCTTACAATATTCTTTTCATCTGGCACAAACTTTTTGCCGGAATGAGTCTTTTCTTAAAATGAAGAGAGGGTTAACAATAAAATAAAAATAAAATTACAAACAAAAATAACAATGAGAATAAAGGGGAAAGAGGAGAAAGAATATATATATATATCCGAGTGAGTATAGAATGAGGAAAGAAAAAAAATTTTTTTTTTCTCGTCCAAAACGTTAATTTAAAACAGTGCTCCATATATGATGTATAGACCTGTGAATATTTATTATAAATTATGTTTTAGAACATGTACATAATTTCTTCTATATATGTCCTCTTCTCTATAATCATATGGTTGTTTCAGTGTTTGGACTCAAACACATCCTCGGGAGAAGTAAGAATTTGGAATAATTCTTTGTTTATATTTGGTTCGTTGTTGTCGTGGGGGTTGGTTGGGGTTATTGATAATTAAGTGAGAGTGTCTTTCGTTTTGACCGTTAGACTTTTGAAGAACCTGGTGTGTAAGTGTGAAATTGTTGATTAATGGTATTATCTGTTGGAATGTACGTTTTATCGGTCGGGTATATCTTTTGGTTAGAATTTCTAAGGAAGCGGCGTGTGGAGTGGTCATTTTTATGGTTGGCTATCGTTTAATTGATTGATGTCTGTTGTTAGCGGACCTAATTCATGTATTTACTTTGATCCTGTGGCTAGGTTTACACTTTGGGGTTTCTTAGATAGACGTGATAGGAGTGGGGTGTTTTTCCTTACCATGAACGTATTTAAAAAATATAAATAGTATTTTTGAGTAAATTTACTCTTCTTATCAGTACGTATTTAATTCAAATTTTTTCAAAACCTTTAATTTATAAATAACATTTTTATTTTTTATTCTAATTTACTTCTGTTATTTATAAATTAAAGTGACCAAATATACTTTTAATTCATAATTATATGATTATATTATACTCTACAATATTAAAACCTTGGGTCCTCTTTAGCTGGATTTATATATATATATATAAACGAGATTATATTTATACTCGTCTCCAAAACCTTCCTCGAAAACTATCGAACGAAGGACAAATGGTTATAAAAAAGAAAGAGCTTAGGGCATGAAAGACAATCAAAAGTGTTCGGACCCAAAGAAATAAGCCGGCACGAGTAAACATCTAACAAACAGTGCTCAATACAAAGATAGAGCAATCTAAATAAATAGCACCTAATGAGTTAGACGAACCTACCTAGGGCTCACCTAAATGGATCGTCAGCTTTCCCTAACGATCCGTTTAAGTGAAACATATGTAGGTTCGTCTGGCTCATTAGGTGCTATATATATATATATATATATATAGGTTTCATTGAATAATATAGACAAGTTCTGTCTATTTATTTTGCGTAAGATCCTTTCGTATGATCTGATTAGCTTGATAGTGTTGTCATGAAAAGACGACAAAAAATCGCATTAATTGTTGATTTTTTTATCGGGTCTGAGCTTTCGGCTTACATAAGCCACTATCAAAGGATGAACATTTAATATATAGTGAACATAGAACATTTAAATTATTAACAGAGTGGAATTAAACAGAGAAAATTAAATCACGGAGACTGGTCCATTTTTAGCGTGGCAGATGGCCGCAGGCGGTGAACGAAATGGTGGTGGTGTGGTTCTTGGTCACATGAGGGTATAGTGGCATGAGGGGATTGGTCTGCGAACTGCTACTACTATGGGTAGAGGGGGTAAACATAGTAACTATGACCTCTCTCGTCGATTATAGGCATTGGAGTATGTTAGTGGAGATGTCGAAATTTATTTTATTTAAGCATAGGTTTAGAAAAAATGTCAAATCTCAAACCGGGTAGTTTTCATGTTTTATTATGTTTTTTTTTTAAATTTTATTTTTTTGTATAATAAAGTATTTTATGACCTAACATGCTTTAAGTTTAGTAGCTGGCGTTTACACGTTGGCTCACGCACACGTACAAAAACTAATATTGATAGCGTATATTATTTGGACAGACTCCTCAAACCATGAAAGTATCGACCAAAGTGTTTCGTATGGTAAGTCAAATACTTCGTGTGTTGCAGATAGGGATCGTGTGGGTTGTGCCTGCATATATTCCGTATCCGATTGCAAGGCTACTGTAGCAACAATCATGGCCGTATCTGATTACCGGGCACACCGGGTACGGGTCCTGGCCGATCCGTGCAATCATAGTGAAAATCCGGGCAAGGAAAAATGTCTTCGTCAGAAATCAAACTAAAAAATTCACGAAGAAAGAAAGAAAGAAAGAAAGAAAGAAAGAAAGAAAAACGAAGAAAGAAAAACGAAGAAAACATCCGAATGAACGCAGTAAAAATCTGTTTATTAATTTTGGGAGAAAAGACTGGTTATACTCAGAACGTCCGAACCCGATTTCCTGCTTTCGTTCACGTTCTGTGCCTAATTTCCATTGGAATAGCCAAAGAAATCTGCAAAAATCATAGTTTCTGGAAATGGATGACACTGATGACGTCATCACAGTGTCAACTAATAAATCCGGGCAATTTTCTCTGTGCCCGGTGTTTTTTAGCATCAGCTACGACCCTGGCAACAATTACAACTATGTCAAAATAAAACTTGATGTAGCTCATCCCTCTTCAGACTGACTTTGAATTCATAGTCACCCTTTTTTCTATACCACTTGTTCTAATCAAGGCAAATGGGTTCAGTTTCACCCGACTATTTTTTAGCATCAGCTACGACCCTGGCAACAATTACAGCTGTGTCAAAAAAAAACTTGATGTAGCTCATCCCTCTTCAGACTGACTTTGAATTCATAGTCACCCTTTTTTCTATACCACTTGTTCTAATCAAGGCAAATGGGTTCAGTTTCACCCGACTATTTTTTAGCATCAGCTACGACCCTGGCAACAATTACAGCTGTGTCAAAATAAAACTTGATGTAGCTCATCCCTCTTCAGACTGACTTTGAATTCATAGTCACCCTTTTTTCTATACCACTTGTTCTAATCAAGGCAAATGGGTTCAGTTTCACCCGACTATTTTACTCATAACGAGTATGAGAAAAGTATGCGTGTACAGTTAGTTCCTAAGTTCAGAAAGTTCGATTTAAGATCAATTCATACTTCCCTTGCATTAAATACTACTGCCATATCTGGTCGGGTGCCTCTGCTATCCACCTAGGGGTCCTTGTCAAAATCCAACGGAGAATCTCTAATGTGATCGAACCCGACCTGGCAGCTCAGATACAGTCACTTTCTCACCAGCGCAATGTGGCTTCTCTGTGTCTCTTCTACAAATACTTTCACGGCTTTTGCTTCAATGAACTTAGCTCTCTGGTTCCACCTATGCATGAATTTACTCGAGCCACAAGATTAGGAACTAGGTCCCACCCTTTTACTGTGGAACCAATAAAATGTAAACACAAGTTCTACTTCATCAGCTTCTTTCCTCGCACTTCCGCCCTGTGAAATTCCCTTCCGTTTACTTGCATCTACAATCTCCAGGAGTTTGAGTGTAAAGTTAATAGTCATCTCCTATCTTGCTAACTTGCATCCTCTCTCTCTCTCTCACTCTCTCTCTCTCTCTTTTGCTCCTTTCTCCGTCCACTCCACTCTCAATAACTTAACCTTTCTCTTACCCACTTCCTGACACGCCCTGTCACTCTTTCTGATAATTTTCTTCCTATCTAATCCCCTGCGCAATAGTCTGACATGATTGGGGCGATATGATTATAAAAAAATAGTTTGCAATAAGGAAAACACGTAGCTTAACATTTTAAATTGGATCTATTTCTTGTTAACAGTGTCGTTCGTTTGCATCTTTGCATTGAGCTAAACATTTTCTTATAGTTGCAGCCATAAATTCAAACCATGAAATTCGATACGTAAAAATAATAATTATAAAATAAGGAATAAAATTATGATGTCAAAATAATTTGGCGATTGGAAAGAGATGAGACATTATGAAAAGCAATCGACTGCAAGTAACCAACAATTGGAACAGTTTCAATAGATAGAATAATAATAATAATAATAATAATAATAATAATAATAATTGTCTATTAATTGATATGGCTTGTCCAGCGGATTGTAACATAGCAATCAAGGAATTTGAAAAACTGTCAAAATATAAAGACCTGGAAATTGAAATAGAAAAAATGTGGAAATTGAAAACAAGAGTTGTGCCAGTGATAGTAGGTGCACTTGGAATGATAAAAAATGGAACAAAACAACAAATTGAAAGAATCCCTGGAAACCCCAGCTTAAGAGACATACAAAAAATTGTCTTATTAAGTACAGCCCACACACTAAGGAAAACTTTATCTATGTAATGCTGAGGATGATAGGGAAGATAGAAAAACATGAAATGGAGCCATAACAACACACCACTACCTGCCTTAGGTCTCCCCGCAGAATTGGTTGGTAGTGAGACCAAAGCAGAAATCGAAATATGATGAAAAATGACATAATAATAAAACACTCAAATTAATCTTGGATGAAGACACTCATACAAATCTCAATGAAGCAATATATGCATCAGCAATAGCAGCAACAAAAAAAATCGAACATCAAAATAAAAACAAGGCAGTCTCGCAGATATGAAGATCCACCTTGGAAAAGAAAAATAGAAAAAGAAATCGAACAACTTAGAAGTGAACTATCAGTACTGGATGAACTGAGTAGAGGAATAAATGTAAGAACTAGGAAAAGCAGAAGAGCCGAAAGAAAATACAACATTAGAAATGAAAATGAAGTCTTATCAACTAAAGAAAAAATAAAGCAAAAAATACAACTGAAGGCTCAAAGAATAAGGCGCTATGAAAAAAGAGCAAGATTTTACAGACAAAACAAGATTTTTCTAACCGATACAAAGAGATTTTACAGGGAATTAGGTAAAAAAAGAATTAAAGTGACAGTCCCCCCCAGAATGGAAGAAGTCACACAGTTCTGGGAAAAGATATGGGCTTGCCCTAAAGAACATAGCAAGGAAGTAGATTGAATTGCACAAGAGATAGAACGAATGAAAAATAAACCAGAACAGACATGGGCTGGAATTGCAGAAGAGGATGTTAAATTTGTACTAAAAAAAGCACACAATTGGAAATTCCCAGGTATAGATAAAATTCCTAACTTTTGGCTATATTATTTAAATACAGCACATAAAAAACTAGCCAAAGAACTTCAAGAAATGGTTGACGATCCCACTAAAATTCCTGCATGGATGACCAAAGGAATTACATTTCTTCTACCCAAGAATGGTGACACAAACAACCCGAAAAACTACAGACCAATTACATGCCTTCCGACAACATATAAACTATTAACATCTATTTTAACAAAACAGACATATTTATTCTTAGAAAGAAATGACATGATACCGCTTGAACAAAAAGGGTGCAAACGTGACTGTTATGGATGTAAAGACCAATTGCTAATTAACAAAATGATCCTGGAAAACTGCTACAGTACAAAGAAAAATCTTAGTACTGCCTGGATAGATTATCGAAAGGCATTCGATAGTGTGCCACATCCCTGGATTTTAAAGACTTTAAATATATACAAGATATCGCCCGTCATCATCAATTTCATCAAACAGTGCATGTCTATATGGAAAACAACCCTTTACCTCAATCATATAAATGGAACCTATAAGTCTGATGAAATAAACATCAAAAGAGGTATATTTTAAGGTGATTCTTTATCTCCCTTACTATTCTGCATATCATTAATAGCACTAACCAGTCAACTTAATAAGACAGAATGTGGTTATAAAATAGGCCAAAAGAAAATAAGCCATCTATTTTACATGGATGACTTAAAGTTATATGCTAAGAATGATAATGAGCTGGAAGGTCTTCTGCAAACTGTAAAATGCTTCAGCGAAGACATTGGAATGAAATTCAATTTGAATAAATGTGCTAAAGCTACAGTTTTACGTGGATCAATACAACAAACATCCTCAATTAGCTTAGACCCTGCTGTAACAATAAAAGAATTGAAACCAGAAGAAGCTTATAAATACCTAAGTGTAAATGAGAGTGAAAACATTCACCATAAAAAAATGAAAGAAATAGTGCGTAAAGAGTACTATAGAAGGCTACGAATGATATTAAAAACTGAATTGAATTATCAGAACAGAGTTATGGCCATTAATAGCCTTGCAATCCCAGTTGTCCAATATAGCTTCAACATCTTAAACTGGACTCTAAACGACATCAGGCGAATGGATGCTAAAACAAGAAAGCTTCTTTTTAAGCATAGGATGCATCACCCAAAGGCTGATGTAGACCGTCTATACATACCCCGTAAAGACGGTGGAAGGGGTCTTATTCAGCTGGAATTGTCATACAAGACAACAACTATTGGCTTACTAACATACATAGAAACAACAAAGGATTTGATGATACAATTAGTAAGGCAACATGAAGAAAGAAAGAAAAAATATTCAATAATAAAAGAAGGCAGTAAATACAAACAAGATTTACAGTTAGTAGATTCTGTAGAAAAGCAAAACAGTAGCCAAGAACCAACTATTGCGGCAAAAAATATGAAAATGAAAGCCAAAGATAAAGCTCTTGAAAAGATGAAACAGCGCTGGCAAGACAAACCTCTGCATGGCCAATATCCAGTACGTGCCAATAAATCCAATGTTGACAAAGTTAATACTCATCGATGGTTACGTGCATCTGGATTAAAGTCTGAAACTGAAGGATTTATACTTGCAGCACAAGACCAAAGTCTTTTCACGAGAAACTTTCAGGCAAATATTATGCATAATAATATGGATCCAAAATGCAGGTTTTGTGATAAACACCAAGAAACAATAGACCACCTAATCTCAGGCTGTTCTGTGCTTGCCCCAAACGAATATAAAAATCGCCACGATAGAGTTGGGCAATATTTACATTGGGCAATGTGCAAACATTATGGAAAAGCTGTAAACAAACACTGGTATGAACATCATCCAGCACCGGTTACAGAAATAGAAGATGTAACCATTCTATGGGATTACACCATCTACACAGACAGAAAAATTGAAGCAAACAGGCCAGACATTATTGTTAAAAACCAGAAGGAGAAAACTTGTCTATTAATTGATATGGCTTGTCCAGCGGATTGTAACATAGCAATCAAGGAATTTGAAAAACTGTCAAAATATAAAGACCTGGAAATTGAAATAGAAAAAATGTGGAAATTGAAAACAAGAGTTGTGCCAGTGATAGTAGGTGCACTTGGAATGATAAAAAATGGAACAAAACAACACATTGAAAGAATCCCTGGAAACCCCAGCTTAAGAGATATACAAAAAATTGTATTATTAAGTACAGCCCACACACTAAGGAAAACGTTATCTATGTAATGCTGGGGATGATAGGGAGGATAGAAAAACATGAAATGGAGTCATAACAACACGCCACTACCTGCCTTAGGTCTCCCCGCAGACTTGGTTGGTAGTGAGACCAATGCAGAAATCGAAATATGATGAAAAATGACATAATAATAATAGTAGTAGTAATAATAATAATAGTAGTAATAACAGTAATAATAATAATAATAGTAATAATAATTATAGTAATAAGATTAATAATAATAATAATAGTAATAATAGTAATAATAATAATAATAATAGTAATGGAGTATGTGAGAATGAAAACTACAGTTATTACTTATAAAGGCAGCGGTTTAATTATTACCACGATAAGGCGACTGATAATCTGTTTAAACGCTAAAAATCCACGTATAAAATCAGATCCAGATATTCCATGACTCATTAGAGCCATAGGGGCACCACATGTACTGCAGCTGTGGTTGAAACTGTGTTTCTTTGGGTACGACTACGTGACAGAACCCAACCCTCTCCAGGTTGATTTCAATTCAAAGTTTTCCTTCTCCTAGAACGGTTGTCATCCAAGAATGTCCTGCAATTTTACCCATAGCTTAGGAAGAAGAGATGTATTCATACCTTTCCCAGTGGTATTATGGTCAACCATATCGTGTATGGTTGACCATATTTTAAAAATGGGACTTACATAATATTTTATGAATATAAAAAAAATTATTTTAAAAATCTTGAGAGGAAAATGATTTTCATTAAGCTTTTCAATTTTTAATTAGTAAATATAGTTTTCACTTAATAATATTACCATCTAACCGGTTAAAAGTAATGCGAAATTTTAAAAGATTTATTTATTACAATTATTATATTAAAATTTTAAAAGCATAAAAAATTCCTGTAAAAAAGAAGACTACCACCCCATTAAATTTGTTGTTTTTCATTTTATTTTATTTATTTATTTATTTATTTTACTTTTTTCAGGGCAGTCTTATCGATTGCACCTTAAACTTTCCGATTGACAAAAAAAATTTGGAAAAATTTAAATATTTCAACAATTTTAGTGGGGGGGGGGCTCAGTTTTTTATACAACGTTATAGTAAATCAATCCTCCATTTTGAAATCACTCGCTGGTACGACATTACCACCACCTGTAAATTGGTCGGTTATCAATATTTTTTTTTACTTTTTTCAGTGCAATTATATCGATTAAACACTGAAGTTTCCGATTGACAATAAAATTTGTAAAAATTTCAACATTTAAACAATTTTAGTGGGGTGGCTTAGTTATTCATACACCCTTATAAATCGATCCTGAGCAATAAACTTTTTGCTTGCACATATTTAACAACTAAATCCTTTGCGAAACTTTTGAATAAAGCCATTCTTGGAGTTTCCGATAGAAGATGCCATTGCAAGAACTGAAGAAAACTTGAAAAAGACAAAAACAAGTCGTCCCCAAAAAAAACAAAGCGACCCCAACGCGAGTGGTTCCAAAATGGAAAATCGATTTACTATAACGTTGTATGAGAAACTGAGATCCCTCCCTTAAAATTGTTTAAATATTGAAATATTTTCAATTTTATTTTTGATAATCGGAAACTTTATGTAATAACCGATAAGATTGTGCTGAAAAAAGTTTAAAAAGAAATGAAAAACAACAAATTTATAGGTGGTGGTAATCTCCTTCAGGTCCGCCAATTTTTTTTTTTCTTCTTAAGACAGTAGTGTCCGAAATAAATCTTATTTGAAAAGGAATTAAAAATGTCTTATGATTAAATGTCATAGTTTTATTGTATTATATATTTTACATTTCGGTGTCGATTTTCGGGAAATGAGTAGTAGTTTGAAAAAAAAATTATGATTTACATTCTCCCATGAGTCCTGCTTTTAAACTAATTAAAAAAAAATTCGGATAGAAATGTAATTTGTCTGAATTTCATGAAATTAAGTAAATGTATTAAGACAATTATTTGATTTTTTCAAGAATTCTCAAATAAATGTTTTATTTATTTTTACCGGGAAAAGCCGCGCAAAAACACAAAAATAAATAAATAAATATAGAATGTAAATATTACAGATGACTGACGAAAAATAAATGAAGATTTTTAACTGAAATTTTGAACGAGCTAAAAAGATTAAAAAGTTAATCAAATGAAAGACAATTTCGTCTTTTGTTTTAATAACAACAAATATTTTGATGATAAAACTTCGTTTTATTAATTTTGGGGCCTTCTTTCATCATGTTATTCTGCTTTGTCAGCGAAAAAGTAAATTGCATTCCCAATTCACTCGCGTGGTTACAGCTGATGACATCGTCAAATTGAGGCAAGCTCGAGCTGACTTTGGCAGACAATTGGACATCAGTGAAAATAATGTCGCAGAATAACACGATAAACTGATAAATAAAGACTTTCATGAGACTAAATCTGTAGATGACATCATTTAAGGAAGAAGACGGAACATTTTTTTTTTTTGCTATGTTAGCTGAAACTTTTCGTCTCATTGAAACAAAGATTACAAAGATAGATGATCAAAATCGTAATACAGAGTATAGCGGTTGCTATGTGTTATCTTACCCACATTTGACCCATGTGATTTACTCGTCTGCGATTGGCTTATAAATAACTACTGTTCTTGTATTGGACAATTTAACAATCGCAGTCGCTTTAACCTTTCACCTCAGAAGCAACTTTCACGTGTGTTTTGTTGATTAGTTAATTTTTAAGCCAATCACAGATTTTTCTTGTATAAACAAAGTTTTTCCCGCGCTTGCTCGTGGATGCACTTTCTACACATAAATACGACAGATTTTCGCAAAGCTTACTCACAGGCTGCCTAAGACTACTACATCACATGTAAGTCTCTCTCTACTCACCTCTACCTAACGCACACACAGACACAGAACTTTGTCTTCTGTCTGACTTTCTTGCCTAACGCACACACAGACACAGAAATTTGTTTTCTGTCTGAATAATTTCATCAAGGACTTTTTATCTTTGAACTCTTGACGATAATCTTAACAACTGTTACAAATCTTTCTTTCAGCTAAAAAAACTTCGTACATCTTACTTTGTTCTATTAACAGACAAAGGGGAATAACTCTTTTCTTTTTAATTTACCTTGCTGTGTATGTACTGCCATTATATGTATTGTTGTTGTTTGTTCAATATATTTTAATTTGTTGGTTACAAATTGGAATTGTTGTTTTCATTATTTCTTGTTGGGCGAATCATAATATAAATCGTTAGAAGACCCAAAATCCTCTACACAGAGAAATTCAAAATGTACGGTCCTGATGGGATCGGCTGCTACAAATTTATCTATGACGAGAGAACAAAAGGCTTTGTAAAATGTTCTTTTCTACATAATTCAAAAAACTGACTCCAGCAGTAAGCCTCTCTTTTCCAACAATGGAATAAAAAAAACAACGTGCCAAGAAGACAAAAAATTATACGTAACTGCCACTTCTACTTCCTCAGTTTCTTTTCTCGCACTTCCCGCCTGCGGAACTCCCTGCTGTATACTTGCTTCCTTGATAGCTACAATCTCCAAGAGTTTAAGTGCAACGTCAACTATCATCTTATCTCAGTGTTCTTGACAGGCTCCAAAGGAGAATCTGTAATGTAAATGGTCCCGACTTGGCGGCTTCACACCAGCCACTTTCTCACAGGAGGGATGTGGCTTCTCTCTGTCTATTACATTACTGCCTTGCTTTAGACAAGATGATTAAAAATAAAAAAATTAACAGATCTATCCTCTTCAATAGCAGCTAGTTTGTCATCATTTTCCCCTGTGTCATTCAATTATTTATGCTATGTGATCCCATCAATATATCTGGCAGTATGAAAGATATCGACGAAAGGAGAGAAAATATAAACCATAAATCATGATATTTCTTTATTTTATTATTATTTTTTTTAATCATTTCACCCCGAGCAAGGCAGAAATGCCACTGATGAGCTGGGGTCTTCATAACTGTAAAAAGATTAATTAGAAAAGAGTGAGGAGTACAAACTAGTTAGAAAGGAGCAATAGAAAGATGAGAATGCAGGTGCGATGACAGATACATAGGTGGAGAGAAAGGGAAGGATATACGGGGGTGGGGAGAGAGCTAGAGTCCAGTGGTTAATAGATGAGTATTGACATTGCATTTAAATTCCTGGGGGTTGTAGCCGTCAGGAAAGCAAGAATACGGGAGCGAGTTCCACAGGCGGGAAGTGCGAGAAAAGAAGCTGCAGGAGTAGAATTGTCGTCTGCATTTGGCTAACCTAACTGTGAATGGGTGGGACCCAGTTGCCAATCTGGTTGCACGAGTAAACACCTGTTGAGGAGGAACCAGTGACTTAAGTTCGTTGGAGCAGAAGCCATGAAAGTATTTATAGAACAGACAAAGGGAGGCCACATTTCGACGGTGGGGAAGTGGCTGCAGTCGAGCCGCCAGATCAGTACCTATCACATTACAGACTCTCCTTTGGATCCTGTTGAGAACACTGAGGAGAACGGCAGAGGCGCCTGACCATAAATGGCAGCAGTACTCCATGCACGGATGGATGGTTGACTTGTATATATGCAGGATGGATTCAGGCGGAAAAAACATCCTGGGTCGGCATAGTGACCCAACCTTCTTAGCAGCAGATTTAGCTATGGAATCAATATAGTGGTTCCATTTAAGGTCAGAGGAGAGGGTAAGGCCGAGGAGGCGTAGTGTGTTGCTCTCAGGGAGAATCGCTTGGTTCATGCTTATTCAGCTTTGTCCGCAGATGACGTGAGAACCTCAAATTCATGGATTAAAGGAGATATTGAGGATTTCCTATTCTTCAGCACTCGTTTGCAAATCCTCCAATAGTCCTTGAAGCCGAACTTGCGGTCAGCTATGCGCTGTCGCATTCTCTCAGCAAACAACCGTTTGGCGTTATTTAGGATTCTCTTGCACTCATTGCGAGCAGGCATGAACAGGCGCCTATTGTGATCAGATAATCAGATGACTGTCTCCGGAATAGACGGAAGTAATGGTTCCTGTGGGCAATGTCGGCTGAGCAGGCAGGAGAGAACCACGGAGAGGAATGAGGTTTTAGGCAATACTTCCTGGTCGGCTTTCACCCATGACGAGATCTCAGCTGATAAATCGAACACTTTGCCCCAAGGGACGTCGCAGAGGAAATCGCGAAAGGCATCCCAGTCAGCCTTTTGGTATAGGTAGGAGGTCCTATAGGTAGGGGGCTCCTGAGGGGAGTGAGAGTGGAAAGAAATACTGAGAGAGCCTACAGCGTGGTCGGAGTTGCCGAGAGGGCAAAGCTGCGAGACTTGACAGGCGTCAGGCGCAGAGGTGAAACATATATCTAGTAGTGAGGAATGACCCGAGGGAGTGCTTGGGAAGCGAGTGGGGAAGTCCACCACTTGCGTAAGGGATTGCGAAATAGCGAAGTTCATGGCGTGAATGCCCGCTGGATCAGTAACAGCGTTTTCAAGCCACTCAGAGTGATGGGCGTTGAGACCTCCGAATACAAATATGTGGGCAAATGGGTGATAGGAAATAGCCTTATCTATGTCGTCAGCAATGCTATCTAGTAGGGAGCAGTCAGGAAAGGAGAGAGAACGGTAAAGAAAGAATAAGTAACTAACCGAACTGAGGAGAGACAGGCGGAGACATATGTATTAGTGGTCAGTAGATTCGAGTGAAGTCACCCTAGCTATGGGGAGGTGTTCGCTGACGTAGACACCCAGTCCACGCATGTGGACAGTGGAATCCTTCCTTAAGAGGGGAAGATAACCAGGGATGGAGAGGTCAGAGGAGGGAATAGCTGAGTTGAGGTTAGTTTCGCAGAGCGCAAGGATGTCCGGGGACTTTTCATGCAGGAATGCTTCTACACTAGGAAAGTTAGTACGAATGCCCCGGATGTTAGTGAAAGAAAGGTTAATGGGTTTATAATGGTGGTTTTATTTTAACTGGTTTAGGGTCATTTCTGATTTGTTTCGTCATATGTTTTTGTTTATAGAAAGGGACCTAGAGTAGAGGATACAGGCGGTCATTATCCACGATCTGTGCGGGAGGGAAACTGGCTAGGGCTGCAACAAGGTGTGGCCTCAGGGTTGCCCACCGAAAGCGCTTGCAGGGACACCTATCCATGCGCGACATGGCACTACAAGAACCCCGATATTATACAACTGTTGATATATGGAAGATATCGATGAAAGTAGAGAAAATAGAAACCTTTAATCATGATATTTTTTATATGAAAGATATCGATTGAAGGACAGAAAATAGAAACGTTTAATCATGATATTTCTTTATATGAAAGACTAGCAGTATAGCCCGGCGTTGCTCGGGTGTAATGAAAGCTTTAAAACTAATCCATGGACCTGGAGCTCAGACTCTTTGGACGTTTGCTCGAAAGACTAAAATTCAATAGTTGTTTCCAGTTAATGCGAAACTGTAGACTGTAAGAAAAATGAATGGATGCAAGTCAAATTTTCATTTCCTGGTATCGATATCAAATAAGTTTTGTACGTCGTAAACTGAATTTTGAAGGCTAAATAAGTCCTCTGAGTAAATGGTATCATGGCTGAGACTAAGAACTACAATTATACCTACTTTGAGCCAAACCCGAAGCAAAAACTAAAATAAAAGAGCTGAAAAAAATACAGACATACAGGCAGATAAACACTCACACACACAAACATCTTGTCTTTTATATATATATATATATATATATATATATATATATATATATATATATATTATCGATTTTCTGCACTATTGTATGAACTGCAACCTTGAAACTTATGAATATCGTTTTTTATGTCTTTGTCTATGAGTGTATCAAATTTGATTAAAATCGGACCACTCCTTCTATAACCCGATTTTTTCGATTATCGATAACTTTACTAAGCAACGATAACAGTTATCAAAAATAGCAAACGCAGTTCGTAAATTTGTAATGCGGTTCTATGACGTCACACCACGTGAGAGCTCGAAATGATAACAGAAACATATATTTAAATGCAATGTAATATGTTATGACCAGATTTAAACGTGATTTTATTAAGTGGGGGTTGTTTGGATTATAATGTAGATGGCCTCCAATATCTGAAGGTTCTTTTTACTGTGTGTATCTGTGAGGATTATTGTATTGTTGACTAAAATCTGTCTGATATTACCTATATGGCTATGTCTTTCTAAGAAATGTTGTTAGATCGTACTCTGATCAGATAAGTGACAGGTAAGTCTACGGGAGAGCGTGGTTGTAGTAAAACCAATAAACCCACTACATATATTGGTTTTACTATAAATTATATATATATATATATATATATATATATATATATATATATATATGAGAGGGAGTACATATGCGTGCGTGTTTATTTTTTTTTTTTTTAAAGCTTTCTGACCTGCTCACCACTTATCTATATATAAACGATATTTTGGCCATCAGAAAAACAAACGGATCTCGAGATGTAAATCACAAGTTTATTCACCTGAAAAGAGTTAATTTTAGACTTGAAACACGTGTAGTGACACAAATACCGTTATGGACACTTAATATATCATACAAAAAAACAAGTGAAATTCATTATAACAACAACAATAAATTTACACTTAAAAAAATGTTCACGGATTCTCGCATTATTTTCTTCTAACATAATATATAAAAAATATAATATATATAATAAAATATATAAATTAAAATTGCAATAATTATTTCATTCTTCCATTTAGTCACAATAGATTTTTTTAAATTTGGCGAAGCAGTAACCTTTTCCCTCCTACCTACCACTACTAACCCAATGTTAAAGCCACATTCCTCACACTACCATAGAAGAAATCACAACAAAGATTTCTCTAGCTTAATCCTATAATCGCCAACATTACCCCCCCCCACCTTTACTAGCTCTTGCCTACGTCATTAGAATTTTTCCTCATTCTTTGATTAAACGGGGTTGAAAATGCTTGTCTTAAACTGACATGTTGAAAAAAGCTATTCACCCTCTAAATTTTATCTGAATTTACACACACACACACACACACACACACACACACATATATATATATATATATATAATGTTTGAATAGTCAGTCAGTTAAGTGCCATACGTGAAACACGCTCAGACATGACTGAATGGGCAGAAGATTATCTCGCAGTAGATTGCCATTCCTTTCTGCGGTAGACTGGTTGCCAGCCAAGGCTATAGAACCCAATCTGTCTTATTATTTAACCCATAACTGAAGGGAAGAGACGGATTCCCAAGGGTATTTGTGCGTAAATGAATACAAGGAATTCAACTAGAATTCGAACTCGGCTCTCCGATTTGATAGTACTATATAAATAAAGCATTGTTCATATCTTACCAGGTCTACTATGCTACTTTTCCACGTAATTGTCATTGAGATTCAAGCGCATGTCACTATTATTGGGCTTAGTACGTATATTCGACCATGCAGTGTGAAGTCTATGAACAGTAAAACTTTTTTCAACCCTAGAATGCATTTGCCGTCTATTCTTTCACTAACTGCAGAACATTGACTTCAGTAGGGTCAGTGTCCGCGCGATAGTTCTTTCCAGATCATGGAAATAAACCCTTTGTCTCATGTGGTGGGGAGGGGATAACGTGATCCACTCAGGCGGCATTACTGTTCCTAGTATGTAAAGAAATGCATAGGTATTTTATATATATATATGAAATGAATTGTTTGAACATTATTTTTTATCGATACTCGTATTTATGTAGATATTCTGTTTTTTAATTAAATAGAATTATATATTTATATCTACCGGCCTGATTATTTACGATAAATTGTTATTACGAACCTGCGACACCTATCTACATAGGGAAAGCTACCATTTGATCTGGCAACGTCTTAGACCGCTCGACCACGAATGACCTCCAGTCGAAACGAGGTTTTAATCAAGCCTATATAACACAATTTTCGAGTTATCGCAATAACCATATCTGCTCTGAAATGTATCGTAATGTCAACAAATGTAAACATATTACGGAAATTAACGAATTTTAACGTTAAAAATTCATTAATCTCCGTAATATATATATATATATATATATATATATATATATATATATATATATAAGAAAAATTAAGGCAGACACGTTATTTCATGGTGAACCGGAATTATAGGTCTATTTCAGGCGAACCATCGTCAGCTTCTGTCTTTATTTAACAAAGGATCCTTTGTTAAATAAAGATGGAAGCTGACGATGGTTCGCCTGAAATAGACCATATACTTCCGGTTCACCATGAAATAACGTGTATGCCTTAATTTTTCTTATATTTGCTCTATATATATTTATATACATATATATTTAGAGCTCTCTTAGATAGTTATCCTACCACTGTATGTACAGGATGCTCCTTTGGATTCTTCTATACCCACACAGCACGCTGATATATATATATAAAATCTGCATTGTAGAGCAATGATATTGGCTCCGAATGAGAAATCGGAGAGCCGAGTTCAAATTCCAGTTAAATTCATTGCATTTACTTGTGCGCAATACCTTCAGAAAAGGGATTAATCCGTCTCTTCTCCCTCCAGCTATGGGTTAAATAACAAAATAGATTGAGTTCTATAGCATTGGTTGGCAACCAGTCTATTGCAGAAAGTAATGGCAACCTACCACGGGAAAATCTTCTGCCTAGTCAGTCATGTCTCTTTTGAGATATAATCGTCCATGCGTGTATCACGTGTGACACCCAACTGACTGATTGAATATAATAGTTGGAAACATGATTAAGGCTTCTACTGGGCATAACGTGGGGGATCAGTTTTATATAGTTATGAAGTCATAAACTGATCCCCCACTAATTACTACTTAATAATATAATACATCTCTTTCCCCTCTAGCTATGAGTCAAATAACACGACAGATTGTGTTCTATAGTATTCTGTGTTCTATAGTCTATTGCAGAAAGTAATGGCAACCTACCGCGAGAAAATCTTCTGGCTAGTCAATCATGTTTCTTTTGAGATATGATCGTCCATGCGTGTATCACGTGTGACACCCAACTGACTGAATGAGCGTGAATCAACAATAACTTCGGGAAAAGACGTTAGTCTTTGGAACGAATGTCAAAGTTACAGGTGCTTTAGAGCAAATATTGTTGAAGATAAAAAAAAAATCTCTGCATTCACACATAAAAACACAATTTCACACCCAAATTTACAATGAAAGGGAGAGACCTTTTAAGTTAAAAAAAAATATGCAGATTAGTAATTAAAATCTCTTCAAACGTTGAGGTGGTCGTTATGTGGAACATTGTTAGTTGTTGTTGTTGTTGTTGTTGATGATGATGATGATGATGATGATGTCTCTACAATCAATCACCCTAGTCTCAAGTTAGACTGTCAGTAACCACCCAAAAGTCGTCAAATATAACAAATCTTCTTCAATGTGCCGTGTTCCTTCAGAACACGGCACATTGAAGAAGAGAAAGCCATCATTCACTTACGAAGAAATACACTTGGTAAAGGTATTGATCTATCAATTTCCCCTCCAACTATGGATTGAATAGCAGGACAGATTGGTTTTTGTTTAAATTTTGTTTAATGGCATATCTACCTCTGTGGATTATTTAATGCCAAAAAGGTGGGATTTTAAGGTATTTTTTTAATGTTCAGTTATAGTGAGAAGATTGATTTAGTCAGATTTTAATAATTTTTTTATTCTTTTTTATTTTAAAAATGTTTTCTAGTTTTTTATTTAAAAATGTTTTGCTGAGAATCATTTTCTCTTTAAAAATGTATTGTTGGTAATACTTTTCCTTCAAAAATGTATATTCTTCTATAAAAATCTATTTTTATGCATATCTATATATAAAAAGCAATTTGTGAGTCTGTGTGTGACTGGTCCCTATGCACGCCTACATTTTTTAAGCTACGCCATTTAAAATTTCTAGGGACACATATCTACAGGGAAGCCAGGTCGGAACATACTTTTTGAGTTTTAAGTTCAGCAATTTTCCCTTTCGCACTTTTTGGCCAATGGAGTCGATTGTTTACATTTGCTCCTTAAAACATCTAAGATCTAAGATGGTTGCTGAATTACGTCACAGAAATTAAATCACACTTGTCAAATGAGACTAAAATATTTTTTATTAAAAAACAAAATGAGCCTTTATATTTAATTTTTATTTCACCGTTTTGAAAATTCATTTGGTTAACAAAAAAATGTGAATATTTTTCCCCGTATTTTTTAAACAAAAGAAATTTTTTTTTTTAAAGTGTTTTTTCAAACAAAAACAAAATATGTAAAATAAAAAGTGGCATCTTCTCCTACTAAAATGTTCTGAGTTGCACGGGCAACGCCGGGCTATCTTGCTAGTATTTCTATAAAAGTGCATTTTTATACTTTTATAGTGTTTTGACCCCAGTTTGGGGTTTAACTATTTGTCCATAGCTGGAACACTAACAGGTGTTACCACTCCGGATCAGGGTGAACCTGGGAACAACAGCAATTAAGAGGTGGTTTCATGCTCCTCACAACCTCCCAATCAGAGGCCTTGCTACTACTCAAGGTCAGAGTGGACCTGGGACAACAGCAATTAAGAGGTGGTTCCATGCTCCTCACAACCTCCCAATCAGAGGCCTTGCTACTACTCAAGGTCAGAGTGGACCTGGGAACAACAGCAATTAAGAGGTGGTTCCATGCTCCTCACAACCTCCCAATCAGAGGCCTTGCTGCCGGATGCAGTTTACCATCATACCCAGGACCACAGGACATATTGGATACTATAGTCTCGGTTAGTAACCGGTCTACTGCAGAAACCCATCAGTTGTTGTTAGGGGTTGCAGGTTTGAATCCTACCGAATGACATATTTTTTCTAACAAAATTTCTCATAAATATTCAGGCTGGGAGAGTTATATATATATATATATATATATATATATATATATATACTTCTGAATTAAAAACAGAATATCTACTCAAATACGAGTATCGATTAAAAATAATGTTCAAACAAATAAATTAAATCCTAACAGATCTCAAGTTTGACGTCACTACATCTCACCTTTGTCGATACAAGCGTTATACTTGGGCAATTAATTGAAGAAATATTAGCTACAATCAAAAACGTATAAGGCAGGTGGCCATTGGTGTGTGTGTCAGGACATCTCTCCACAGAGAGTAAGCAGTCCGTGTAAAATTCCCCCCTTCTACGCCTTGGCCAACATTATTTCTAATTGTTGATTCTTGTTGAGTTCTTCTTCTATGTGCCCTGTCCCTTCAGGGCGTAGGCGATCATGGCTTTCCACGTCTCCCTATCCCTGGTGGCTCTTAGCACACCTTCTCCTGTTACACCACCAAAACCCCGCTCTGCCATTCACTAGCTCAAGCCCATAAATCTAGAGTATAAATGTATAGAAACTAATATGGCCACAAAATGAGGGATCAGTTTATAAATTGATTATAATATAGAATTGATCCCCCATTTTACATCCACATTATAATTTCTTATAAATAGTTTGCATTTATATTCTTCTTCTATGTGCCCTGTTCTTTCAGGA
Organism: Ascarosepion bandense; assembly: GCA_037127315.1. Taxonomy (NCBI): domain Eukaryota; kingdom Metazoa; phylum Mollusca; class Cephalopoda; order Sepiida; family Sepiidae; genus Ascarosepion; species Ascarosepion bandense. The sequence continues at coordinate 784,664 of JBBBDQ010001083.1, read as the reverse complement.
CGTAGGCGATCATGGCTTTCCACGTCTCCCTATCCCTGGTGGCTCTTAGCACACCTTCTCCTGTTACACCATGCAACCCTCGTTCCATCATCCACCTGATTAGGTCCTTCAACTATGTTATCCGTTGCTTGCCCCTGTCTCTTTTTCCCCTATATCTGGCCTGTTAGTATCAGGTTCTCCAAGCCCTCCTTCCTCATTGCATGTCCCAAGAACTTCAGCTGTCTCTTCCTGATGCTCAGTATTAATTTCCTTTTCGTTTCCATCCTTTCCAAAACCTCATCATTGCTCACATGCTTGATCCATGATATTCGCAGCATCCTTCTGTAGAACCACATTTCAGTTGCTTCAAGTTTTTCCTTCATCTTTGATGATATTGTCCAGTATTCACTGCCATATTGAAGAACTGACATCACATAGCAATCCAGTATTCTCTTCTTTGTTTCTAGTGAAATTGTCCCGTTTCTTAATACTTTACTCAACTTCTGGAATGCTTCTTTCGCCATACCAATTCGCCTTCGGATCTCAGTGTCGCACTTTCCGTCTTCTGTTATAACACTTCCCAGGTATTTAAATTTTTGGACCTGCTAGATTCTAGTATCCCCGCTCTGTATTTGGCATATTGGGCTACCCTTTTTGCTGATGACCATACATTCAGTTTTCTTGCAGTTTATTTGTAGTCCTTTCTTGTCACTCTCTTCGTGATGTAGTGTTTAGCAGTACATGCAGAAATATTACCATAGATTTATTCATTAATGTTTTCTTAATAGCAGAAATAGTTAGACGTCTATCACCGACATTAATAGTCAGTGTCCAATCACAGAAAGAAAAGAAAAAATAGTTTCCAATGTTGATCTTCGAGAATGTGATAATTCATCAGGTTAAGTTAGATTGATGACCTCCAAGCAGCCCAATTAGTTATGGATATTTACGATGTAGATACAAACGAAAATTGAGATTAAAGAATGTTTCGACATCAAGTAAGAGAGGTTGCTTACTTTCAAAATCAAAATATAAAATCCTGGATTTTACATAGGATTAAACATCGACCTCTCGTAGTATGGGTGGGGGATATACTAGACGTAAACCAAAACTCAATCGATTATAGCTAGTTTCATGAAATACACTTGTATATATAAATATGTTCTTGATTGATGTGCGTTGTGGTGCAATTGATTTCTCGAAACGAGAAATCGGGAGCCGAGTTCGAATTCTGGATGAATACCCTGCAGTCTAATACCATTGAGAAAGAAATTAATCCACCCCTTCCCTCCAATGATGGATTAAATAACAGGACAGATTGGGTTCTATAGTCTTGGCTGGCAACCAGACCACCAGAGCAGGTAGTGGCAACCTGTTGCGGGATAATTAAAAAATGCCTACCTAAACGCTGTGGAGCGCATTCAGGACACAGTGAAAACAATAATATCGCTGTTGGCCATCCACTTCATCCCTGACTGTCTCCGGCAAATCTCGCTTATGTCGTGTCACCGGACACATATGGAATGGGAAGAGAGAGTGAGGCTGACGACCATGCGCAACTGTCCCTCACTTAAATCCAATTGAAGCGCAAGTCATGACTTCTAACTCTAGAAGTCGTGGTCATCCTCGCCTGCGAGGGACGAACAGTATATATATATGTGTGTGTGTGTGTGTGTGTGTGTGTGTGTGATGCGATGGATGAATTGTCGTCTAAATGACACCAAAAACGAAAATAACACCGTCATCTCATTTTAACAGATAAACAGGGTGCGATGCATGAATTGTCGTCTAAATGACGCTACAACGAAAATAACCCTGACATCTCATTTTAACAGATAGACAGGGTGCGATGCATGAATTGTCGTCTAAATGACGCCAAAACGAAAATAACAATGACATCTCATTTTAACAGATATGTTTACCAAAACTACACAAAAATATCTTAAAATACCAAGAGGTAAATTTATTCAATAAAATCACCACTGGCTTCCACCATGCAGTAGTGATTCCTATGTCCTCAATGTCTATATCTATAAATGCTCTGCAGGGTGCGATGGATAAATTGTCCTCTAAATTACACAAAAATTAAAATAAAACTGACATCTCATTTCAACAGATATGTTTACCAAAATTACATTAAAATATCTTGAAATACTAAAGAATAAATTTATCCAATAAAATCACTATTCTCTAAAACCATGGCCTCCAGACGACTTTAGAATCTCCTGCAAATATTCTGGACGGTCTACACGTTTAAGTTGATGAATGCTGCCATAATCGTTGCCTTCAGCTCATCGTTTGTGTTACAATGAATTTTCTTGGTTTCTCGCTCTACTGCAGCCCCACACATAATAATCAAGGGGGTTGCAGTCTGGGGAGTCAGGTGGCCAGATGTCAGTAAGGGGTGATGTGGTCACAGAAATTGTATGCCAGTCATGACTGGATTCTCCTGCTTGTGTAGCATGGTGTAAAGTCCTGTTGACAGACATAGGTTCTTCTAGCAGTCACCCTTTTGACCCAGGGAAGCACTACCTCCTTAAGGTACTTGATGTAGGCCTCTTTATTGAGTCTAAGGCCCACATCGACGAATTCGGGAATTCTTTAATCAGAATGATCAGAGCTAGTTTTTCCGAACTGCCGTACCTTCTTAATCACCATTAAACTCATCTAACTCTTCCTGAATCCTCAACACTGTCCTCAGATTGACACTCAAACACTCTGAAACGTTCGTATTTGAGCTTCCGGTGCGAATGCCAAGCAGTACGGCATGACATTTCCAAATTTCTGGCGGAATGAATGGTGTTCTTTATCTCGAAAACGGTTCCCTATATATATATATATATATATATATATATATATATATATATATATATATATAATTTAGCGCATTTAAATGAAGTATAGCTTATAATCAACTTAAATGACGTGTTGAGCTTTTCTTTATAAATATCATATTGCTCTGGATAACATCCATTGAGCTCTCTATATAGATATAACACTTAATATTATTTATTAAGTTGATCTTGTTGGATTATCCTCGCTGTTTACGAACTGGACATCTATTATATATATATATATATATATATATATATATATATATATATATATATATAGTGTATCGATGCAACAGATATTTTTCTAAACATATACTGTTAAATATAAAAGACAATGAATGTCTATTATGTTTAATCATGAGCCTTTCTAAACATCGTATTTTGGCTTTAATTTTAGGTGAGAATAAAGACAAAAACTGCCCAACACTTGGATATTTTTTTATTATGCTGGTTCTAAACTGTATATATATATATATAATTTAGCGCATTGAAATGAATTATAGTTTATAACCAATTTAAATGACATGTTGAGTTGTCCCTTATAAATATCATATTGCTCTAGGTAACATCCACTGAGCTCTCTATACAGATATAACACTTGATATTAACACTTGATATTTTATATTAAATTGATCTTGTTGGATTATCTTCGCCGTTTACGGACTGGACACACACACACACACACACACACACACACACACACACACACACACACACACACATATGTATATATATAACCATGCGGTGTAAATATAGAAGAATCCAAAGGAGTATCCTGTACATACAGTGGTAGGAGAGCTCTAAATATATATATGTATATAAATACATATAGAGCAAATATAAGAAAAAAATAGGGCAGACACATTATTTCATGGCAAATTGGAAGTTTGGCTGATTTCAGGTAAACCATTATCAGCTTCAGTCTTTGTTGTACAGAAGATTCGTGTAAAATCTTCTGTACAATAAAGACGGAAGCTGATAATGGTTCGCCTGAAATAGGCCATACTTCCAATTTACCATGAAATAACGTGTCTGCCTAAATTTTACACACACACACACACACACACACACATATATATATATATATATATATATATATATATATAAATATTCGCGCACACGATTTCAGTTAGGAATAAATCGTTATTCGCCTTGGACGACCAGTTTAAACTGATTTAAACTTTATAAAATTTGGTAAAATAAAAATTATATAAAAAGAATTTCTTCTAGCTTTTATGTCTCTTTTTTTTTTAATTTGAAAACCTAGCGATATTTTTAATAATTCATTATATTGACAAGTCTAAGCTTATTCTGCTATCTTTAATGAATCAAACATGAAAGTCACATTCGTGACCAATTACGCGTAAAAGGTTTGACGCATGAATGCATTCTTGCTTTTATATCAAGAAAAAAAAACTTTTAAAATGGAAAACATTTAACCGCTGCCAAATTATAAATACAAAAAACAGTAACCATTTATCGTTTTAAGAAAGAGAAAACATTAACAATATCTATCTATCTATCTATATATATATATATATATATATATATATATATATATATATAACTACAGGCCATATATATGTGTGTATGCGCATGCGTGTGTGTTGGCCCATCATCATTCATTTATTTTTAGTCAATTAACTACAAAACTGTCCTTTTCAAGACAACTCTTTTCAGCAACCACAAAACTATCTTTTTTTAGGGCAACGTTCTTGAATATCCCAAAATTGTCCTTTTCTGGAATAATGCTCTCCTCGCCTTCTAAATTAGAATGCAGAATTGTACATGCAATATTCAATTTAAAAAAATGTTTCTTATAATCCAAAAAATATTCTGCCTTTAAATAACCCATAAAGGGTTCATAAGTCGTATAAACCAAATCAACCATCAGTGTGTGTTTTGGTGCAGTAGATATCAGCTTGGAACGAGACATCGGAGAACTTAGTTCGAATTCCAGTTGAATTCCTTGCATACACTTATACGCAAATACCCTTGGGAAATGTATTAATCTGTCTCTTTCCTCCAGCTATGGGTCAAATAACAGGACAGATTGGGTTTTATAGCCTTGGTTGGCAACCAATCTACCGCAGAAAGTAATGGCAACCTATTGCGGGAAAAACTTTCGTGACATGATCGCCCAAGCATGTATCACATATGGCACTTAACTGACTGACATTTTTCAATGAACAAAATATCTTTTTAAGAGTTGTATTTTCAATTATTTCTTTCGTTCTGAAGAAACGAAAGAGAAATCACAGTTCTAGTGATTGTGACGTATTTTTGATTTTATGTAACTACAGGTAACATCAGCTATCGAGCAGGTGAGAAACTTTACTGGAATTAACTATAATCTGGCTACTTTGCAGGGTTTTTCGGAAAGTAACCAATCCATTTGCAAGTTGTATAAATCGGAAAGTTGAAGCAGAAGAAAAAAACCTGACACTAAGTAGCCTTCTCTTTGCACCTCGACGTAATGTAATGATTAACAATTAACTAATTGATTAATTGATTTTCTCGCGAAATCATTTACGATTGAGTAGTGAGATAGATGCTCACTAAGTGATCTATATTTTCGGCTTCGTGGCAAATCTAAATTACGCTTAGTAAATCGCTTGGTTGTGGTGCATTGGATATCGGCTCGGAACGAGAAATCGGGGAGCCGAGTTCGAATTCCAGCTGAATTCATTGCATTCACTTACGCGCAAATACCCTTGGGAAAGGTATTAATCCGTCTCTTCCTTCCAGTTATAGGTTAAATAGCAGGACAGATTGGGTTCTATAGCCTTGGTCGGCAACCAGTCTACTACAGAAAGCAATGTCAACCTATTGCGGGATAATCTTCTGCCCAGTTAGTCATGTCTCTTTCGAGACATGATCGCCCAAGCGTGTATCACGTATGTCACTTAACTGACCGAAATCGCTTGAGGTATTTTGGTAACTATAGATAAAAATCTCATTCAAGAATGTAGAGTTATGGAAAATGGAAGATTATCGGATTAGTGGTTCAGTGATTGAGACTAGTTAAGTTAAACGTAGGATGGATTAAAACCAGCCTATTTCTTCCTCAAACTTGTCCTTGTGCCTCATTTGATTTATCTATTTGATGGATTTCATAAATAAATTTTGTTCGCCCTACTTACTGCATACATATTGATTTTGTTTCATCAGGTGTTCACGCCTCCACGTTCTGATCTAAACTGGAACTGTGTGTGTGTGTGTGTGTGTGTGTGTGTGTGTGTGTGTGTGTGTGTGTGTGTTACCTATAGACTCCGAAACGGCTGAACCGATTTTCTTGAAAATTTACAGAGTTGTGCTAAAAGCGTCTGCGAGTGTTCTTAGTTAGGTTTTGTGTCGAGGTACCCCCGATAAATATCGAACATCGATAATCGAAAAATCAGGTTATAGAAGGAATAGTCTGATTTTAATCAAATTTCATACACTCATAGACAAAGACATAAGAAACGATATTCAGAAGTTTCAAGGTTGCAGTTCTTACAATAGTGCAGAAATCGATAATATATATATATATATATATATATATATAAAAGGTTAGATGTTTGTGTGTGTGTCTGTTTATCTGCCTGTATGTCTGTATTTTTTCAGCCCTTTTATTTTAGTTTTGGCTTCGGGTTTGGCTCTAAGTAGATATAATTGTAGTTCTTAGTCTCAGCCATGATACCATTTACTCAGAGGACTTATTTAGCCTTCAAAATTCAGTTTACGACAAAAAAACTTATTTGATATCGATACCAGAAAATCAAAATTTGACTTACATCCATTCATTTTTCTTTCAGTCTACGGTTTCGCTTTAACTGGAAACAACTATTGCTTTTTAGTCTTTCGTGCCAACGTCCAAAGAGTCTGAACTCCAGGACCATGGATTAGTTTTAAAGCTTTCATTACACCCGAGCAACGCCGAGCTATACTGCTAGTTGCTCATAAATGCCACTGAATGCAAAACCAATAATACTTTGTCTTTTGAAACAAAGGAACTTAAAGAATATTCAAACTATCTAAAATAGTTTCAACAAATTCACGTTATTTTTTTTTATTTTAAATTCACATATGTTCATTACACAAAACACTGCAGCAAAATTAGTCTTTCCATTGAAGCGATCTTGAAACTACAGGTGCTTCAGCGACATTTCATTTTTTTTTAAATATATATATAGATAAATAAATCTCACCCAGCCATGCAATTTTTTTTTTACTTACCTTGTTTTTTGAAGCCAGTCTTTTTAAAATTATCTGAGCCGATAAGATTCGTTGTGTTTGCTGTTTGGTCGGGCGGATTCTCACGTCAAAAGCTTGTTCAAGTATGGCAGGCGACCTCTCTTCCTCTGATCACTTTTGTTTGTTTTTATATATATATATATATATATATATGTGTGTGTGTGTGTGTGTGTGTGAGAGAGAGAGAGAGAGAGATTTTTATTCACCTTGGTCACCATAGAGAATTAAATTGCAAAAGTTGATGAATATGTTAGTATTTTAATCAAGATAAATGCTAAAATCTGTTCTTGCTTAATTCAAAGCAGACTTGGGAGTGGCCTTGTGGTGTAATTGTTAACAAGATGCTCTCATGAACACTCACTGCTGATGAGTGAGTACATTCCTCACTGGGTGACTTGTACCTGTAGTCTTGAGTCAAAATTTACGTATATACTTTTTAACTAATCAAAATAAACGTCAGAAGTATTTTTCATCAAAATTCCATCATGTTTATTCTGCACTTGTAAATGTCTCAACATAACGCTGCTTTTACTTGTTACATCGCCTGTAACATGAGGTTTGCTTGTTACATCGCCTGTAACATGAGGTTTGCTTCGTGAATGAGATCAGTATTTCCTAGAGTTTGGAGTTCGAGTCCAGGTAAAATCCAGGATTTAAAACGCTGATTCTCCGCAATTTTTCGAAGTTCTTTTCGGCCAAATGCGTACTAAATCCAGCTTAGATATCAATGCGATTAAGAGCCGAAGATACGACGATGTTAGAACATGTCAAAAATTCTATTGGTCTTTTTTTTTTTAATTGATAGATACGAACAGATTAATTTGTTAAACTGTATATGTATCGATACCTTAATAAACTGGGTTTGTTATATTTTAAAGACAACAAAAATTTGAGCTCCGACAATTATATTCATTTAAAAAAAAAACTTTTAAAAACCACGTATAAAAAATACAGTTTTTTCTCTGTTTCAAATGTTTTGTCATATTCAAAAATTATGTATTTAATTTAATTGTGTGTTGATATGGCAAAATAAATGCAATTTTCTAAAAATTGAGGTAAAAAAAATAACTCTTACCGTATTTTTATGCAATTTTAAAATTAATTATTTAATATGTTAATTACTCAACATATCAATTCTAATTATTCATATTAACGATTGAATTAATCCTAACGATTGTAAATAAAAGGTGTATATGGGAGATGAGCTTTGAATACTGGCGTCAATTAACTCTTTCAACTTAACGGGAATATTTTCCGTCTGCAGATTTTAGGACATTTTAAAATTCTATGGCCCTCCCATCGTACGTATCTTCTTGAATTGATTGTATTTTCGAAATCTGTCGATATTAACGTGAAACTAAGAAAGCTGGTGTAAATTGAGGCTCTCTCCATATTGTTTGTTTCTTTTCAAAAACTCTCTTGAGTTGTGATTAAATTTTACAGAATTATCGTACGTCGGCTGATGCAGTCTTTAGCTCCAGTAGAAAACAGTCTATCGGTTGCGAGAGCGAGCATATCATGATCTGGTCCCTTTAATTATTTTTTAACAGTTTAAAATCAGAAAAAAAAAAGTTCGACTTCTGTGGTTGGCGATCGATATTAAACTGGCCACGAAATACGTTTTGAACGAGTGTTTTTTTTTTTTTTCGGGGAGGGAGACTAAGATGGAGTATTGAGGAGGGGTGTAACGGATGGCTGTCCTTTGATACGTGCAAGTGGCACGTGGCTATATAAACTCTCTTACCACCTCGTGAGGGGGTGGCTGTGGCAACAGGTGTTTAAATGCGAAAGATATATATACATATATATATATATATATATAGAGAGAGAGAGAGAGAGCAAGAAAGAAAGAAAATGACAGAAAGAAAGAAAATGAAAGAAAAAGAAAGAAACAAAGAAACAAAAAAGAAAAAAGAAAGAAAAAAAGAAAAGAAAGAAAGAAAAAGAAAGAAAGAAAGAAAATGAAAGAAAGAAAGAAAGAAAGAAAAAGAAAGAAAGAAAGAAGAAAGAAAATAAAGAAAAAAGGAAGAAAGAAAGAAAATGAAAGAAAGAAAGAAAATGAAAGAAAAAAGAAAGAATGAAAGAATGATAGAAACAAAGAAACAAAAAAGAAAAAAGAAAGAAAATGAAAGAAAGAAAGAAAGAAAAGAAAGAAAAAAGAAAGAAAGAAAGAAAGAAAGAAAGAAAAAAGAAAGAAAATAAAGAAAAAAGAAAGAAAGAAAGAAAAAGAAAGAAAAAGAAAGAAAGAAAGAAAAAAGAAAGAAAGAAAGAAAAAAGAAAGAAAGAAAAAGAAAAAAAAAGAAAGAAAGAAAGAAAAAAGAAAGAAAGAAAGAAAATGCAAGAAAGAAAATGAAATAAATAAAGAAAGAAAGAAAATGAAAAGAAGAGTGTGCGTTTATATTGTCGGCGCAGACATTGTCAGAAAAGACGAATTAAAGAATCTAGTTGGTTAAAAGTAGGAAAATGTAAAACAGGCTTCCAATATAGCGTGGGAGCCTGAAATAAAAGATGCACCCAGCCAGTTTAAAGATTGGGTTTATGGTAACACCTGTTCCTGCATATACACATTAAACAAAGTATAAGAATATGTAGTTGCATAAAAACCTATAGTTTCAAGTCCTTAATATTATTAACAGACAGACACGCGTGTGGAGCTGTGTAATAAAGAAGTATTGTTTGGATGAAGGATCCCCAGCCCCAAGTTTTTGTTTACTTCGTGATTTTGTGTGTGTGTTTGTGTGTGCGTGTGTATGTATGCGTATATGTATATGCGTATAAATCAGTCAGTCAGTTAAGTGCCACACGTGAAACACGCTTGGACGATCATGTCTCGAAAGAGACATGACTGACTGGGCAGAAGATTATCCCGCAGTAGGTTGTCATTGCTTTCTGCGGTAGACTGGTTACCAGCCAAGGCTATAGAACCCAATCTGTCCTGTTATTTGACTCATAGCTAGACGGGGAAGAGATGTATTATATTTTAAGTAGTAATTGGTGGGGGATCAGTTTATTACTTCATAACAATATTAAAGCGATCCCCCACTTTATGCCCAGTAGAAGCCATAATCATGTTTCCAACTATTATATTCAGTCAGTCAGTAAAGTGACATACATGATACACGCTTTGGGTGATCATGTCCCAAAAGAGACATCACTGACTGGGCAGAAGATTATTTCGCAGTAATTTGCCATTGCTTTCTGCGGTAAACTGGTTGCCATCCAAGGCTGTAGAATCCAATCTTTCTTGTCATTTAACCCATAACTGGAAGGAAGAAACGGATTAATACCTTTCCTTAGGGTATTTGCGCGTAAGTGAATGCAATGAATTCAACTGGAATTCGAACTCGGCTCCCCGATCTCTCGTTTAGAGCCGATATCCACTGCACCACATCCGCTATAAGTCATAATGAAAAAACATCTTCTTTACCCAATAAGTATTTATTTTTTTAACATAATCTCCTTGCTAAATTCAATGGTGAATATTAATCACTTAGATTAAAAATAAACAATGAAAATGTACGATAAAAACTAAAATAAGTACGTGTCATGCGATGTACTTATTGATGACGTCTTTTTGTGTTGGCCCTGTGAGTCGTGGCGACTTCTCACCACGATGTCATTGGCACTGTTTACATCAAGGTGTTGGAAACGATGGTTAAGCACTGTATTGTGGGCGTACATGTTTCAACAAGATTCTATTATGAGTGGCCGAGAAGTTTCACGATATTATCACCTCCAACATAAAGCATTCTAATTCTTCTTATTTGAGTGTCCAGGACTACTACGACTGGGTGCCAATCAGACAGCCCTACAACACCAAAGATTTGTTGAAGGTTGTCATTGTAGACAAAATGGCTAACATTAATGAGAAACATTTGATCTGAATAAGCAGTTACTTACAAGTTGTCTTCAAGGTTTTATTAAATCACCCTTTTGTGAATGTCTAAGTTACACACACACACACACACACACACACACACACACACACACACACACACACACACATATATATATATATATATATATATATATATATATATATATAGGTACCTCAACTCAGTCAGTTAAGTGCCATAAGTGATACACGCTTTGGGCGATCATGAATGACTGGGCAGAAGATTATCCCGCAGTAGGTTGTCATTGCTCTCTGCGGTAGACTGGTTGCCAGCCAAGGCTATAGAACCCAATCTGTTCTATTATTTGACTCATAGCTAGAGGTGGGGAGAGATTTATTATAATATTAAGTAGTAATAAGTAAGGGATCAGTTTATTACTTCATAACAATATAAAACAGATCCCCCACTTTATGCACAGTATAAGCCTTAAACATGTTTTCAACTATTATATTCAGTCAGTCAGTTAAGTGCCATACGTGATACACGCTTGGGCGATCATGTCTCGAGAGAGACATGACTGACTGGGCAGAAGATTATCCCGCAGTAGGTTGCCATTGCTCTCTGCGGTAGACTGGTTGCCAGCCAAGGCTATAGAACCCAATCTGTTCTGTTATTTAACCCATAACTGGAAGAAGAGACGGATTAATACCCTTCCCAAGTGTATTTTCATGTAAGTGAATGCAAGGAATTAAACTGGAATTGGAATTCGGTTCCCCGATTTCTTGTTCCGAGTCGATATCTACTGCACCACCACTAAATTGCTAAAAAACACAAAAAAAACCCAGCATACTATGTATAAAAAAGGTCACAAATTTAATAAAGACGAACTTTTTCCATCAAAATGTTTATATTATTATTAAGAGGAAAGATTAAAGTATTTTTAATTATTTAAAAAAATGTTAATCCCTTTTAACACGTTCAAAATTTTGTTAAAAATCTTGTTTTGATTTTAGTTAGCGGGTAACCAAATCGTTTCGAGAGTTTGCTATGGAAAACGTAATAATACATCAGTCAGTTTGTTTTTTTTTTCAGTGACAAACACATTAATTTGGAAATTCTTGCAAAGCTCAAATAATTGCCGAATTTTAATGAAACTTTCAGGGCTTATTCACAAACGAATGAAATTATTTTTTTAAATATTTTTTAAAAATCTTGAAAAAAAAAAAAACTGTTACCTCCTCCTCCACGTAAATTCATGAAATTTTCAGAAATGAAATGTTGTCGCGAAAATTGGTTTTATTAATTAAACGCAAGACTCACTGGAAAATGTAAATCATTTATTTTTTTTTTTAAATTTGTCTCTATTTCCGAAAATCTGCTCTCAATAGTAAAATGAAAAATGTAATATAACTATGATATCATTTAATTTGATAAGCTTTTAATTGCTTTAAAAAAGAATATAAATTAAAGACATTATAGTAAGAAACAAAATTTTTTCAATTAATAATGAAATTTTAAAAGATTGTTTTCATTTTTTTATTACAATAATTTATAAATTTAAAAAATATTTTTAAAATACTTTAAAGATTTGTTGGGGTTAGTTTATAAAATTATTAAAATAAGATTATATTTACTAATCGAAAATTAAAAGATTAATACAACTTGTTGTGCCTGTCTATTTTAAAAATCATCTTTAACTTTTTTTTTTTTGCATCTATTTGAATTTTTTCTTTTATTTTGTACGGTAATTTCTATGTGTAAATTAAAAGGTCATGTGTATCAGAGTTTCTTTGCCTTACCGGACAAAAGATTTGTACAGTTATGCCACTTGTGATCATCATACACTTTTATCTTATCTGGCATCCATAAATCTGTCAACACATACGGTGGAATGGTCAGAAAATTTAACACTATGTTTAAGAAATAGTTTTATTCTAAATTTCATGCTATAAATAAGTAATTCTTGTGTAAAAGTAAGTGAAGGTACCTATATATATATATATATATATATATATATATATATATATATGCTGTTAAATATAACAGACAATGAATATCTATTATGTTTAATCATGAGCCGTTCCAAAGATTGTGTTTTCGCTTTAATTTTAGGTGAAATTAAAGACAAACTTTGTCCAACATTTGGATACTTTTTCATTATGTTGGTTCTAAGCTTTCGGCTCACATGAGCCATCTTCAGAGAGCTTACAGGGGTGTTAACATAAAGACATCCACCGTCAAAGATGATTTTATTTTGCGTTGACATAAAACGCGGTGTGGCATCATAGAACCGTATTACAAATTTACGAGCTGCGTCTGTTAGTCGGTGATCGTTATCGTTGCTTAGCAATGTTTTATGTCAACACAAGATAAGATCATCTTTGATGGTGGCTGTCTTTATGTTAACGTCCTTGTAACCTCTCAGAAGATGGCTCATGTGAGCTGAAATCTTAGAACCAACTTAATAAAAAATTATCCAAATTTTGGAGAATTTTTGTCTTTATTTTTACCAGAAATGAAAACCAAAATACGATGTATAGAACGGCTCATGATTAGACATAATAGACATCCATTGTCTCTTATATTTAACAGTATATATATATATATATATATATATTGATAATTTTTACTTTAGAACATGAAAACAATATCTCATCGGGTAATGTCCTGATGAGACATTGTCCTTTCAATGCCGAAACAAAATTTACATTTTGTAGTAGATTATAATTTGTACATGCTCTAAACTATAATTTATAATAAATACTCATAGCCCTATTTCTATATTGAGCACTGTTTTAAATTAATATTTTGAACGTTAATATTTTCTTCGTTCCTTATTCAGTTGTATATATATATATATATATATATATATATATATATATATATATATATATATATATATATGAGCACTCTAGAAGAATGGGAGACTTTGAAAAACAGTAGCTACTCTGGCATGTACGCATCGCTCATTCACTAATGAATTAGAGCACTCTGGCTGTTGGGCGTGTATAATGACAATATACATGCTAAAAAGTCAGCCTTCTTCTACCGTGCGCTCATCGCCCAGAGGTAGAACTGCCGACTGACGCCAATTCGGTCAGGTTTCAATCCTGGGTTAAAAGCAATCGGAGTCTAACCGTACTGATTGAGCACCGAAACTTGACAGTTTTTGAGTAGAAGTATGTTATAATAATAATAATAATAACAACAATATATATATATATTTCGGTGCTCAATGCACCATCATCAGGCAGTATGCTATTATTGTTGCAAGAATAATAAATATATATATCTATAAATGCTCTACTTCTGTTTTGAGCACTTTTGTAAAAAGTAAATATTAAACTATGGAATATATATCCATTTGTTTAACCACTTATATATATATATATATATATATATATATATATATATATATGCGTGTGTGTGTGTGTGTGTATAGGTATGTGAATTAATAAATATATATATGAGTATACACACTATTATTCAGGTGTTAGCAAAACAGATCTCAATCTAGTATAAACAGAGCTGTTAATTATGTATTAATAAATATACGTATTATCCTACGTTGGTGGCACGACTCGGGGTGCTCATCAGGTACATATCACAAGCTGACTTTATAGCCATCTGCAGACAGATCTATTTCGCTGTATCACAGCTCATCAGTAAGGTTAGTCATTTTTATTTTTTTAATCATATCACTCCGAGCAAGGCGGTAACGCCACTGATGTGAAGGGGGCTACATAAGAGTGAAAAGATTGGAAAAAGAAAGCCGGAAACCACATTCTAAACAGGGAACAAGGGATGAGCCTCTACACCAGGTCAGTAGACATGGGTGGAGTGTGAACCGGGCGATAGTTTAGTCTATCTACTCCAATTCAAGTGTAGAGGCTCATTCCTTGTTCCCTGTTTAGGATGTGGTTCCCGGCTTTCCTTTTTCCAATCTTTTCACTGTTTTCTTTTTATTTATTTATGTTCTTTTCAATTGGAGTAGATAGACTAAACTATCGCCCGGTTCACACTCCACCCACGTCTATTGAACAGGCGTAGAGGCTCATCCCTTGTTCCCTGTTTAGGATGATGTGGTGTCCGGCTTTCTTTCCGATTGCTTTTAGCCAATGTTGAAAACAGTCGGCGATTCATTCTGAGCTATGGGCGCTCGGTAGAAAGCATACTTTTAACGTGTGATATACCATGTAAACATACGCCAGTAACTGAGTGTGTTCTAATTCATTACTGAATGAACGATGCGTAGATTCTAGAGTAGCCACTGTTTTTTCAAAGGCTACCATTCTTTCAGAATGCTCAATCAAGGGTGCGAGAGCGTAAATAGTCACCAGCAGTATATATATGTATAGTCATCCGCAGACAGATCTGTTTCGCTGTATCACAGCTCATCAGTCCGGTTAGACATCCGACTGCTTTTTGACAGGATTGAAACCCGACCGAATTTACATCAGTCGGCGATTCTACCTCTGAGCTCAGACTTTTAGTGTGTGATATACTATGTAAATATACACCAGTAGCTGATAGTGTTCAAATTCATTACTGAATAACGACGCGCAGATGCTAGAGTAGCTACTGTTTTTTTCAAAGTCTAATATATATATATATATATATATATATATATATATATATATATATTAGTGGTAGAAAGAAGGTAGACTTTTCAAAGTCTAATAATTTAATGACACTCCACAGTTCATAGCATTTACTTTTTAAATGTGCTCAATACGTAGTAGAGCAATATCTGTAGTAATATTCTTATTAGTGACGTTTATAATAAAATCTTTCTTTTTTTTTTCGTTACACGAGAGCTGTCGTGTTTCGGTGCTATATCACGCACTTTGTCAGGCTTTCCATCTGTATATCTAACCAAACCAACGAGAATAAGTGAACAATAGGTTCAAATTTCGATCATTTTCTAACTCTTGCAACCGTTTTATCACTTGGTGAGGTGTGTAATATAGCATCAAAATACGACAGCTCTTGTGTAGCTAAAAAATCTTTTTATTATAAACTCCAATAATAAGAATAATACTATATATATATATATATATATATATATATATATATATAACAACATCTGAAACATAAACACCCTTGAAAATGACTATAGAAGAGGCTGAAATCGTTTGGGACAATAAAGTTATGGACAATTTTCATATTCCTTATCTCCAATAAAACGGAAAAATGTTAAGATTTTGTAAAAATTTAATCAAAATTAATTAAATCTTCCTTGTCGAATGAAAGATGTTTGAAAAAGATTATGATGCTCAAGTATACATTAAGTAATTATGCGTACATATATCTATATCTATATATATATATATGTGTGTGTGTGTGTGTGTGTGTGTGTGTGTGTGTGTGTGTGTGACAACACACACACACACACACACACAATAGAGACACACACAACAGAGTTTAGTAAGCTATCACATGCGACATTTTTTTTAATCATTCCCTTCCCATAAGCATAGACCAAACGACTCTCCCTGAGAACAATACACTGCGCCTCCTTGTCCTTACCCTCTGTTCTGATCTCAAATGAAACCACTACATTGAGCCCATAGCTAAATCCACTGCTAAGAAGGCTGGGTCACTGTGTCGAGCCCGGATGTTTTTCCTGCCTGAATCCATCCTGCATATATACAAATCAAGCATTCGTCCGTGCATGGAATACTGCTGCCATATATGGTCAGGCGCCCCTGCTGTTCATCTCAGTGTTCTCGACAGGCTCCAAAGTAGAATCAGTAATAAGATAGTAATTGACAGCTAGACTACAGCCATTTCCCCACCGACGATATGTGGCCTCCCTTTGTCTGTTCTATAAATACTTTCATGGCTTCTGCTCGAACGAACTTAAGTCACTGGTGCCTCCTCAACAGGTGTTTACTCGTGCAACCAGATTGGCAACAGGGTCCCACCCATTTACAGTTAGATTAACCAAATGCAGACGACAATTCTACTCCTGCAGCTTCTTCACTCGCACTTCCCGCCTGTGAAACTCGCTCCCATATTCTTGCTTTCCTGACGGCTACAACCTCCAGGAATTTAAATGCTCATCTATTAACCACTTGACTCTAGTTCTTTCACCACCCCGTATATCCTTTCCTTTCTCTCCACCTTTGCAACTGCCATCACACCTGCATTCTCATCTTTCTATTGCTCCTTTCTAACTGGTTCGTCTTCCTCTTCACTCTCTTCTACTTAATCTTTTTACTCTTATGTAGCCCTCTGCACATCAGTGGCATTACCGCCTTGCTCGAGGTGATACGATTAAAAAAAAAAGCAATGTGCGTTATGGTGCAGTGGATATCGACTCGAAAAGATAGATCGTGGTGCCGAGTTCGAATTCCAGTTGAATTTCTTGCATTCACTTCCGCACGAATACCTTTGGGAAAGGTATTAATCCGTCTCTTCCCTCCAGTTATAGGTTAAATAGCAGGACAGACTGGGTTCTATAGCCTTGGTCGGCAACCAGTCTACCGCAGAAAGCAATGGCAACCTACTGCGGGATAATGTTCTGCCCAGTCAGTCATGTCTCTTTCGAGACATGACCGTCCAAGCGTGTATCACGTATGGCACTTAACTGACTTACCCCAAGCAAGGCGGTACCGCCACTGATGTGCAGGGGGCTACATAAAAGAGTTAAAATTTTAGGCAGGAGGAGAGTGAAAAGACAAAGACGAACCAGCTACAGGGGGTGAAAGAGAAAGAACAAGAGAAGGATATGAACACAGGAGTGAAGACAGTTGCGAAGGTAGAGAGAAAGGAAAAGAACAAGATACGCGGGGTGATGTAGAAAGGGCTGGAGTTAAGTGAATAAGAGATGAGAATTGACTTTGCATTTAAATTCCTGGAGGTTGTAGCAGTCAGGAAAGCAAGTATATGGAAGGGAGTTCCACAGGCGGGAAGCGCGAGAAAAGAAACTGTTGGAGTAGAATTGTCGCCTGCATTTGGTTGTTCTAACTGTAAGAGGGTAAGACCTTGTTGCCAATCTGGTTGCACCTATAGCTAAAGTGAGTTCGATCCTCACAAGACACTCTACACATAGCCATACCTAATCAGTCAGTTAAGTGCCATACGTGATATACGCTTGGGCGATCATGTCTCGAAAGAGACATGAATGACTGGGCAGAAGATTATCCCGCAGTAGGTTACCATTGCTTTCTGCGGTAGACTGGTTGCCGACCAAGGCTATAGAACCCAATCTGTCCTGTTATTTAACCCATAGCTGGAAGGAATAGGCGGATTAATACCTTTCCCAAGGGTATTTGCGAGTAAGTGAATGCAATGAATTCAGCTGGAATTCGAACTCGGCTCCCCGATTTCTTGTTCCGAGCCGATATCCACAACGCACATCCTCTAAATTGTAATAAGCATACTAAATGCTTACGATTGCATGTTTACATATATACGTGCGTGTGTGTATCACTAACTTGTCTAATTTCTCTTTATTTTTATGTCAATGTGTGTGTGTCTCTCTCTCTCTCTCTCTCTCTCTCTCTGTTTGTCAGTTTACCCACATATATATGCGCATCAGTCATATGTAATTCTTTTGTTCGTTTTCTATAAATTTGTGTACCGATAGGTATTTGAATATGTTCCCCAACCCTTTATATCGAAGCTAAAGGTAAAAAGTAAAGTTAGGTAATGTGCAAACGAGGTTCGGGAAACAGCTGGCGATAGTGTCAATGTAAGGCTGGGTCCAGACTTCACGAAGAGGCGGGGAGGCAGTGGAAGGCAGGATCAGATGAGCATTTGGTATATTTCCAAGGAAGACGTTAATCGAAGTGTCTTTGTCTACGAACGGAGTTGAAGTAACAGTACGTGAACTGGATAACAATGACGATTCGATAATAATAATTATTGTTATTAATGGATAAAATATATTCGATTTCTATATAGCCTGACTGGATAATATCTCTAATGTAAAGGTAACATTTTTTTTAGCACGAAATCGTCGAATCAAGTTCGAATGCTGACAGAGGTGGTTTATGTTCGTTTCGTTCTGATGATTTTAGAAAGAGTATAAAATAAATCTATTTTTCTTTTCCCTCTGTGTCATTAGCAGATATATTGACAGAACACTTCATTGTCGTATCAGATCGATTAAAGAAAGAAAGGGCCTAAATAAGCATTTGAGCCAACCTCACTCCTATGTCAAGCCGATAGCAGCAAAAAGGTGTTACCTCAGTTTTTGTCTAACAATAATACATACGTATAACCAACCACCGTGTTATGGAGAGAGGTGGAGTTAAAGGGTTTCAGCCGACCAGTTTTGGGTAAAGCTAAGAATGAATCAGAAAACTAAATCCATCCCCTCGTCTCAAATATGTGAAAAGGCTATTGAATTGAGTCGTATCATTTGTCTATTAACATTACTTAAATAAAATTTTCAAAATAAATCAGAAAACTTTATGAGGAAAGTCTATATCATTCCAGAAAATAACCACAAGCGAACAGAAAAGAAAAGTAAATAAAAATATTGATACTAATAACTGTGTATTTAAACTCAAAACAAAACAAAATGTTTACTATACGATTAGGATAATATGCCGGAAAAAAATATATATATAAAAGGCAAGATGTGTGTGTGTGTGTGTGTGTGTGTGTGTGTGTGTGTGTGTGTGTGTGTGTCTGTCTGTCTGTCTGTCTGTGTGTCCTTTGTACAAATCCACAATTTTTATCCGATTCTCACCAAACTTCATACAAATATTCTTTAGGCTTCCGGTCAGGTCACGAGCTACTTATTTTTCCCGATTTTTTCCTGATATTGGAAATCGATACCCCGATATCCGATCAAGTCTGATCAAGATCAGGATTTCAGCCCTTTTACCGTGGTTCTTGCTGCAGAATTTGCTCTAACTTGGTAAAATAATAGTTTTTAATCTCAAACATTAGTAGATCTTCTCAGATGACTCATTTTCCCCGATATCGGAAATCGATACCCCCGATATTCTGTCGAATCTGACCAAAAACCGATATTCTATAGAATCTGATCAAAAACCGGTATTCAGCCATCAATACTGCTTATTTTCACCACTTTTACTCCCGATGGGTACGATAATTCATAGACTTACTTAGGTTAGTTTATCCTTGGATGACTTATTTGACTCCGATATTCGAAATCGATACCCCGATATCTTATTGGGTCTGATCAAAATCAGGTTTTCAGCCTATTTATTTTGGTTTTTGCTTCGTGTTTGGCTCAAAGTAGGTATAATTGTAGTCCTTAGTTTTAACAACCTCCGTTTTTCGTGCCAACGTTCAAAGTGTCTGAGCTCCAGGACCACAGATTAGTTTTAAAGCTTTCATTACACCCGAGCAATGCAGGGCTATACTACTAGTGTTAAGAATAAAAAATAAAGAATCTTTAGAATTTAATATTTGATTTTGACCCCTACCCAACATCTGATTCAGCTTCTCATCATATCATGCACACTTGATTCTGTTGTGTCCTGCTTGATAACTGGACACAGGATGTACGAATTTAACTATGTATGCATTTTAAGAAATTTGACAAATGGGAAACGTTTAATTGAAACTAGATTTGATTACGCGTTTCGCCTTTCTAGGGTTCATCCGATCCACAAACGAAATAAAGAAGTGTGTGTGTGTGTGTGTGTGTGTGTGTGTGTGTGTGTGTGTGTGTGTGTGTGTGTGCGCGTGCGTGTGAGGACAGTCTTGGTTCTATAGCCTTGGCTGGTAGCTAGTCTACCGCAGAGAGCAATAGCAACCTACTGCAGGATAATCTGCTACCCAGTCAGTCATGTCTCTTTCGAGACATGATCGCCCAAAGCATGTATCGCATATGACAATTAACTGACTGATTGAATATAATAGTTGAACACATGATTAAGGCTTCTACTGGCATAAAGTGAGGGATCAGTTTTATATTGTTATAAAGTAATAAACTGATCCCCAAAAAATTACTACTTAATAATATAATACATCTCTTCCTCGTCAAGCTATGAGTCAAATAACTGGACAGATTGGGTTCTATAGCCTTGGCTGGTTACCAGTCTACTGCAGAAAGTGATGGCAACCTATTGCGGGATAATCTTTTGCCCAGTTAGTCATGTCTCTTTCGAGACATGATCGCCCAAGCGTGTATCACGTATGGCACTTAACTGACTGAACATTATAGTTGGAATTATGATTAAGACTTATAGTGGGCATAAAGTGGGTGATCGGTTTTCTATTGTTATGAAGTAATAAATTGATCCCCAAATAATTACTACTTAATAATATAATACATCTCTTCCCCGTCTAGCTATGAGTCAAATAACTGGACAGATTGGGTTCTATAGCCTTGGCTGGCAACCAGTCTACCGCAGAAAGTAATGGCAACCTATTGCGGGATAATCTTCTGCCCAGTCAGTCATGTCTCGTTCGAGACATGATCGCCTAAGCGTGCATCACGTATGGCACTTAACTGACTCACGGCACAAGACTTTCCGATACTGCTAAAAAAAAGAAGAAAAGAAAGTATACAGTAACGTACTTTTTTTTCTTTTTTTTTCATCTTTTTTTTTTTTTTTTTTTTTTTCGAATAAAAATTTAGGCGGCAAATATTTTATCCTTTGAACCGCCCAGCCTCGAGATAATAAAACTACCTTTGTAACTGGAAAATATACAACACGCCGTATCTGGGCGATGCGGATAAGTTTCCACTTACATCTAAATTTTCAAAGCTGGATTTATGAACATTCCTCAAAGTTTAGAATTGTACGTTTTCAAGCGAAATAGTTTTTGAGAAGTTAATAAGGAGATGAAAACTAAAAGCCTAAAAAACATCTGTGAAATATTAAAGCTAAAACCCTTTTGATCGGTGATCTTGTCTCTGTTATAAAATTATTCACTTAGTTTAAACACTAGTTACTTTCAGTGCTAGAGGTGCTAGTATAAATTATATGCCTTAGTCTTTTAATTCTGAAACTTATTTAGTTTTTTTTTGTTTTTTTCATTCTTGACTTATTTTATGCAAAAATTTACGCTGGTGTGCAAAACGTTTTTTGCAAACTTAGTAAATTAATTACTTTTGTTAATTCTACCCCAAAACCGAGAGTGATTAGCGCTATGCTTTTCTAAGTACGTAATTGAGGGTGCGTACGTAAAAATGCATCGTACTAAACTCTCGATTTGTGAGTAGAATTAAGAGTGGGATGTGCGTTGTGGAGCAGTGGATATCGACTCGGAACGACAGATTGGGGTGCCGAGTTCGAATTCCAGTTGAATTCCTTACATTCACTTTCGCACAAATACCCTGGGGAAAGGTATTAATCCGTCTGTTCCCTCAAGTTATGGGTTAAATAATAGGACAGATTGGATTCTTTAGCCGTGGCAGGCAACCAGACTACCGCAGAAAGCAATGACAATTTACTGCGAGATAATCTTCTTTCGAGACATGATCGCCCAAAGCGTGTATCAGGTATGGCACTTAACTGACTGACTGAATATAATAGTTGGGAACATAATTAAGGCTTCTACTGGGCATAAAATGAGGGATCACTTTTATATTGTTATGCAGTAATAAACTGATCCCCCACTAATTACTACTTAATAATATAATACATCTCCTCCCCCTCTAGCTATGAGTCAAATAACAGGACAGATTGGATTTTATAGCCTTGGCTGGCAACCAGTCTACCGCAGAAAGCAATGTCAATCCACTGCAGGATAATCTTCTGCCCAGTCAGACATGTCTCATTCGAGACATGATCGCCCAAAGCGTGTATCACGTATGGCAATTAACTGAACTGAGGGTGAGAAAAAGTTATTGAATTTTTGTTAATGCAATATGGTGGATGATAGAGCACCTTAAGCATAGTGATGCTGAAAGAAAAGTCATGCGAATATACTAGGCTACCGGCGAAAATTTCACCTTCATTTCTTTTCTTAAGTTAAAAAGTATTTTTTTATATATTAGTTCAGAAATTACAAAACGTCAAAGCATGGAGTTAGTAATTGGTGTTGCGACCTTAGGCTTAAATCATTGCCTCAATTCGATGTGACATTCATTGGAACAAGGTCCAGATTTTCTCATTGAAAATTTCTTTGCCATTCTTCTGGACAGTATTCCCACAGCTCTTAGATACTGTTTCTGTAGCTCTCACCAAAATGTTTCATAGTTGTCTATATTCCTGAGATGAGGTCGTATTTAAAGTATTTACATTATTCGGACTATTGTCCTCATCTTTGTTGCTATTTGTACGACGTTTAATAATAAATCATTCTATTTGTCTATATTTCTGAGATGAGGTAGTATTTACAGTATTTGCATTATTCGGACTGTTGTCCTCATCTTTGTTGCCATTTGTACGACGTTTAATAATAAATCATTCTATTTGTTTATATTTCTGAGATGAGGTAGTATTTACAGTATTTACATTATTCGGACTATTGTCCTCATCCTTGTTGCCATTTCTACGACACTTAATAATAGTTCATTCTATTTGTCTATATTTCTGAGATGAGGGTGTCCAACCATAGTCTTAAAGAAATGTGCCCCTGAACTCTCCTCTGTCCTTTCTAAGCTCTACAACCTCTGCCTATCTGCTTCCTGCTTTCCTGCCTGTTGGAAATCTTCCTCTGTAGTTCCTATATTTAAAAACACTGGAGAACCCTCTGACCCTGCAAATTACCACCCTATCAGCCTTCTTCCGATCTTTGGCAAAGTGTTCGAAGCCATTATCAACGCCGAGGTGGTTCAGCATCTCACAGCACACAGGCTCCTCTCGGACAAGCAATATGGTTTCCGCTTCACCAGGTCTACTGCTGATATGCTAACGACCATCACCGAGTACATATACCAGGCACTCGACAGGAATGGTGAAGCCCGAACCGTTGCATTGGATATATCTAAGGCGTTTGACAGAGTTTGGCATGCTGGCCTTCTATGTAAACTGCGGAGCTATGGTATAACTGGACATTTGTTTGAACTAATCCAGTCATTCCTCTCTAACCGCACAATGAAGGTAGTATTAAACGGACATGCCTCTCAGAACTACCATACAAACGCAGGTGTCCCCCAAGGCTCCATCTTAGGTCCTACACTCTTCCTGATATACATTAATGATCTCCCTGATTCCATAAGGGCCCAAATAGGTTTGTACACCGGTGACACCACAGTTTACTCTCGCCTCCTACAAAAATCTGGTGTAGGCGTCAAAGCTAACCTCGCAGCCGAGATTGAAAAAGACCTCCAATCCATATTGGACTGGGGTAAGAAATGGCTAGTAAATTTTAATGCTTCTAAAACGAAGCTACTCTCAATTAACCATCATCGACAATCTCACCTACCTCCCATTAGCATGGACCAGGCTTGCCTCCCAGAGAGTAAAACACTACACCTCCTTGGTCTCACACTTTCAGCGGACCTCAAATGGAATGACTATATCGAATCCATTGCTAAATCCGCTGCTATGAAAGTCGGTTCTCTGTGTAGGGCCCGGAAGTTTTTTCCGTCTAAATCTATCCTGCATATTTATAAATCTACCATCTGCCCGTGCATTGAATACTGCTGCCATATCTGGTCGGGTGCCCCTGCTGTTCTCCTCGGGCTTCTCGATAAGGTTCAGAGGAGGGTCTGTAATGTGATAGATACCGACTTGGCAGACCGCCTGCAGTCTCTCTCCCACCGGCGAGACGTGGCTTCCCTGTGTCTCTTCTATAAATACTTCCACGGCTTCTGCTCCGATGACTTAGATCACTGGTGCCCCCTAAATACGAATTTGAACGAGATACTAGATTAGCAACTAGATCCCACCCTTTTACAGTGAAACCGATAAAATGCAGCCGTAACTTCTACTCCAACAGTTTCTTTCCTCGCATTTCCCGACTGTGGAATTCTCTTCCAAATGATTGCTTCCCCGACGGCTACAATCTCCAGGAGTTTAAATTATTATTTATTTTGGTATATCGTTTGTGCTGATTAATTGTAGTAGTGCCATAATTTGGTGTGGTAGTTTGTGTTTTTGTTTCTTATTTGTTTATTTATGGAGCAAGGGGTTTCATTGTAGGCAACCTGCTAACCTGCTCCCATTCTATCAAACACTCTTCCCATCTGCCCAACCCTCATCCTCGCTATCCTTACTCATCTGTCACCTTCCTCCTGACATTTCCTATGTTTAATCACTACTTCTCTTTACCTTCCCCTAAGTAGCCCCATGCGCAATAGTGGCAGTGGAATGCCTTGCTTGGGATGAGATGATTAAAAAAAAAAAATGCCCTTTGATTCCAGTTTGTCCCAGAAATTGGTACAGAGTGCCTACAATGAAACCCCTTGCTCCATAAATAAGTGAATGGGAGGCAAAGGTACAAGTTGCCATACTGGATCATGGCAATATTGCAATTGACCGGTATGGATGATATACCAAAATAAATAATAGTAAATAATAAAACAAAATAAAATATAAAATAATAATAATAAAACTGAAAGTGATGCTACTGCTACTAATAATAATAACAATAAGAAGACAAAGAATGATAATAATAATAATAATAATAACAACTATAAATATTGTAAAGTAAGGTAATAAATCCCCTAAGACACAAGAGGATTTAAAGAGCTTACATCTCAATTATTATCTTTTATTAAAATTTGTACATATTTAGATAGACTTTAATTGGAGTAGATAGACTAAACTATCGCCCGGTTCACACTCCACCCACGTCTGTTGAACAGGTGTAGAGGCTCATCCCTTGTTCCCTGTTTAGGATGCGGTTTCTGGTTTTCTCTTTTCCAATCTTTTCACTCTTTTCCCCCCCAATTGGAGTAGATAGACTAAACTATCACCCGGTTCACACTCCACCCACGTCTATTGAACAGGTGTAGAGGCTCATCCCTTGTTCCCTGTTTAGGTTGTGGTTTCCGGCTTTCTCTTTTCCAATCTATTCACTCTTACGTAGCCCCCTGCACATATCACCTGCCTTGCTTGGGGTGATATGATTAAAAAAAAAAAATTTACAGTGTTTACATTATTCTGAGTATTGTCCTCATCTTTGTTGCCATTTGTACGACGTTTCGGCCGTTATACGCTCCTGCCTTCTTCAGATGCTAGAAATTTCGAACTGAACCCTTTATTACAATCACTGGGGTATATATCATCCTCATTCCTTGCGTTAAGGACACATGGCCCAGTGGATATAGATGTTGGTTAGTTCTTGACTTGACTCTTGGAGTTGTTAGTTTAATACCAGGCAACAGCATTGGTGAACAAGTAACTTGCAGGGTTAGAGGGAGATAACTCTTGACTTCCAGTCGAGGCTTTACGCAAGGAATGGAGTTTATATACCCCAGTGGTTTTAACAAAGAATTCGGTTCGAAATTCCTAGCACCTGAAGAAGGCCGGAGTGTACAACGGTAGAAAGGTCGTGTAAATGGCAACAAAGATGAGAACAATAGTCCAAATAATGTAAATACTGTAAAATGTTTCAATTATATTGTGATCAGAATTTTGTGCAGACTATTGTTAAAAAAATTGAACATTTTCATCCACAAGAAAACTTTTTGTTGCACATGATGTATGTCAAGGGACACCGTCATGCTGAACAAATTTTTCTTTTCTTCGTCGTCTGGTGGGAGATTAGATCGGATGTTAGCGTCTTTGTGGTGCGTATTATGCATTGTTTCATTTTCCCACTGGTTCTCTCACATATTCTCTTGTATTAGAATGTCTGAAGACCCTAACCCTGCTGGTTAATTTTTCTTTGAGGTCAGACATAATCGAATTTCCTACAGCTTACATGTTTTATCCAGAATTATCATCCGAAAGTTTTCATCAGAAGGTTGGTTGTCGGCAGGTTGGAATGTGTTGAATAGTGTGAAATAGTGTAATAATAAAATATACATTTTTCATGTTAAAATAGAAAATTATTAATAAAAGGGATAACAAGAACAGGTAGCAGTAATGTTCTATGAGAAAGTTAAGGGTATCAAGAGTTCGTACAAATGTTCGTAGTAGTATTTGTTGAAAGAGTATATGCGTACGTATGTATGTATGTGTTTGGTTGGAATGGCTTTGGATGGAGAAGAAGTAGTAAAAGAAATCAGCACACGAGAAGGAAAGAGAAAGAGGACGAATGTCCGGTTCAGCTTGAAGCTTCTCTCGTTACATTTTAGCTTGTCGTCTTTGCTGCTTCCATCCCTGACTGACCGGTTGACGCTGATGGAGGTCATTTATAGACCTTTTAGATTTTTCGCACTGACTCGCGAAGTCGCTTCCATTGGTCAAAAATCAATTTAACACCTACTTGCAAAATTCGGTTTCGACCTTTTCTTTAAGCACATTGTCAGTCCTTTTTCGTTGGGGGAAAAACCAAGATTTCACTCGTTATTGTGAATTTTTGTAAAAGGGAAGAAGAGGGTTGATTTTTATTCTTAATTTCTTAACTGCTACATGTCGTTCTATTTTGCATTCATAATTAAAAACTACTGTTTACCTCTTCCTAGCATCCTATGTTAGATTTTTTTTAACCATTTCAATCTTCTATTCTGGTGGTTTTGTTTTATTAATATTATTTTTTTCCTGTTGTGCGCCCTTTGATCTTGTTTTTCATAATAATCTGCATACTATATCGACAGAAACCTCACTGTTATGACAGTATTCACTCCTAAATGTCTGGCTGTTAATTTTGTGCCCGATATAAGAATTTAATGCTCTTTTTTGATTAATAATATTAGAAATGTAATCTCCCGGATTATATAAGAAATTATAAAGAACCTTATTTTTTAGGGAGATTTTTTAGGTCCTTTTAAACATTTTTAGTCGATGAGAAATCTAAGGTGTTTGTTAGGATCGTTAAATGATTCGTATCAGCGAATTATATTTTAAATTACTTTTTCATTCTGTTTATTATCAGAGTGTATCTGGTTACGATAGAATAAGTTGTGTCTACACAAGTCTCTCAACTTTACACTTATGTTAATAAGATGAAACAATTCCGACTTAGAAATTTGCATATTATCGTGACTTTATTATCCTGGATCTTTCATTGGCCCAATGATTTTGCATGGCTTTTTTCCAACTTCAAACTGCTTATAGCAATGTATCTTCTGTTATATGGCACCTACAAGATTATAAATTCATTTCCCCATCTTAAGTGTCCACAGAAGGATGTGCGTTGTGGTCCAGTGGATATCGACTCGGAACGAGAAATCGGAGAGCCGAATTCGAATTCCAGTTGAATTCGTTGCAATCATATACGCGCAAATACCCTTGGGAAAGATATTAATCCGTCTCTTCCTTCCAGTTATGGGTCAAATAACAGGACAGATTGGGTTCTATAGCCTTGATCGGCAACCAGTCTACCACAGAAAGCAATGGCAACCTACTGCGGGATAATCTTCTGCCCAGTCAGTCATGTCTCTTTCGAGACATGATCGCCCAAGCGTGTATCACGTATGGCACTTAACTTATTGAATATAATAGTTGGAATCATGATTAAATCTTCTACAGGTCATAAAGTGGGGGATCGGTTTTCTATTTTCATGAAGTAATAAACTGATCCCCCACTAATTAATACTTATTAATATAATAGATCTCTTCCCCCTCTAGCTATTAGTCAAATAACAGGACAGATTTGGTTCTATAGCCTTGGCTGGCAACCAATCTACCGCAGAAAGCAATGGCAACCTACTGCGGGATAATCTTCTGCCCAGTCAGTCATGTCTCTTTCGAGACATGATCGCCCAAGCGAGTATCACGTATGGCACTTAACTGACTGAATGTCCACAGACTACGGATAAAAAGCCTTCTAAACAATCTTGACTTCTTAATAAAATAAAAATCATTTTATGGAGTTTGCCAAAAACATTTGCACGCCAGTGTATGCCGATACTATGAAGCACTTAGCTATTAAATATATCTAAATTCGTTAGACCCTATAAAGCAACACTTATTCTTTTCAAAAACTCAAAAACAGAATGCTAGACTCATGTCATCCTATAAATAATGTTTGACTTTTGGTTTAAAACTAGAAAATATGCATACTGTTGTGGATCTTCATCGTCAATTTGTTGTGGATTTGTGGCAAAACTTCACCGCAAAATTATAGCGACCGGTTTGTGCCGGAAGTAAGACACAGAACAAGGAGGTAGGTTCAAAACAGTGTATTAGTTATAACAAGGAACAAGATATTCAAAGAAATTGTTAATGATAAGGAATATAGAAATAAGTAAGTCCAAAGGTATTATTACGCTGCCTGACTAGCAGCTGTCGTTAACTGCTCTTACTAACTACTGTACTTGACTCGTCGTAACTGCTCTTTAACTGCAGTATTTATTCGCCTTCCCACTTAAGACAATATACATACTTTTACAATATCATATTCCTTTTTTAGGTTTTATCTTTCATACAATCTATGGTGACATTAACATGCATGAAATTAAAAAATATCTATAACTAGGCCATTCAATATATATTTATGTTGGGACGCCCGCGCCTATTCGGCTATAATGGACTATTCCATTACTATGTAAAGTAATGGTGGCATCTACGTAAGAGAGGGTGCCGAGCAGCCGATCGACAAGTCAGTCGTAGACTTCCGGTGACGACCCGGAAGTACCCATTGCTCATACTACGTCTTACGACGGTTGAGACGATTAACCTTTATTCTTGTATTGGATACTAATAACCTTTGTAAATACTATTTTCACGGAATACAACAATTAACCTATTCCTGTTGTTGAGTTATTTATTCTTACTCACGACACAACAGTGGCGACGAAGATTGCCGAACACAATAGTGGCGACGAAGATTGCCGAACACAACGGTGGCGACGAAGATTGCCGAACACAATGGTGGCGACGAAGATTGCCGAACACAATAGTGGCGACGAAGATTGCCGAACACAATAGTGGCGACGAAGATTGCCGAACACAACGGTGGCGACGAAGATTGCCGAACACAATAGTGGCGACGAAGATTGCCGAACACAACAGTGGCGACGAAGATTGCCGAACACAATAGTGGCGACGAAGATTGCCGAACACAACGGTGGCGACGAAGATTGCCGAACACAACGGTGGCGACGAAGATTGCCGAACACAATAGTGGCGACGAAGATTGCCGAACACAATAGTGGCGACGAAGATTGCCGAACACAACAGTGGCGACGAAGATTGCCGAACACAATAGTGGCGACGAAGATTGCCGAACACAACGGTGGCGACGAAGATTGCCGAACACAACGGTGGCGACGAAGATTGCCGAACGCAATAGTGGCGACGAAGATTGCCGAACACAATAGTGGCGACGAAGATTGCCGAACACAACGGTGGCGACGAAGATTGCCGAACACAACGGTGGCGACGAAGATTGCCGAACACAATAGTGGCGACGAAGATTGCCGAACACAACGGTGGCGACGAAGATTGCCGAACACAATAGTGGCGACGAAGATTGCCGAACACAATAGTGGCGACGAAGATTGCCGAACACAATAGTGGCGACGAAGATTGCCGAACACAACGGTGGCGACGAAGATTGCCGAACACAACGGTGGCGACGAAGATTGCCGAACACAATAGTGGCGACGAAGATTGCCGAACGCAATAAGTGGCGACGAAGATTGCCGAACACAATAGTGGCGACGAAGATTGCCGAACACAACGGTGGCGACGAAGATTGCCGAACACAATAGTGGCGACGAAGATTGCCGAACACAATAGTGGCGACGAAGATTGCCGAACACAATAGTGGCGACGAAGATTGCCGAACACAACGGTGGCGACGAAGATTGCCGAACACAATAGTGGCGACGAAGATTGCCGAACACAATAGTGGCGACGAAGATTGCCGAACACAACAGTGGCGACGAAGATTGCCGAACACAATAGTGGCGACGAAGATTGCCGAACACAATAGTGGCGACGAAGATTGCCGAACACAACGGTGGCGACGAAGATTGCCGAACACAACAATTTATAATAGGATAAACAATTCACGAGTTGTAAAATAAAACTTCACACTAACAAATAGAACAATGTAAATATTTCTAATAAAACTAGATGTTTGTGTGATTTGGTAAGTGTAGATATAATACAAGGTCACAGGTATAGAGCACTCAGTGAGAATCGAACTCTCGACCCAGTCGCAGCTGATCTAGTGAGATAAGCTTGCTAACCAGGTCAGGAGCACATTGACGTGGAACATCTAAGCTATGCTTGGAAAATCACCACTCCACCAGGTCAAAGCGTCCAAAATAAATAACTATTTACTAAGAGTAGCTTAGATGTGGCACAAGGCCAAAAGTATGGAGCACTCAGTTCTTCGTTTATGTACCGTGTCCCTTTAAGATGTAGACGATCATAGCCCTCCACATCCCTCTATCCCTTGCAGTCTTTAAATTTTCTCATGGTATTTCCCACAAACCTTGCTCAAGCGACAAACTTGCTAATCGATACACCACATCGAGATGTCTCTGGCCTGGTGGAACTGTTAGCCAGCTTATCTCCCTATATCAATTGCGACTGTAACTATCACACCATGACAAAATGCCCAAAGCAAATAATATTTATTTTTGTAATAAAATACAAAAAATGTGGCACAAGGCCGAAAATGGTAATTGGGAAAGTCTGGTCTTCAACTGTCTTAAGATAATTTGTGACACTATCTCCCACAGTGATACTTTCCCTTCTCCCGCGGGGATACTTTCCTTTGGTTGGTTTAAAACAACGGAGAGAGAAATTGATATTGGTGATATTATTAGTGTTTTATTGCGTCACGCGACGTGAGCTTAGGAAAAAAATAATTTTAGTACCATCAAGTGCTTCTAAAAACACGGGAGCATAAAATAAAGTTATTTTGGGAAAATAATCATTTCTCGCCTTTCGTGATTGTATAAATTTCGAATCTTTTCATGTTCATATAAATTTCTCTTAGATCTAAGCAGATTATAAGATTTTTCTTGAACTAAAATATCACATTCTTACTTACCATTCATTTTTTTATAATCATTTCACCCCAAACAAGGGAGTTTTACTGCCACTGGTGCGCATGGGGTTACGAAAGAAGGAGTGATGAAAAAGAGGAACTCGTTATAGGGGGTGTCAGAAAATGGGTAAGAGAAAGATGAGGACACTGGTGTGAAGAGAGCTGCATGAGAGTAGAGTGAACGGGGAAAGAACATGACACAAGGGTTGTCAGGGAAAGGATGCGAGTCAAGGAGATAGGAGATGGCAATTGACCTGACATTTAAATTTTTGGAGATTGTAGCTGTCAGGGAAGAAAGTATACGGAAGAGAATTCCACAGGCGGGAAGTGCGAGAAAAGAAGCTATTAAAGTAGAAGTTTCGGTTACATTTGATTGGTTTCAATGTGGAACCTAGTTGCTAGTCTAGTAGCTGAAGTAAATTCATGCAGAGAGGGCACAAAGGCGCTAAGCTTATCGGGGAAGAAACCGTGAAAGTATTTGTAGAAGAGACACAAGGAAGCCACATTGCGCCGGTGAGAAAGTGATTGTATCCGAGCTGCCAAATCGGGATCTATCACATTACAAATTCTCCGCTGGATTATGTCAAGGGCCCCTTAGGTGGAGAGCAGGGACACACGACCAGATATGGCAGTAGTATTCAATGCACGGGCAGATGGTTTATGTATGTGCAGGATTGTTTCAGGCGGAAAAAAAACTTCCTGGCCCTACACATATAATCATTTCACCCAACGCAAGTCAGTACTGTGACTGGTGCGCAGGGGATTACATAAGAGGAAAATGGCGAGAAAAAGTGACAAGTAACTGGGGGTCTCAAGAAATATAAAAGAGAAGGATGAGAACAGTGATGTGAAAAGAGTTGTATGTGAGTAGAGTGGACAGCAAAAAGAACATGATACAAGGGTTGTCAGGGAAAGGATGCGAGTCAAGGAGATAGGAGATAGGAGATGGCAATTGACCTTACATTTAAATTTTTGGAGATTGTAACTGTCAGGGAAGCAAGTATACGGAAGAGAATTCCACAGGCGGGAAGTGCGAGAAAAGAAGCTATTAAAGTAGAAGTTTCGGTTACATTTGATTGGTTTCAATGTGGAACCTTTGTTGCTAGTCTAGTAGCTGAAGTAAATTCATGCAGAGAGGGCACAAAGGCGCGAAGCTTATCGGAGAAGAAGCCGTGAAAGTATTTGGAGAAGAGACACAGGGAAGCCACATTGCGCCGGTGAGAAAGTGATTGTATCCGAGCTGCCAAATCGGGATCTATGACATTACAGATTCTTCGTTAGATTTTGTCAAGGACCCCTAGGTGGATAGCAGGGACACACGACCAGATGTGACAGCAGTATTCAATGCATGGACGCATGGTAGATTTATATATGTGCAGGATGGTTTCAGACTGGAAAAACTTCCTGTCCTTACAGAGAGAACCGACCTTTTTAGCAGCGGATTTAGCTATGGATTCGATGTAGTCATTCAATTTGAGGTCTGCTGAGAGAGTTAGACCGCGGAAACGCAGTGTTTTTGCTTTCAGGGAGACTAGTCTAATCCATGATAATGGTGGGGGAGGACCAGAAACGATTGTCTATGGTGATTAACAGACAGCAGCTTCGATTTGGAAGCATTAAAATTCACGAGCTATTTTTTACGCCAGTCCACCACAGATTGGAGGTCCATTTCAAGCTCAACAGTGAGGTTCACTTTGTCAGCCTCGGAAGATTTCTGATCGAGGCGGGAGTAAATGGTGATCTGATTACATCAGGGGATCGTTGATGAAGACCAGAAAAAGCGTAGGACCTAGAATAGAGCCTTGAGGGACACCAGCGTTCGTATGATAGTATCTGGAGGCGTGTCCGTTCAGTACTACCTTCATTACATGATTTGAATAAAACGACTCGATTAGATCAAACAATCGTCCAGTTCTACCATAGCCCCTTTGCTTACATGGAAGACCAGTATGACAGACTGTCAAACGCTTTGGAGATATCTAGGGCAACAGCTCGAGCTTCGCCGTTCTTATCGAGAGCCTGGTATATATACTCTGTGATAGTCGTTAGCATATCAGCAGTAGACCTGGTGAAGCGGAAATCATACTGTTTGTCAGAGAAGAAACTGTTGGCTCTGAGATGTTGAACCACTTCAGCAACGATAACAGCCTTGAACACTTAGCCAAAAATTGGTAGGAGGCTGAGAGGGCAATAGTTAGAGGGATCCAAGGGTTCTCAAATACAGTAAGCACAGAGGACGACTTCCAGTAGGCAGGAAAGCAAGAATCAGAGAGGCAGTAGTTCTAGTGTTTGAAGACAGAGAAGAGTTCAGGGGCATATTTCCTCAGGACAATGATTGGGATTCTGTCGCCTCCACTCGCTTTATGGGAGTCAAGCTTTGAAAGACCAGCGAGGGGGTAATGTGAACGTCACTCAGTTGAGCCTCAGTTCTAGGTGGGAAGTCAGGTACGGATACCCCAGACGAATCCAATGTCGAGTTGGTGGAGAATCAGCGAGAAAAGTACTCGGCCTTGTCCTCTGAAGATGTGAGGACCTCAAATTTATTGTTTACTACAAACAACACAGTACCTCAAAATCTCTGTGAAAATCTAACTAGTCCTATATGTATAATTTTTTGTAGGAAATGGGGAATAACAGGTTTTAAAATGAATAGCCTTAATGAATATTTTTAGAATGGAAAAAAACTGTTTACAAGAAGTTAAACAAAGGACGTTAGGAATTTTTAAAAAAGCACAAATTCTTAATCGTGACAAAAACATCAGTTAGCTAGACAAAAATTATGCGAAGCGTGTATAAATTAAATAGCCATTGGTTCAAACATGCACGCAACTACGTCCTCTTTCAAACACGACCACAAATTCGAAAAAAATCCCATTCAAAAACGAAAAGAGTTGCCCAAAGCAAATATATCTACTGAAATTAACTTAATATATTTATCACATACCAAAAACTTTAACAACATTGGCTGGTTCATATCATTTTTATTGTGAAAATATTGACTTGCATAATAAAATCTGACATAATGTATCGCCTGCTATAGTGTCGAGTCTAACTTAAATCCACCCGAATGCTGTAACTTGAAATTAGCTTTAATAAACCCAGCCGTTTCAAATCCTACCAACTGTAGCAGCCTACTTCACAAAATAGCAACAGATGTTTATTTATGGCTTCAGTTTCTTTCTTTCTTTTTTATCCCCCATTTTTTAAAACAAGAAATCAATAAAGGTTGACAACAGCTGACGTCTCGATAAGTTCTATTACTAAAGGCGATATCTCCTTATAGAACTCGTCTTTCTACACACACAAAGTATTGGTGTTCCTCAAATCCACAAAATACAATGAAAGTTGGCATATTTCACTTTTTCTTGACCAAATAAGTTAATATTCGTCTGCATTTATTGCTGGGGCCAACTACATTTTGATGTATTGTTATCGTTTCAATGTGATACTCGTGTTTGTTTCTGCCTACCCACACACATACCTACATACATATGGTGCAGGTAATGCTTTCTAATCTACCCAAAACTGATACTAGCTATACACAGATAATTAATAATTCTATTTATATAGAAAATTGCTCTATTCATTGACAAGGGGTTGCAACCCCAAGTTTTTAACTAGTTTGGATTATACTTTGTAGTATTTAGCCAGCAACACCTTTATCCTGTTTTTATTTAATTCTTTAAAAATTCAGAACATTGTAGTATGTAAAAATGAAGCCGTAGGGAGATGGTTAACGTTTATTGATTCGGCCTTGTGTCATACATAACCAAACTCCCTAGGGTTTATTCGCTATCATCAGAAGGTTGGCAGCAGGTCGAAGATTAGAATGTGTGGATTATTGAAAGAATAAAGGGATACAATTTGCATGTTAAAATAGAAATTTACTGATAGAAAATAAATTGGTAGAAATTAATGTTCAATGAGAAAAAAAAAAGTTAAGAGTATCAAGAGTTCGTTGAAAATGTTCGTAGTAGTCCTTGCAAGAGTGAGTTTATGTGTACGTAGGCAGGAACGTATGTGTGTATGTATGTAGGAACATTTGTTGGGTAAGAGTGTCTTTGAAGTATTCGCTCAGTTTTAAATGGTTCTGTGTGGTTATCAAGTATATGGTTGAACGATGAAGAGAAAAAAGGTGAGAGGTGAAAGAGAAAGATAGAGACAAAAATAACAATGATCACTTGATGTTTATCAACGGTACGTGTTAACTGCTCTTCATCTTAACTCTCTGATGACAGCTGATTTTGCTATGCCTTTTATTTTGTATGGAATGTGTGGATTTATGGGAGAATAAAAGTAGATAATTTGCATGTTAAAATAGAAATTTATTGATATAAAATAATGACATGATTTGGAAGAAATTAATGTTCAATGAGAAACAGTATTAAAAAGTTAAGGGTATCAAGAGTTCGTTGAAAATGTTCGTTGTAGTCCTTGCAAGAGTGAGTTTATGTGTACGTAGGCAGTAACCTGCATGTGTAGCGCTAATCCCAAACGTCTAGCCGTCTGATTTGTCTCCCTGTATAGGTTGAATAGATCTGGAGAGAAAACACATCCTTGTCTTATACCCCCTTTCTATCTTTAACAAGCTGTATAGCCCGGCGTTGCTCGGGTGTAATCAAAGCTTTAAAACTAATCCATGGTCCTGGAGCTCAGACTCAGCCTAAAGAATATTTGTGTGAAGTTTGGTGAGAATCGGATAAAAATTGTGGATTTGTATAAAGGACATACAGACAGATAATCAGACACACACACACACACAAATATCTTGCCTTTTATACATATATATTATCGATTTTCTGCACTATTGTAAGAACTGCAACCTTGAAACTTCTGAATATCGTTTCTTATGTCTTTGTCTATGAGTGTATCAAATTTGATTAAAATCGGACCACTCCTTCTATAACCCGATTTTTTCAATTATCGATTTTCGATATTTATCGGGGGTACCTCGACACAAAACCTAGCTAAGAACACTCGCAGACGCTTATAGTACAACTGTGTAAATTTTCAAGAAAATCGGTTCAGCCGTTTCGAAGTCTATAGGTAACGGACACACACACACAGACACACACAGACAAAGTTCCATTTATAAATAAGTTTAAAGTAGATTGATATCTGTTTATTTGTGTCTTAAGAACATTGCTGGCATTTTCATTTAATTTTCTAACTTTTGGCAAGATTATTTCAGATAGAATCATTGGTTGTTATTATCGTTAGTCCTGTTGAATAAATCTTGTGAGAAAACACATCTTTGTCTTTCACTCCTTTCTAACTTTAATCTGTGTCTTAAGAACGTTGTTTACATTTTTAAATTTGTTAGAATATATATATATATATATATATATATATATATATATATATATATATATTGTGTGTGTGTGTATTTAGGCAGCAATGTTTTATTAATGCATGTTTCATTAAATAATATAGACAAGTTTTGTCTATTTATTTTATGTAATTTTTTTCATATCATCTGATAAGCTTAACAGCATTATCGTTGAAACAGGCTGTATATTGATTGAAGTTTTTCATTGGTCAGATATATCTCATAAGTAAGAAAGCAATAGATATATAATAAAGCTATATATATATATATATATATATATATATATATATATATATATATTATTATTCAACGAAACCTGTATTAATGAAAGAATGCTGCCAAAATACGCACAATTTAAATTACATGATCCAGCAGCCCAACAAACCATCACCACCTTGAAATATAAATGGAGCCTTGTGAAAAGGCAAATTGAAATAGCGAAAGAAAATCTGGTCACACTATCAGACGATACGAACGGATCCTACACAAAATAAATAGACAAAACTTGTCTATATTATTTTTTTTTTTTTTTTAATCGTATCACCCCGAGCAAGGCAGTAACGCCACTGCTGTGCAGGGGGCTACATAAGAGTGAAAAGATTGGAAAAGAGAAAGCCGGAAACCACATCCTAAACAGGGAACAAGGGATGAGCCTCTACACCTGTTCAATAGATGTGGGTGGAGTGTGAACCGAGTGATAGATAGATCTACTCCAATTTCAACGAAACATATATATATATATATATATATATATATATATATTGTGTGTGTGTGTGTGTGTGTGTGTTTAGGCAGCATTTTTTAATTAATGCATGTTTCATTAAATAATATAGACAAGTTTTCTCTATTTATTTTATGTAATTTTCTTTTCATATTCTTTGATAAGCTTAATAGTATTATCATTGAATGAAGAAAGAAAATAACAATATTGATACATAATTTTCATGTGTGACGTCATGAGCTGTAATGTGGCATTCGATTCCAGCGTCTTAAATGCACGAGTTTGTTGTTGCTTGGAAATCTTCCATGTAAACAAAAACAGTTTGTCATTATCGTTTGTCCGTGTTAATAATATATAATGTAATTTGACATCTTTGAAGATGGCTTATGTAAGCCTTTCGGTTTACATAAGCCATCTTCAAAGATGGATTATTAAAAATAAAGTATCAATATTGTAATTTAGTATCAATATTGTAATTTTCTTTCTTCATTTAATGATAATGCTATTAAGTTTATCAGAGAGTATGAAAAAATTATACATTAAATTAATAGACAAAACTTGTCCATATTAAATGAAACATATATATATATATATATATATATATATATATATATATATATATATATATATGCTTCCATTTTTCTCTCTTTCCGCTTTCTATTATTAAGTAGGTGTCTCGGACAATATGTGTAACTAATTCCAGCTCAGAAAGGCAGGGCATCGACCAGATTCTCTGCAGAAAACATAATTGCCGTTCATACAAACAAGCAGAATAAGAGATTTTAATAAAGCCGATGCATAGGGAAACTCTTCAGTTTGAAAAGTTACATAAGACTGAATCAATGTCCAGAAACTCTATTGACGATAAAATGTATTCAGTTACCTAAGCAACTGAAGTTCATTTATTTACTTTCATTAAAAAAAAAATCGTTTCATCTTAAACCACCCATAAAACATTATACCCTTCTGACTTCAGTGGTAAAAACAAATTGAAATAAATGTAATTTTATAAATTTCGTTTCTGTGATGATGAGGTTTTCAAAATGGTGAAGAATGAGAAGTACCAGAATTAAAATTTTAATGACTTATAAGCATGTTTTTAGATGTTAGGTACATGCTTACTGTTTTAAATTTGTATAAAAGAACAACATACATAAGCATGCACATAGAGAGACACACAGTTATATATATATATATATATATATATATATATATATATATATATATATATATATATATATATAGAGCGCTCTAGCTATTGGGAGCGTATAATGATATGCGCTAAAACGTCTGCCTACTTCCACCGAACGTCCAGGGGTAGAATCGCCGACTGACGCCATTTCGGTCGGGTTTCAATCCTGAGTAAAAAAGCAATCGGAGTCTAACCGTACTGATAAGCTGTGATACGGCGAAACAGATCTGTCTGCGGATGACAATATATATATATATATATATATATATATATATATATATATATATATAGTAATATTGATTATAGTAATGATACTAATAGCAACAGAATTAATTCTGTCAAGACTAGCAATAATTAAACTACAAGATACACACACACACATATATATATATATATATTAGTCATCCACATACAAGCCCGTTTCGCTGTATCACAGCTCATTAGTGTGGCTAGACATATCCACTTGCTTCTGGCCGGGATCGGAACTCGACCGATTTGGTGTGTATGTATGTATATATATATATATATATATATATATATATATATATATAATCGAATATTGAAGTTAACACCCAGAGGTGACAGTCTGTTCCATGAAACAGACTGTCGCCACTGGGTGTTGCTTTTAATGTCCGATTTTATATATACATACGCTCTATCACTTGATTCCATAAATATAGCAGACCTTAAAATTGCATTTTAATATAAATATATAAAAAATAAATATATATCTATATATAGAGAGAGAGTCGGAATGTTGAATCTAACATCAGCTAAGTCATAAATTATATTAATCCTATTAATGCTCTAATTACGCCATATCACGTTGAATACACCGCTTCTCGTCCGATCACCAAAGTTAAGCAACATCGAGCCTGGTCAGTACTTAGATGGGTGACCGCTTGGGAATACCAGGTGCTGTAAGCATCTATTTAGGATGTGCGTTGTGGTGCATTGGATATCGGTTCGGAACGAGAAATCGGGGAGTCGAGTTCGAATTCCAGCTGAATTCATTGCATTCACTTACGCGCAAATACCCTTGGGAAAGGTATTCCTTCCAGTTATGGGTTAAATAACAGGACAGATTGGATTCTATAGACTTGGTCGGCAACTAGTCTACCGCAGAAAGCAATGGCAACCTACTGTGGGATAATCTTCTACCCAGTCAGTCATGTCTCTGTCGAGACATGATCGCCCAAGCGTGTATCACGTATGGCACTCAACTGACTGAATGCTCTATTTTTAGACATTGAGCACTTTATTTCAAAGTCTGTTCGCCTTAAATGTCTTCCTGTTAGTATTTCACTGACTGTCAGCAATTTTGGCTTCACACGATTTTCGACATAGTTATTGCTTAAGCTTTGGAAAAAAAAGAAACGGTCGAACACTTTTTTTGCAGATCCTTTTTTTTTTAATCTTTTTTTTTTTTTTACAACATTCATTTCTGCTATTGCTGTTGCTCCTAACCCCCATTTGCATGGATCAGGCTAGTCTCCCTGAAAGCAAAACACTGCGTCTCCTCGGGTTAACTCTTACAACAAACCTCAAGTGGAATGACTATATATAATCCATAGCTAAATCCGCTGCTATGAAAGTCGGTTCTCTGTGTAGGGCCAGGAAGTTTTCCCGTCTGAAACAATCCTGCACATATACAAATCTACCATCCGACCGTGCATTGAATACTGCTGCCATATCTGGTCGGATGCTCCTGCTATCCACCTAGGTGTCCTTGACAAAATCCAACGGAAAATCTGTAATGTGATTGATCCAGACTTGGCAGCTCAGATACAGTCACTTTCTCACCGGCGCAATGTGGCTTCCCTGTGTCTCTTCTATAAATACGTTCATGGCTATAAACTTAGCCCAATGGTGCCCATATATATGAATTTACTCGAGCAACAAGATTAGCAACTAGGCCCCACCCTTTTACTGTGAAACCAATAAATTGTAAACGTAAATTCTACTCCAACAGCTTCTTTTCTCGCACTTCCCGCCTGTGGAATTCTCTTCCGTATACTTGCTTTCCCGACAGCTACAATCTCTAAGAATTTAAATGTAAAGTCAATCGTCATCTCCTATCTCACTAACCTGCATCCTCTCTCTCTCTCTCTCATGCTTCTTTTTCTGTCCACTCCACTCTCATCAGTATTCTCATCCTTCTCTTACCCACTTCCTGACACCCACTATAGCCTGTCACTCTTTCTCATAACTTTCCTCCTTATGTAAACCCCCTGCAAAACAGTGGCAGTAAAATGTCTTGCTTGAGGCGATATGATTATAAAAAAAATCTTACATCGACATAGAACCAATTCAATTCAATTTCTCCCTAAAAATATAACCACATCAAACATGCATGACTAAAAATCAAACAGAAAAAAAAACACTTTACAAAATATCTAAGATGGAAGGCATTCTATTTGCTAAAAAAAAGACAATGTCAACGATGACAACCACAACAACACCGGCAATAACAATAACAAATTTGAATTTACATTCATGAAATGTCCACTACAACAAAACAACCTCATTGCTTTCGAAAATTATTTAATAAACATAATCAGTAATCTAGATATAACAAAAACCCAACAATAATTCCAGAATAATAAAAATAAAAACAAGTAAAAAAAAACATCTTTATTATAAAAGCAGATAAGTCCAGGACAATTCGCACAATGAAAACTAACAGTTACAATTAGTTTAAAAATAAGTCAGTAAATTTTACAAAACCACTAATAACCAAACAGAAGAAAGAAATTAAAAGCTTAAAATAACCAATAAACTGAGGGTTCAATGGTAAAGTCGACGGAATCGAAATATAATAATATTACTTTATTTAATAATATCAAAATCACAAGGCGGAAAAAAATAATTATTTATGTCGGATTTGAATAGCACATTTTGGTATCATTGAAGTAATAATAATAATAATAATAATAATAATAATAATAATAATAATAATAATAAATGAAAAATAAACCCGAACAGACATGGTCTGGAATTACAGAAGATGATGTTAAATTTGCACTAAAAAAAGCACACAATTGGAAATTCCCAGGTATAGATAAAATTCCTAACTTTTGGCTATATTATTTAAATGCAGCACATAAAAAAATAGCCAAAGAACTCCAAGAAATGGTTGACGATCCCACTAAAATTCCTGCATGGATGACCAAAGGAATTACATTTCTTCTACCCAAGAATGGTGACACAAACAACCCGAAAAACTACAGACCAATTACATGTCTTCCGACAACATATAAACTACTAACATCTATTTTAACAAAACAGACATATTTATTCTTAGAAAGAAATGACATGATACCGCTTAAACAAAAAGGGTGCAAACGTGGCTGTTATGGATGTAAAGACCAATTGCTAATTAACAAAATGATCCTGGAAAACTGCTACAGTACAAAGAAAAATCTTAGTACTGCCTGGATAGACTACCGAAAGGCATTCGATAGTGTGCCACATTACTGGATTTTAAAGACTTTAAATATATACAAGACATCGCCCGTCATCATCAATTTCAGCAAACAGTGCATGTCTATATGGAAAACAACCCTTTACCTCAATCATATAAATGGAACCTATAAGTCTGATGAAATAAACATCAAAAGAGGTATATTTCAAGGTGATTCTTTATCTCCCTTACTATTCTGCATATCATTAATAGCACTAACCAATCAACTTAATAAGACAGAATGTGGTTATAAAATAGGCCAAAAGAAAATAAGCCATCTATTTTACATGGATGACTTAAAGTTATATGCTAAGAATGATAATGAGCTGGAAGGTCTTCTGCAAACTGTAAAATGCTTCAGCGAAGACATTGGAATGAAATTTAATTTGAATAAATGTGCTAAAGCTACAGTTTTACGTGGATCAATACAAGAAACATCCTCAATTAGCCTAGACCCTGCTGTAACAGTAAAAGAATTGAAACCAGAAGAAGCTTTAACTCCCAACTATTTTCACAACACTCTCATCTACCCAACCTTCATTCTCGGTATCCTTACCCGCCTGTCACCCACCCTCTGTCATTTCCAATATTTAATCAGCCTTTCCCCACTCTACGTAGCCCCCTGCACAGTAGTGGCAGTGACATGCCTTGCTCGGGGTGAAACGTTTATAAAAAAAAAAAAAAAAA
The DNA here is from genome assembly GCA_037127315.1 of Ascarosepion bandense. NCBI lineage: Eukaryota > Metazoa > Mollusca > Cephalopoda > Sepiida > Sepiidae > Ascarosepion > Ascarosepion bandense. The sequence continues at coordinate 741,444 of JBBBDQ010001083.1, read as the reverse complement.
AAAAAAAACATCTTACTAGCATAAGATGCATCATCCAAAGGCTGATGTAGACCGTCTATACATACCCCGTAAAGAAGGTGGAAGGGGTCTTATTCAGCTGGAATTGTCATACAAGACAACAACTATTGGCTTACTAACATACATTAGACATTATTGTTAAAAACCAGAAGGAGAAAACTTGTCTATTAATTGATATGGCTTGTCCAGCGGATTGTAACATAGCAATCAAGGAATTTGAAAAACTGTCAAAATATAAAGACCTGGAAATTGAAATAGAAAAAATGTGGAAATTGAAAACAAGAGTTGTGCCAGTGATAGTAGGTGCACTTGGAATGATAAAAAATGGAACAAAACAACACATTGAAAGAATCCCTGGAAACCCCAGCATAAGAGATATACAAAAAAATGTCTTATTAAGTACAGCCCACACACTAAGGAAAACTTTATCTATGTAATGCTGGGGATGATAGGGAAGATAGAAAAACATGAAATGGAGCCTTAACAACACGCCACTACCTGCCTTAGGTCTCCTCGCAGACTTGGTTGGTAGTGAGACCAAAGCAGAAATCGAAATATGATGAAAAATGACATAATAATAATAAACAAAACAGACATATTTATTCTAGAAAGAAATGACATGATACCGCTTGAACAAAAAGGGTGCAAACGTGGCTGTTATGGTTGTAAAGACCAATTGCTAATTAACAAAATGATCCTGGAAAACTGCTACAGTACAAAGAAAAATGTTAGTACTGCCTGGATAGATTATCGAAAGGCATTCGATAGTGTGCCACATTCCTGGATTTTAAAGACTTTAAATATATACAAGACACTCTCATCTACCCAAAACCCTCATTCTCGGTATCCTTACCCGCCTATCACCCACCCTCTGTCATTTCCAATATTTAATCAGCCTTTCTCCACTCTACGTAGCCCCCTGCACAGTAGTGGCAGTGACATGCCTTGCTCGGGGTGAAACGCTTATAAAAAAAAAAAAAAAAAAAAAAACATTCACCATAAAAAAATGAAAGAAATAGTGCGTAAAGAGTACTATAGAAGGCTACGAATGATATTAAAAACTGAATTAAATTCACAGAACAGAGTTATGGCCATTAATAGCCTTGCAATCCCAGTTGTCCAATATAGCTTTAACATCTTAAACTGGACTCTAAACGACATCAGGCGAATGGATGCTAAAACAAGAAAGCTTCTTTCTAAGCATAAGATGCATCATCCAAAGGCTGATGTAGACCGTCTATACATACTCCGTAAAGAAGGTGGAAGGGGTCTTATTCAGCTGGAATTGTCATACAAGACAACAACTATTGGCTTACTAACATACATAGAAACAACAAAGGATTGGATGATACAATTAGTAAGGCAACATGAAGAAAGAAAGAAAAAATATTCAATAATAAAAGAAGGCAGTAAATACAAACAAGATTTACAGTTAGATTCTGTAGAAAAGCAAAACAGAAGCCAAGAACCAACTATTGCGGCAAAAAATATGAAAATGAAAGCCAAAGATAAAGCTCTTGAAAAGATGAAACAGCGCTGGCAAGACAAACCTCTGCATGGCCAATATCCAGTACGTGCCAATAAATCCAATGTTGACAAAGTTAATACTCTTCGATGGTTACGTGCATCTGGATTAAAGTCTGAAACTGAAGGATTTATAGTTGCAGCACAAGACCAAAGTCTTTTCACGAGAAACTTTCAGGCAAATATTATGCATAATAATATGGATCCAAAATGCTGGTTTTGTGATAAACACCAAGAAACAATAGACCACCTAATCTCAGGCTGTTCTGTGCTTGCCCCAAACGAATATAAAAATCTCCACGACAGAGTTGGGCAATATTTACATTGGACAATGTGCAAACATTATGGAAAAGCTGTAAACAAACACTGGTATGAACATCATCCAGCACCGGTTACAGAAATAGAAGATGTAACCATTCTATGGGATTACACCATCTACACAGACAGAAAAATTGAAGCAAACAGGCCAGACATTATTGTTAAAAACCAGAAGGAGAAAACTTGTCTATTAATTGATATTGCTTGTCCAGCGGATTGTAACATAGCAATCAAGGAATTTGAAAAGCTGTCAAAATATAAAGACCTGGAAATTGAAATAGAAAAAATGTGGAAATTGAAAACAAGAGTTGTGCCAGTGATAGTAGGTGCACTTGGAATGATAAAAAATGGAACAAAACAACACATTGAAAGAATCCCTGGAAACCCCAGCATAAGAGATATACAAAAAATTGTCTTATTAAGTACAGCCCACACACTAAGGAAAACTTTATCTATGTAATGCTGGGGATGATAGGGAAGATAGAAAAACATGAAATGGAGCCTTAACAACACGCCACTACCTGCCTTAGGTCTCCTCGCAGACTTGGTTGGTAGTGAGACCAAAGCAGAAATCGAAATATGATGAAAAATGACATAATAATAATAAACAAAACAGACATATTTATTCTAGAAAGAAATGACATGATACCGCTTGAACAAAAAGGGTGCAAACGTGGCTGTTATGGTTGTAAAGACCAATTGCTAATTAACAAAATGATCCTGGAAAACTGCTACAGTACAAAGAAAAATGTTAGTACTGCCTGGATAGATTATCGAAAGGCATTCGATAGTGTGCCACATTACTGGATTTTAAAGACTTTAAATATATACAAGATATCGCCCGTCATCATCAATTTCATCAAACAGTGCATGTCTATATGGAAAACAACCCTTTACCTCAATCATATAAATGGAACCTATAAGTCTGATGAAATAAACATCAAAAGAGGTATATTTCAAGGTGATTCTTTATCTCCCTTACTATTCTGCATATCATTAATAGCACTAACCAGTCAACTTAATAAGACAGAATGTGGTTATAAAATAGGCCAAAAGAAAATAAGCCGTCTATTTTACATGGATGACTTAAAGTTATATGCTAAGAATGATAATGAGCTGGAAGGTCTTCTGCAAACTGTAAAATGCTTTATCGAAGACATTGGAATGAAATTTAATTTGAATAAATGTGCTAAAGCTACAGTTTTGCGTGGATCAATACAAGAAACATCCTCAATTAGCTTAGACCCTGCTGTAACAATAAAAGAATTGAAACCAGAAGAAGCTTATAAATACCTAGGTGTAAATGAGAGCGAAAACATTCACCATAAAAAAATGAAAGAAATAGTGCGTAAAGAGTACTATAGAAGGCTACGAATGATATTAAAAACTGAATTAAATTCACAGAACAGAGTTATGGCCATTAATAGCCTTGCAATCCCAGTTGTCCAATATAGCTTTAACATCTTAAACTGGACTCTAAACGACATCAGGCGAATGGATGCTAAAACAAGAAAGCTTCTTTCTAAGCATAAGATGCATCATCCAAAGGCTGATGTAGACCGTCTATACATACTCCGTAAAGAAGGTGGAAGGGGTCTTATTCAGCTGGAATTGTCATACAAGACAACAACTATTGGCTTACTAACATACATAGAAACAACAAAGGATTGGATGATACAATTAGTAAGACAACATGAAGAAAGAAAGAAAAAATATTCAATAATAAAAGAAGGCAGTAAATACAAACAAGATTTACAGTTAGTAGATTCTGTAGAAAAGCAAAACAGAAGCCAAGAACCAACTATTGCGGCAAAAAATATGAAAATGAAAGCCAAAGATAAAGCTCTTGAAAAGATGAAACAGCGCTGGCAAGACAAACCTCTGCATGGCCAATATCCAGTACGTGCCAATAAATCCAATGTTGACAAAGTTAATACTCTTCGATGGTTACGTGCATCTGGATTAAAGTCTGAAACTGAAGGCTTTATTCTTGCAGCACAAGACCAAAGTCTTTTCACTAGAAACTTTCAGGCAAATATTATGCATAATAATATGGATCCAAAATGCAGGTTTTGTGATAAACACCAAGAAACAATAGACCACCTAATCTCAGGCTGTTCTGTGCTTGCCCCAAATGAATATAAAAATCGCCACGATAGAGTTGGACAATATTTACATTGGGCAATGTGCAAACATTATGGAAAAGCTGTAAACAAACACTGGTATGAACATCACCCAGCACCGGTTACAGAAATAGAAGATGTAACCATTCTATGGGATTACACCATCTACACAGACAGAAAAATTGAAGCAAACAGGCCAGACATTATTGTTAAAAACCAGAAGGAGAAAACTTGTCTATTAATTGATATGGCTTGTCCAGCGGATTGTAGCATAGCAATCAAGGAATTTGAAAAACTGTCAAAATATAAAGACCTGGAAATTGAAATAGAAAAAATGCGGAAATTGAAAACAAGAGTTGTGCCAGTGATAGTAGGTGCACATGGAATGATATAAAATGGAACAAAACAACACATTGAAAGAATCCCTGGAAACCCCAGCTTAAGAGATATACAAAAAATTGTCTTATTAAGTACAGCCCACACACTAAGGAAAACTTTATCTATGTAATGCTGGGGATGATAGGGAAGATAGAAAAACATGAAATGGAGTCATAACAACACGCCACTACCTGCCTTAGGTCTCCCCGCAGACTTGGTTGGTAGTGAGACCAAAGCAGAAATCGAAATATGATGAAAAATGACATAATAATAATAATAATAATAATAATAATAATAATATCTAATCTAAACTTATGTATAAATGGAACTTTGTCTGTGTGTGTGTGTGTGTGTGTGTGTGTGTGTGTGTGTGTGTGTGTGTGTGTGTGTGTCCGTTACCTATAGACTCCGAAACGGCAGAACCGATTTTATTGAAAATTTACAAAGTTATACTATAAGCGTCTGCGAGTGTTCTTAGGTTTTGTGTTGAGGTACCCCCGATAAATATCGAAAATCGACAATCGAAAAAACCGGGTTATAGAAGGAGTGGTCCGATTTTAATCAAATTCGATACACTCGTAGACAAAGACATAAGAAACGATAGTCAGAAGTTTGAAGTTTGCAGTTCTTACAATAGTGCAGAAAATTGATAATATATATATATATATATATATATATATAAGTCAAGATGTTTATGTGTGTCTGTTTATCTGTCTGTATGTTCTTTATACAAATCCACAATTTTTATCCGATTCTCACCAAACTTCACACAAATATTCTTTAGGCTGAGTCTGAGCCCAAGGACTATGGATTAGTTTTAAAGCTTTCATTACACACGAGCAACGCCGGGCTATACTGCTAGTACATATATACATATATAGTCATCCGCAGACAGATCTGTTTTTGTCATGGTGAAATGATAATGAACTCTCCCTCCTATATTAATAAGAGTTAACAGGAAGTTAACACGAGAAGTTCTTGGGAAGTTCTTAGGAGTTCTTAGAAGTTCTAAATAGTTCATTAAAGTTCTATTGGAGTTCAGTAGAACTACTAGGCAGTTGATATTATTCGGCAGTTAGCCGAATACTAAGGAGTCAGCTTTCAATGGAAGATTACCAAGTTCCTAACATTTTGGGTACGTTAAGTCAATTAGCAACCGACATAGCACGATTATAACCTTCAGTGCTAAAACTAATCCACAACAGTTTTGCAGTACAGTGCTGTATAAGTACGGTTAAACATCCGATTGCTTCTAGCCAGGATAAAAATCCGGCCGAATTGACATCAGTCGGCGATTCTACCTCTAAGCTATGGGCGCTCGGTAGAAAAATGCGGACTTTTAGCGTGTTTTGTGGTGCAGGATGTGCATTGTGGTGCAGTGGATATCAACTCGGAACGAGGAATCGGGTTTCCGAGTTCGAATTCTAATTGAATTCCTTGCATTCACTTACACACAAATATCCTTGGGAAACGTATTAATCTGTATCTTCCCTCCAGTTATGGGTTAAATAACCAGACATATTGGGTTCTACAGCCTTGGCTGGCAACCACTCTACCACAGAAAGTAATGGCAACCTACTGCGGGATAATCTTCTGCCCAGTCAGTCATGTTTCTTTCGAGACATAATTGCCCAAAGCGTGTATCACGTATGGCACAACTGACTGATATCAAATGTAAACATACGCTAGTTGCTGAGAGTGTTCAAATTAATTACTGAATGAACGATGCGTAGATGCTAGAGTAGCTACTGTTTTTTCAAAGTCTACTATTCCTCCAGAGTGCTCAGTCAGGGTGTGAGAGCGTAGATAGTCTCTATATAAATATTTTGTTAAAGTTTCTGCCGTTTTGAAAACACCAGAAACTTAAATAGCATCGTACAAAAAACAAAATCACTAACAAAGAATGCAACTGCAAGGACAAAAATAAATGTCCACTTCAAGGACTTTGCAACACAAAAGAAATAATTTACAAGGCAAAGGTTCATGACCCAGATGGCCAAAACAAAATATATTTGGGCTCAACCAAAGACACCTTTAAGACCAGGTGGTTTAGTCACAGATCTACATTTAAAATAGAAAAATTAAAAACAATACAAAATTGGAAATTGAAATCAAAATATGGAAAAGATCCAAACATAACGTGGAGCATTGTAAAAACAGCCAAGCCTTACAACAGTGGACAAACATATAGACTGTGCCAAGAAGAAAAATTAGAAATTATGACATACCCAAATAAAAACGAACTATTAAATGAAAGAACGGAAATTATGACTAAATGCATCCACACTAAGAAATACCTCTTAGGTTCATACAACGATGGATGACAACGCCATAATCCGTTTTCATTTAAAAATTGCGCGTTCATAAATTTCCTGCCACGTGAACGTTCAAATAAAGCACCGTTACAAGAGCGTTCTTAAAAAGAACAACGGTAAACGGTAAAATCAGTTATTCCAAATCGTCTAAAGACACCACTCATGGTAGAAACCTGGGTAGCGAAATAATTCGTTTAAAAATGGCAAATATTCAAAAGTTCTACAATATAATTTTATCGAACAGTTTTTAATACAAATGTGTACTGGTCTAACCCTATTAGGACCAAAAACCAAGTATTAAACAATCAATATATGCATATATATTTACGCTCTCACACTCTTATTGAGCACTCTAGAAGAATGGTAGACTTTGAAATAACAGTAGCTACTCTAGCATCTACACATCGCTCATTCAGTAATGAATTAGAGCACTCTGGCTACTGGCGTATGATACATTATACGCTAAAAGTCTGCCTCCTTCTGTCGAGCGCCCATAGGTCAGAGGTAGAATCGCCGACTGACGCCAATTCGTTGGGGTTTCAATCCTGGGTTAAAAAGCAATCGGATATCTAATCGTACTGATGAGCTGTGATACAGCGAAACAGATCTCTCTGCAGATGACTATATATATATATATATATATATATATATATATATATATATATATATATATATAAAGAGAAAAGTTATTTCTTTCTGTTTGTTTCTCTGTCCGTACGTGCGAATTGAATAACTCGTCGTCAGGTAATTCAGTTCGTAGCGACCTGTTTTCATAACTATGTGCTGTGCCCATTTTTGCTACAAGATTATTGTCTTAGCTTTCACTGTATCCCAGCATTTTTTTAAGAGCAAAAAAAGAAAGAAAGAAAACATTTAATTTTTTTGACAGTATTTGTTTATTTCTATTATTAAATTTTATATTTCAGACCGTCCTCGGTCCTTCATCAGAAACAAATGATTTTAAAATTTTAATTTATAATGTTTATATATATATATATATATATATATATATATATATATATATATATATATATAGCTTATATATATAAATTTGATTTTTATTTAAAACTAATTTAATTTACAATGTGACACGGAAATTTCATTATTTCAAGATTTAACTTCGTCATCAGGCGATGTTGACTGTTGTGAAAATGATTTACATTTGAATGCAAAATACGGTACGCTTGTTATTTAAAGATTTGATATGGATGGGGGAAGACAGAAAAATCTATGTGTGTTTAATTTAACTAATCAGAATAAAGTTCAACCTTTAAATTTGAAAATATATGTTTGAGAAATACAAGTTTTCTTTTTTCAATCTTAACAGGAAAGTGTCTGTCAATTGAGCCACCATCTACACTGATCTCTTCCGGTGCGATTTATCCATTTTTGTTACAAGATTATTGTCTTAGCTTTCTCTGTATCCCAGCATTTTTTAAAAACAAAAAAGAAAGAAAACATTTTATATTTTTGATCAGATTTAAAAGAGACCTTTCAGTATAATTATACTAATTTTACATCGGTTCAGAGTGCATGTTTTTCCTAAATTTTTTCCTAAACTCTTAATTTGTAAAGATTTAATATCTATTTAATTAATATTGTGATACAAAACAAATTATCGGATATGTGTAACTTAATGGATATTCTTTCATGAAGAATTTTTATCCATATTCTAAGATGAACATTTTACAATGTTTAAATGTGACATTTATTTCATATAGACTTTTATTTTTAAGAAATTTATAGTTTTTCATATAGACACAAGAAACATGGGTCATTTAAAGATTTATATATTCTAAGTTTTAAAAAAATTTCCATTTCATTGTGGGAGTTTTATTTTATTAATATCTATTTAATTAATATAATATTATAATACGAAACAAATTATCTGATATATGTAAATTAATGGATATTCTTTCATGAATTTTTTAACCATATTCTAAGGTGAACATTTTACAGTGTTTACATCTGACATTTATTTCGTTACGCTTATTTAATAAATTTTTATTCTTAAGTTTTTCATATAGACACAAGGATCATGAGTCGTTGAAAGACTTAAATATTCTAGCTTCTTTTAAAATTTTCCATTTTACTGTAGGATTTTTTTTCTTCTAGATACCAGAAATAATTCGATAGAGATGTTCCATTTCTGTATTTATTTGTAATGAAGAATCGTGTTGATAAAATCTTTTTTTCAGCGAATTCTTAGTACTACCAACATAAAGATTTATATTACTCGGATTTTTAGTAGAAAAATAGTACATTGATAAACTACTGATTCTGTACGTCACCTGTTTTCCAAAGAACACTCTATATGGTTTCTACAATTACATTTATAACTGTCTAAATTTATATATAAATTACGATTGAGCTCTCTAGAGAAGAAAATTTTAAAAACCGTTTCCTCTTCTGCGATATATGCGTGGCTCTTCAGAAATGAATTGAGTTCTTTCGGTGACTGGCGTCTGTATACACTGCTCATATACAACAGGTTAAAATTTCCCTTTTCTGATTCCATGCGACTATGACTTAGGAGGTAGCGACTCCGATTGATACCAAATCGATCGAGTTTCGATCCCGACCAGAAGCAAGTGGATGTGTCTAGCCACACTGATGAGCTATGATACAGCGAAACAGGCTTGTATGTGGATAACTAATATATATATATAGCCCATATCTTTCCGATATATTTAGAAGTAACAATATGTTGCATTTTGTTAAGATAAAAGCTGACCCTTCCCAAATAATTGATATCAATATTTTTAGCATATTTATTATAAGCTAAAACTGACACAATATATTGCGCATATATATAGAAAATTTGATCAGCGTCCGCTGACTACGTTCGACTTTGTGAGTGTAGCCGCTGGGTACAGGGCCACGCCCAGTTATATAATGTGACTAATTTATCTCCAAGTTATTGTTTGGATTCGGTTCCATCAAGACGTCTAATTTCCCGAAACGAATTAAATGTATTCTTTTTCCATATTTAATTCTAATGATCATTAAACGCAATTAAATACTTCTCTCACATTTTTCTAAGTTTTTTAATGGCTCGTCCGCCATTGTCAAACCTCCGCAGAGCACTACTAGCCTCGTATAAGTCAGTTTTCACTACGTCATCGCATTAACACATAAGTTTACTCTTGAAGAAATTATACTGTCTTAGATAATGGCGTAGAATTAAAACCATTCTTAAACGCGTCAATTTAAACATAAATTCGCGTTAAAAGAAATGGAAAGAACATAAATGTTTTAGAATGTATAGAACTTTTTATTTCGATAGAAATGTATAAAAAATTCAGAGTTAGTCTTATAGCGGGTTATCCATTCTTTTCCAGTTTATAGTGGAGAGTCCGTTCTAGTGAAGGGTAGTTGTGTATTGTTGAAGATTAACGGAATTTGGCCTTGTTGTAGATAGCTCACTATAAGTCATAAAATGATTATAAATCAAGAAAAGCAAATTGAATTGAAAAATAACATTTTATATATACACATATCAATTAAGGCTTTTGCAATTAAAGTAATACTTGAAGTATAGGACGTTAAAATGTTCATGGTAATAAAATGCTGAAAAGAGAATTAATGCTTTGGAATGTGGGAGCGTTGTAAGTAAGGAATGTCTTTGATGTATTAGCTCCAAGGTCAGTAAGTAGTTTTGAGACAGCGAAAGATAAGAGGAGAGGGAAGGGAGGCTAGGATAGTAAGCCACTTGACTTAGGTCAAGGGGATACTAATTACAATCCTCTCTCTAGAGTCAGTCCATGTGTGTCGGCCTGCGTCGGTCTGTCTGGCGATGTTTTCTGTATCGGCTTTTTATTTCGACTTTTTGGATCGCAGGTGATCATTTGGAAATTCATATCCATATTTGATTCTGGGCTTCCCATTAGCCGATAAATGAAATTCGCGTAGGCTCGCGAACTGGAAATTTAATATTTAATTAATTTTTATTTTTCAACCAGAACATCTGCGCGAATCCAGCTGCGCACCGTCGACTTTTGGTCATTTTCTTGTTGGTTGTGAGGGTGCAAACATCCGGTCCATCCTTTTGTTCGGTCGGTATCACCACAGTCTAAGTGTGTACCAACTTTCACAGTTAATTGCGGAAGGTGGTGGGTAAGAAAAAACGCGTATTTTTGAACAAACAGACGATTCCGCTTATGAGATCGTGTCAGCGTCATTACTAATGAGGTATTAAAATATATAGAAATTTCTCATAATGGTTATTAATAATCACTGGGAAAATTTATTCTGAACTTTTGCACTTCACAAGTACCATTTGAAGTAGAAACAGGAACAGTGAAAAAGAATTAATTCTTTGTAACGAATCATACCAGGTTTGTTTAAAATTTAAACACATATATTTAAAAATTGTCCATCATTTTAATACACTTGACCAATGTAATAATATGCGTACCTACATGTAAATGAAAGCTTTTCTATATATACATATACATACAAGATATTACATACACATACATTTTAAAACATTACGTTGATTTAATATATATGGCATATATCTCAACAATAAGAATTAAACTCCAAATCGCAACATTCCAATATACTGTCTCTTTGTAATTTTTCTTTTTTTTTTTTCTTGATCTCTAAAGAAGCTTCACTAAAAGCGAAATGTGTAACGGAAATTAACGAAGATTAACGAAACTTGGTTATAAACAACCGACACTTTGAAATGATTTGTTTTAACATTATTTTTGATCAATACTCGTATTTAAGTAGATATTCTGTTTATAATCAAACAGTATTATATATTTATTTCTACCGGCCTGATTATTTACGATAATCATCATGTTACGGAAATTAACGAAGATTGACGAAACTGGTTATAAACAACCGACAATTTGAAATGATTTGTTTGAACATTATTTTTTATCGATACTCATATTTAAGTAGATATTCTGTTTATAATCAAACAGTATTATATATTTATTTCTACCGGCCTGATTATTTACGATAATCATCATGTTACGGAAATTAACGAAGATTGACGAAACTGGTTATAAACAACCGACAATTTGAAATGATTTGTTTGAACATTATTTTTTATCGATACTCATATTTAAGTAGATATTCTGTTTTTGTTTTTTTTTTGTTTTTGTTTTTTTTTTTGTTTTTTTGTTTTTTGGTGGGGGGTCAATTAAACAGTATTATATTTATATCTACTGGCCTGATAATTTACGATAAATTTTTATTACGAAAATGTGTGTCATTCGGCAGGATTCGAACCTGCGACCCCTATCCACATAGGGGAAGCTACCATTTGATCTGGCAACGTCTTAGACTTCTCGATATAAATATATAATACAGTCTAATTAAAAAAACAGAATATCTATTTAAATATGAGTATCGATCAAAAATAATGTTCAAACAAATCATTTAAAAGTGAAATGTGTTAGATTTTTGCGTAAAAAATAAAAAAATAAATAAACATAAAACAAAAACTGAGAGCCGATTTGACTGACCGACCGGCGACAGACATTAGGCGGGGACACCTTCAAAGGGACAATGTTGTCTCAGTCGGCTTTTTATTTCATTCCGCCAACAGCAAGCCCCCCCCCCCCGCAATCGCTCACCCCTGCCTCCTACCCGATGTAAGTTCCTGGAATTTTTCAATGGGCCATGTTCTTAGCTTACCATACGTAAATGTATATGTTTTGCAATTAATTGTACTCGTTTGTATGTGTATATGTGTTTCGTTTTTGTTTGATGTGTGTGTGTGGTTCGTTTGTGGTACAATTTTCAATAACAGTTTCAAACCTACACATCATAATTTCATCCATTTCACTTTGGTTGATTTTTTTCACTTTGAAGTATTTTGACGTCCCTTGAGGAAAAATCATTTTTGTTCGGTGTTTTTTAATTTTAGATTTTCTTTTGTTTTTCTGATTTCTCTATGTTTATTTTCATTATGGTTTTAAATATTTAGGTTGACAGGGGTCTGCATATGTAATTTTCCTTAATCTTTTATTAATAACCTTCGTCCAGCCCGCAACCCGTCATTATAACACGACCCATCCCGCGGGGTCGAATGAGTTGCCGACCCCTGGAAATCCTAAACAAGACTTGCAGCAGACAGGATACATAATTAACAATACGCAACCTTGGTAAGGAAATATTCCCAAAAAGAATTTTTTTTTTTTGATTGGATATCTTTTATCTTGTTTTTTTTTTGTTTTTTTTTGTTTTTTTAGATTCTTTTTTAAAAGGATATAAAACTTATTTATAAATGGAACTTTGCGTGTGTGTGTCTGTGTGTGTGTCCGTTACCTATAGACTCCGAAACGGCTGAGCCGATTTTATTGAAAATTTACACAGTTGTACTATACGCGTCTACGAGTGTTCTTTAGCTAGGTTTCGTGCCGAGGTACCCCCGATAAATATGGAAAATCGATAATCGAAAAAATCGGGTTATAGAAGGAGTGGTCCGATTTTAATAAAATTTGGTATACTCATTGACAAGGACATAAGAAATGATATTCAGAAGTTTCAAGGTTGCAGTTCTATCCCTGGATGACTTATTTGACTCCGATATTGGAAATCGATACCCCGATATCCTACTGGGTCTGATCAAAATCAGTTTTTCAGCCCTTTTATTTTAGTTTTTGCTTCGGGTTTGGCTCTAAGTAGGTATAATTGTAGTTCTTAGTCTCAGCCATGATACCATTTACTCAGAGGACTTATTTGGCCTAAAAAATTCAGTTTACGACAAAAAAAACTTATTTGATATCGATAGCAGGAAATCAAAATTTGACTTCCATCCATTCATTTTTCTTTCAGTCTACGGTTTCGCTTTAACTAAAAACAACTATTGCTTTTTAGTCTTTCGTGCCAACGTCCAAAGAGTCTGAGCTCCAGGACCATGGATTAGTTTTAAAGCTTTCATTACACCCGAGCAACGCCGGGCTATACTGCTAGTTAATCGATATAATCACACCACTCGTTTTTAAACTTTTGCCACCAAGCATTTTCCCACGGACACGAGTCAAGTTTTGTCACAATATTCGAGGAAGGGATTCAAATGTCAGCAACTAAGAACGTTTTGATTAGTCTACTATAAGCAGATTCGGTTTGCTTTCAAGAATATATAAACATGTAGCTTGCAATAATAGATACAGTTTAAATGACAGTAAAGTTTTGCCTTTGCCACTGAAGTAGTGACTGTAAAGGTCAGACGGTTCAAGGACATCAAAGATGACACCTCACCAAACAAATGACGTCACATAAAAAAAAAACAATGAAATGATAGCTCGGACATATTCAATGCTAAAAGTATCAGACTCGGCCCTTAATTCCTTAAATTTATAAAAAAAAAAACAACCTAGCAGTATGACCCGGCTTTGCTCGGGTGTAATAAAACCTTTAAAACTAATCCATGGTCCTGGAGCTCAGACTCAGCCTAAAGAATATTTGAAATAATAAAATAATTGCGACAATTTACCAACTGCACCTATATATATATATATATATATATATATATATATATATATATACTAGCAGTATAGTCCGGCGTTGCTCGGATGTAATGAAAGCTTTAAAACTAATCCATGGTTCTGGAGCTCAGACTCTTTGGACGTTGGCACGAAAGACTAAAAAGCAATAGTTATTTTCAGTTAAAGCGAAACCGTAGACTGAAAGAAAAATGAATGGATGTAAGTCAAATTTTCATATCCTGGTATCGATATCAAATAAGTTTTTTTCGTCGTAAACTGAATTTTGAAGACTAAATAAGTCCTCTGAGTAAATGGTATCATGGCTGAGACTAAGAACTACAATTATACCTACTTAGAGCCAAACCCAAAGCAAAAACTAAAATAAAAGGGTTGAAAAAAATACAGACATACAGGCAGATAAACAGACACACACACACAGACATCTTGTCTTATATATATATTTTCTGCACTATTGTAAGAACTGCAACCTTGAAACTTCTGAATATCGTTTCTTATGTCTTTGTCTATGAGTGTATCAAATTTGATTAAAATCGGACCACTCCTTCTATAACCCGATTTTTTCGATTATCGATTTCCGATATTTATCGGGGGAACTTCGACACAAAATCTAGCTAAGGACACTAGTAGACGCTTATAGTATAACTGTGTAAATTTTCAAGAAAATCGGTTCAGCCGTTTTGGAGTCTATAGGTAACGGACTCACAAACACACAGACACACACACACACATACAGACACACACAAAGTTACATTTATAAATAAGTTTAGATATCAAGTATTAACTAACATCCGAAATGCTCTTAAACAACACAGAAAATTATAATCTTATCGTGATTATTGTTTAATTAGATGAAGGATTTTCAACAATTATTCATTATTGACGAGTATTTCCTTTATCTCAGTTGCTTTTCCTTGTATTTACTCAGACTGTCATTTTACAGCCCCAGTAAAAAAGCTCAGATCCTAAATAAAAAGTAAGCACTTTGCAAAACTATTAACCCTTTGTCTGAGGAAGTTTATCTTTTTATAACAACGAATCGACTGCTTGATCTCCGAGTGTTATCGATGGTGTATTCTTTATTTTCGATTCTCGCTTCCTATCGTTAACAGTCTGAGAGTTGAAATAAATGATTTAAAATTTAAAAATTAAAAATAACAATTAAAATTCAATAATGATAAAAATAAAAATCATATTACAAACAACAATAATATTACTATTAACACTGACAGCAAATATGGCGCCATACAATCGGGGGAAAATATGGCGCCATACAATCGGGGGAAAATATGGCGCCATACAATCGGGGGAAAATAAACAGTGAATCTAAATGGTTAGATGTGATCTTTTGTCAGTTGTCGGATGCTCATAGCTTAAAGCAAAATGGCAGATGTCACCAGAAGAAAAATGAACACATTGTTTAATCTAGAATTCCCGCCTCTTCCTCGCACACACTCTCTCTTTCGCTCTCTCTCTCTCTCGCACACGCACACACACACACACACACACACACACACACACATACACACACACACACACACACACACACATATATATATATATATATATATATTAATAAAAGAAATGACAAACGAAAAAAACTTTATGCCGATAAAATTCATCAAAGGCAAATGTAGAAATTTATTGAGTAATGAGAAAACTGGGATTATACAAACAGAAACTGATAAAAGCACAATATACCTTAAAATTTTTCCTCATATATATATATATATATATATATATATATAAGTAAATGTAAACTTATCGCTATACTCGTTTCGAAAAAAAAACCCGAGTACATACGCGGAAGGAAAAAATGGTGATAAAAAAAGAACGACTAAAGCACTTGAACATCAGTCAAAGTACGAAGCCCAAAGAAAAAAAAAAACCGAGACGAGTAACCAAACACAAAAAGCGCTCAATACGCAAGTAGAGCAAACAAAGTAAATAGCTAACCTAGAGAGCCAACAAACCTACCAAGGTTTCACCTAACCGGATCTTCAGGGAAGTTTGGTGAACCTAACGGGATCTTCAAGGAAGATCCGGTTAGGTGAAACCTTGGTAGGTTTGTTGGCTCTTTAGGTGATTTACTTACTACATATATATATATATATATAACTTATGTTTTAATATTACATAACCATTATTTTATTAAAAATTTAATGACCCACACAATACTTATTTGTTTTTTCCTAACTCCAATATAGCTAAGTATACTATAGTTACTTCATTAAATTTTAACATAACCAATAAGTCACTTTAACAAAAATCCATAGTATTAAAACTAAACTCTCCAAACTTCTAAAATCTGAGCTGTCGTTCAAAATCACTTTGTATACATCTGAATACTACGGGTTTTAAATAGATATCTTCGCCAGCAAATTCTCTTTTAGGCATGTCTCAGTAAATAAATTACAAACATTACGTCGACTTATTTTTCGTCTTGTGAGGGATAAAGTCAAGGCAAAAAGCTGAAGTGATTTTTATTTTAAATAAATAATTTATTAGCGTTTTTTTAGTAACCAAAAAAAAAAAATACACGGAAAATTATTCGTGAGTACGAAAGGATTTTGTTAAAAATAAGCAGGCGTAATGTTTGCAGTTGATTGAATCAGACACGCCTAAAAGAGAATCTGCTGCTTTAATATACAAATATATATATGTATATGGTAAAATAAAAAAAGACAAAAGGAAAACTATATTTTTCCCGCCAACGCGTTTCGTCCTGTGTTATCAAGACAAAGAGATGAAATGAATTTTATTTTAAATAACGTATCTATAAACAAACAAAAAATATGTTGGTTACTAGAAAAAAACACTCATAAATTATTTATTTAAAATAAAAATTTTTCCAACTCATTGGCTTGATAAAGTCCCTGACAAGATGAAACCCGTAGGTAACAAAAATATAGTTTTCCTCTTGTCGTCTTCAATTAACTGTATAACTTAATATACTTTTGCATATATATATATATATATATATATATATATATATATGCATATATATATATAATATACCTTTGCATATATATGTAGTATATATATATATATATAGTATACTTTTGCATATATATATATATTATAATTTTAGCATTATATATATATATAGTATACTTTTGCATACACATATATATATGTAGTATACTTTTGTATATATATGTAGTATATATATATATAGTATACTTTTGCATATATATATAGTATAATTTTGCACATATATATATATATATAAATATATATTATAATTTTGCATATATATATAGTATACTTTTGCATACATATATATATAGTATACTTTTGCATATATAGTATATATACATATATATATATATATAGTATAATTTTGCATATATATATATAGTATACTTTTGCTTATATATGTAGTATATATATATATCGCATACTTTTGCATATATATATCTGTATATATGCATATATATATGTATATGTATATATATATACTACATATATATATATATATATATATATATATATAGAGAGAGAGAGAGAGAGAGAGTTAAATAAAATAGACAAGAGAATAAGCATATTTTTCTCGCCTTCGCGTTTTGTCCTGTGACTGACTTTATGAAATGAATATATATATATATATATATATATTAAAAAAGGATTAATTCAAAGATGTTGAATAGCCATTTCGATATGAAGATCCCCACGGGGGACGACACATCACCTCAGCAACAGAAAAAACCTTTCAGAAACTGGAGAAAAATTAGTCTACTTTTCCTTTTTAAATAGATTGCAAAGAAATTAAAAAATAAATAATAAAAAAAAATAAAAAATAAAAATAAAAAAAAATAAAAAAATAAAAAATAAAAAAAAAATAAAAAATAAAATAAAAAAAATAAAAAATAAAAATAAAAATAAAGGGAAAGAAAAAGAAAAAGAAAACGAAAAAGAAAAAGAAAAAGATAGAATAAAATCAAATAAATAAGAAAAGAAAAAAAATTGACATCGTCTGGGTTCGCAAAAAAAAGGGAGAATGTAACTAAAAACTAACAGACAGACGCGTTAAAATCGACGTCAGTTTCGGCAATACGGAAAAAAGGTTGGTAAGAGAGATAAAAGAAGGAAGGGAGGGTAAAAGAAAGAAACTAAAGAAAAAAATTTTTTTTAAATATTACAGACGCTGGACAAATTCAAAAACCTAATTTCCCCAAAACGTTGAAGTATTAGAAAAAGGCCTTTACTTAAAAAGGCATAATTATTAATAAAAGGGAATAAAAAGATATAGGATTTAAAATAAAATCATTTTTAAAAAATTAGGTCATTTGAAATTAGACTAAATAAAGACAACACTAGGTAAAAAAAAAAAAATTAATTACAATTATTATATACATACCTATAGAAGTACACACATACATACATATATATACACACACAATTCTACGAATAAGAATACATATATACACATACCCACACATACATTCAATTTATTACACACTTATATACATATATATATATAAATATATACACACATATATATTACACACTTATATACATATATATATACATATATATATATCATTCTCATTCCATGTATGACGCCAAGTAGTTATCTCCCTAGGGAGATAACTACTTGGCGTCATACATGGAATGAGAATGATATACCTCAGTGATCGAAATGAAAGGTTAGGTTCAAAATTGGCAGCATCTGAAGAAGGCCGAGGCTTACTACGGTCGAAACATCGTAAACTGCAATAAAGAGAATTTCAACAGTCGGAACAATGCAAACAATGTAATAAAATATAAATCATACGTACAAGACTTTCAGAAGAGTAATTTTTGTCATGATTTATGTCGGTTAAACAGACCTAAAACCCCAATCCTCTTTTAGATCGAATTTATTTCTAATGCCAATTTCCCATTGTTGTTCGAGCTTGTATACTTATTTATTTATTTATTGTATATTGCAATGGCAATAGCTGTGAAGTCGAGGGCGACTAAATGAAATGGTAACAGATGGACGACACAGCGATCTTGTAAAAAAAAATGAATTGATTCAGGAAAGGTGCAAATATTTTCAACGTCCAAAGTCCTCCACTTTTCACTACTTTTTAAAAATTATTATTTTCTTCTTTAGTTTATTTTTTCCCCTTTAATTCTGTACTAGCAGAGCAGTATAGCCCGCGTTGCTCGGGTCTAATGAAAGCTTTAAAACTAATCCATGGTCCGTAGACTGAAAGAAAAATGAATGGATGTAAGTCAAATTTTCATTTCCTGGTAATGATATCAAATAAGTTTTTTTCGTCGCAAACTGAATTTTAAAGGCTAAATAAGTCCTCTGAGTAAATGGTATCATGGCTGAGACTAAGAACTACAATTATACCTACTTAGAGCCAAACCCGAAGCAAAAACTAAAATAAAAGGGTTGAAAAAAATACAGACATACAGGCAGATAAACAGACACACACACAGACATCTTGCCTCATATATATATTTTCTGCACTATTGTAAGAACTGCAACCTTGAAACTTCTGAATATCGTTTCTTATGTCTTTGTCTATGAGTGTATCAAATTTGATTAAAATCGGACCACTCCTTCTATAACACGATTTTTTCGATTATCGATTTTCGATACTTAGCGAGGGTACCTTGACACAAAACCTAGCTAACACTCGCAGACGCTAATATTACAACTGTGTAAATTTTCAAGAAAATCGGTTCAGCCGTTTCGAAGTCTATAGGTAACGGACACGCACACACACAGACACACACACACACAGAGACAAAGTTTCATTTATAAATAAGTTTAGATTAGATTTTTCTTTTTTCTGTGAGTCTGCATTAAAAGTCTTGGGCAAAAATGTTGTGGGATCTCCTCTTTTTCTATGATAATGGATTCGACTTTGAGTATCCATATACTCCTCCATAGAGAGAACAGTGACTGATCCGTAATTTACGGAGTGATACCGAAGTTACACAGAGAATACCGCGTCAGTAGTCATAATATCTCTGAGCTCCACTCAGCCAGAATAGTATTACACGGATATACTAATTCCAGCACGGCTTCACTTCAAAGACTTATATAGATAGATAGAAAGATAGATAGATAGATAGATAGATAGATAGATAGATAGATAGATAGAAAATAAATTTTCAATGTTCAAAACTGTTGAATGATCAATTCAACATGAAATTCCTAAGAGAGATTTCACATCTCATCATCAACGAACACATATATTTCAAATTTTGAAATATGTGTTCGTTGCTAATGAGATGTGAAATCTCTCTTAAGGATTTCATGTTGGCACGAAAGACTAAAAAGCAATAATTGTTTCCAGTCAAAGCGAAACCGTAGACTGAAAGAAAAATGAATGGATGGAAGTCAAATTTTGATTTCCTGCTATCGATATCAAATAAGTTTTTTTTGTCGTAAACTGAATTTTTTAGGCTAAATAAGTCCTCTGAGTAAATGGTATCATGGCTGAGACTAAGAACTACAATTATACCTACTTAGAGCCAAACCCGAAGCAAAAACCAAAATAAAATGGCGGAAAATCTGATTTTGATCAGACCCGATAAGATATCGGGGTATCGATTTCCAATATCGGAGTTAAATAAGTCATCCAAGGATAAACTAACTTAAGTAAGTCCTTGAAAACTTATCGTACCCATCGGGAGTAAAATTGGAGAAAATGAGCCATATTGATTGCTGAATGTCGGTTTTTGATCAGATTCGATAGAATATGGGGTGTATCGATTTCCGATATCGGGGAAAATGAGTCGCCTGAGAATATCTAGTAATGTTTGAGACTAAAAACTATAATTTTACCAAGTTAGAGCAAATTCTGCAACAAGAACCACGATAAAAGGGCTGAAATCCTGATCTTGATCAGACCTGATCTGATATCGGGTTATCGATTTCCAATATCGAGGAGAAATCGGAAAAAATAAGTAGCCCATGACCTAACCGGAAGCCTAAAGAATATTTGTGGGAAGTTTTGTGAGAATCGGTTAAAAAATGGTGGATTTGTATAAAGACAGACAGACAGATAGACAGACACACACACAAATATCTTGCCTTTTATAGATAGATAGATAGATAGATAGATAGATAGATAGATAGATAGATAGATAGATAGATAGATAGATAGATAGATATCTTTTTACTCCGCTACTGTAGCATATTACCTTGACCGGAAATATGGTGGAGGCTGGGTGCAACATCAAAGGTAGAAACACAGGCGACAATCGGCTTCAAAGGCGATATCCAGCGAAGATGATTGACAGATGTATCTGCCTGTAGATGACGTCAATTGAATGACAGCCCGAAAAAGCAAAAATTCGTAGAAATTTGTGGATTTTATAAGTCTGGGGTTTCTCACAGAAGATAGAGAGGACGAAGAGAGAGAAGACAGATCTCCGGTAGCTGAAGAAGCAGTCTGGCTAACGACTGTCCCACGGCTCCCTCGTATGTGCGCGATCTCTATTCGGCTACCTTCCTACTCCACGAATAAGAATAAAAATAAAAATATAGGATTATATTTTTATAGGTATTCGTCTTTCGTTGTCTGTCAAGACAACTGCTATTTGTCCACATCCTGTGACAGTATGTAACACTACGTCAATAGAATTCGTAGCAAGCACCAAATAATGCAAATAAATATTAGTTTATAAAGAAAAATATTCAATGATTTAATTAAAGTTTTATAAAGTTTATAAATTCTGTCAATATTTTTCAGTCAAAGAGACTTATGCAATTATTAGAAGACATGTGTTAATTAGGTTTTATTGCGTAAGATTTTAATTACCTTTCAAGCAACTTCAATTGATGATATACTTAGTCCGATTTTCTTATGTAAGTCAATTTCTTATTGCAAAAAACGTATAAGATGAAAATATATTATAAGCAATTATAGGCTGAAAAATCAGACAATCGTGTTGATCATTGTCGGCACCCGGAATCGTCATCCTCTCTTCCTATTCCCTTCCCTCCCCACGACGGTGGAATCAAGAGTGTTTAACGAGGCCATTTGCATGAATTTGATTTTAGTGAACAATTCTGCACAACGGAGAAGCCCACACACTTAGCCAGAAGCGTCTCCCTCGCGGCCTAAACAGGATTGAGGACCGGCGAGATCTGACAAATCCGGCTGCATCGGATGATTAGTCTGTCAAGGTTCGCATTGGTTACACCAGCCCGATTGGCACTGCTCTCTTCCACCGGTTTGGCCGTTGAGATTGTATAAATCTTTGCCTACTCTGTTGTTGTTGTTGTCTTCGGGTTTGGTCGTGTTCAGTCCGATTTCCTCCTCGATCTTAGAGCCATAGGGGGCTCTACAAGAGTTGGAATTTCAGACGACATCGCTCTTTGGATCATTGAGACACGAAAGCCCTCGACAAGAATGACCATAGATATTTTACACTGGATTTTGAAGTGAACATTTTGCTATTAAATGTACTACTTAGACTTAATACATCACTTAATAAGTCCCCGGTCTGACATATAGATGGTACCACTAATAAAAAAAATCCACATGATTTTTATGATGTATTAACCTTCAAATGGCACGTGACAAAATATAGGCTCAATTGGATTATTAGCTTACAAATTACAGATATTTAAGAGAAGCTACTGTTGCAAATTTTCAAAACTCTATAAAAATCTGAATTTCGTGTGTTTATAAAGCATTGTTTTATGATGGGGAAAAATACTGTTCAAGCAAAGCAATGGCTTGATAAGTGTTATTCAAACTCTGCTCAGTTGGAAACAACAGTTAAGTGGTGGTATGCTAACTTTAAACGCGGTCGCACAGACACAAATGATGCTGAAGGCTCAGGTCGCTCAAAATCGGCAGTTGTCCCGGAAAACACCAAAAAATCGTAACCGATCGCAAATTGAAGCTGCGTGAGATAGCAGAGGAGTTGAACATATCAGAAGTCAGTGTATTCACCATTTTGCATGAACATTTGTCAATGAGAAAGCTGTGTTCAAAGTGAGTTCCGCGTTTGCTCACTGTCGATCAAAAACAACAACGTGTGGACGATTCAGAGCATTGTTTGCAACTGTTTCAACGCATCAAGAAGCAATTTTTACATAAATATGTAACAATAGATGAAACATGGATCCACCACTTCACTCCGGAGTCAAATCAGCAGTCAGCTGAGTGGACAGCAACAGATGAAAGCCGTCCAAAGCAACCAAAGACGCGTATATCAGCAGTCAGCAGGCAAGGTTTTGGCCTCCTTATTTTGAGATGCGCAAGGTATTTTGTTCATCGATTACCTTGAGAAAGGAAGAACCATCAATAGCGAAAATTATATAGCATTATTGGTGCGTTTAAATGAGGAAGTTGCTAAAAACGGCCTCAAATAAAGAAGGAAAAGTGATCTTTCACCAAGAGAACGCACTGTGTCACAAGTTGATCGCAAAGATGGCAAAACTAGATGAAAATGCATTTCGAATTATTTCCGCATCCACCGTATTCTCTAGATCTGGCACCCAGCGACGAGTGGCTGTTTGCAGACCTCAAAAGAAGGCTCCAGGGAAAGATATTTGGCTCCAGTGAAGAAGTGATATCGGAAACTGAGACGTATTTTGAGTCCAAAGAGAAGAATTGGAATAAGTGTATCACCCTAGAAGGAGACTATGTTGATAAATAAAGTCGAGTTTTGCCTAAAAGTTGTTTTATGAGTTAGAATCGAGTTGAGTGATGTGTTATTAGTATTTAATGACAATAATAGAAATGAATCAGCAAATAAGAAAAAAATACGAATATAAAATCACGCAATATATTGATCATAAATGTTCTAAAAATAAATAATGTTAATGTCGAAAAATTAAAAAGTAAAAAAAATAATCAATAATTGTAAAACTGAGGAAGGTTATGGAATATCAAGTAGGTAAATTAACATGCGAAACAAAAAATAATAATTTATTCAGGTATAGAAATATTGTGCTAATCACATGTTTCAGTGGCCTTTATTAAATTCTTCAATAAGGATATATGAACTTTAACTCATATGAGATGTTCATATCATGAAGAGTCCTCTTTATTTTAATAAAGACCATTGTGTGTGTGTTATAATATATTATTATTATTAGTGTTAATATTTTGTTATATATATATATTTTGTATTTTTATTTTTATTATTATTATTTTCATAATATTATTTTATTAATATTATTTAGGATATGTTTTTTCTAATAATAATAATAATTATATTATTTTATTACAAGAGTTAATATTTTTTATATATGTATTCTTTATTATTATTATTGTTATTATTATTATTATTAATATTATTTTATTTTATTAATATTATTTAAGATCCTTTTTCTTTTTTAATATCATTATTATTATTTTTATTATTATTATTAGTGTTCAATTTTTTTTAGATATATAGATATATACAGTTATTATTATTATTTTTTATTATTATTATTTATTATTATTTAAAATATTTTAAGATTGTATTTTAATATTTTATTTATCTTTTTCTTATTAAGTGTTAATTATTTTAACTATATTTATATAATATATTACTACTAATGGTTATATTGTAATTTGTATTAGGAAGTATGATTTATAATTTATTCTTTACCGTAAATATATCTCATTGTATGTATAACTAAATTTAATGTTAAATTCCCATGTCATGCATTTCTAAGAATGCAGATAATTGTAATAGACGTTGGTGTCGATCTAAGACGTTTATTTTAAATTCCTTTCTATCTATAATATTCGTTCTCATTCTTTTTTTTTTTTTTTTGCTTTTTCCCTTCTCTTTTTTTTACGTTTATAATTTCTCTATTTTTCTATTTTTTCTATATTTAATTATAATTTTTGGTTTCTTTTATAAGTTTTAATTGTTTTAACTTTTTTTTTTTTTTTAATCATATCACCCCAAGCAAGGCGAAAACGCCACTGATGCGCAGTGGGCTACGTAAGAGTGAAAAGATTGGAAAAGAGAAAACCGGAAACCACATCCTAAACAGGAAACAAGGAATGAGCCTCTTCACCTGTTCAATAGACGTGGGTGGAGTGTGAACCGGGCGATAGTTTAGTCTATCTACTCCAATTGAAAAAATAAAATAAAATAAAAAAAAGAGTGAAAAGATTGGAAAAGAGAAAAACCGGAAACCACATCCTAAACAGGAAACAAGGGATGAGCCTCTTCACCTGTTCAATAGACGTGAAAATAAAATTATTATTTTTTTTTTTACTAAGTTTCAACTTAAAAGTCGAAACAGCCTTTAAACCAACAATTTAGTAGAATTTAGTCCCAAAATGAAATGAATACAAACAAATATGGTAGAATAAATTAGCAGAAAATTCAATCTTACTACGTACGAGCCACTGAAAGTTGAGAAAATTTCTAAAGTCATACCAAATTTGCTCTGATTTTTCCAGTTTATGTCGGCTACCAGTAAATAAGCAGTGTGTTAGAGAGAGAGAGAGAGAGAGAGAAAGAAAGAGAGAGAGAGAGAGAGAGAAACAAGTGTCCAGTAATCGGAGAGTGAGGAGAGAATGGCTGAATTCAAAGAGAAACGGACTTCAAAAAAAAAAAAAGTATTTCATTGGA
Source organism: Ascarosepion bandense (assembly GCA_037127315.1). NCBI lineage: Eukaryota > Metazoa > Mollusca > Cephalopoda > Sepiida > Sepiidae > Ascarosepion > Ascarosepion bandense. Next base: position 715,755 of record JBBBDQ010001083.1, on the reverse strand, counting down.
ATGTGACACTAGCTGTATAACAGAAAATACACTGGGGCAAAATGTGGCACAAGGTCTTTAAATGTGGGTCCTCTGGGCCACATAGTTCAGTCAAAGATTAGTCTAATTTTGCCCAGTTGTGACTCTACCCTTCGGCAGAGCCACGACTGGGTTAATACTCTCCGCCCGAAGGCAAAGAGCTGACAGTGTCAATGGAGTTACCGCGAAAAGAACGAGGAATTCTACAGTCTCGCTTCTATAGCAGTAGTATAAGTATACACTGGACGAGTCCATCTTTAGGAAAAGGGAGAGCCCCAAAACAGTTTCTTATGAGAAGGTGACATCTATTATTGAAATTCGAACTGAGTCTGATGCTGGTGTCAGACGGATGGAATTTTCAATTCTGAAATTCTTGGAACATTTGGTATTACATGTGAACCGGAATACCTGATGGAATGCATCACGACTCCCTATGGATAGCTCAGTGACTGGCAACCGATCCATCTCTTCTTCCTCCAAGAAACAGCTACTTTAGCAGAATCAAGACAAGTCTTTCTTGGGGGACCTAAAAAAGAGACTAATCATTAATCAAGAGCGCACTTATAAGAGCCAAAGATTAAATCCTGTGAGCTGGTGACATGGCATTTCAGTTTTAAAAAATGTCTCCACATTCTGAAAATGGTTATATTTTCACTTTAAGTTGCTTTGCCAAATGCTGGCGACACTGTGTGCATATTTCTATAGGAAACAAAGTCTGTGGCTTCATGTGAAGTTTTGGTAAAATGCACCTGGCATCCTCTTGGGTTTTACTTGCATGCATTATACCTACTAGGATGTGCGTTGTGGTGCAATGGATATCGACTCGGAATGAGAAATCGGAGAGTCGAGTTCGAATTCCAGTTGAAATCGTTGCATTCACTTACGCGCAAATACCCTAAGGAAAGGTATTAATCCGTCGCTATTCCCTCCAGCTATGGGTTAAACAGAAGGACAGATTGGGATTTGTAGCCTTGGTTGGCAACCAGTCTACCGCAGAAAGTAATGGCAACCTACTACTGGAAAGGTTTTTACCCAGTCAATCATGTCTCTTTCGAGACATGATCGCCCAAGCGTATGTAACGTATGGAACTTAACTGACTGAATGAATCATGAAAATACCATTATTAACCCATCTCTTCTCCCCCAGCTAAGAGTTGAATAGCAGACAGATTGAGTTCTATAGCCTTGGTTGGTGACCGGTCTACCGCAGAAAGTAATGGCAACCTACTGTAGGAATATCTTCTGCCTAGTCAGTCATGTCTCTTTCGAGACATGATCGCCCAATTAACTGACTGACTGAATTAGTTGTATTCGGGTTATATAATCAGTTTGTAATAATAATGGTGGTAAATACAGGATGGTGATTCAAATGCTTTACACTTTAATAAATAGTATGGACATAAAATGGAAACACTGGTTCTTCTTCTTCTGCTTCTTCTTCTATGTGCCTTGTCCTTTCAGGACGTAGTCAATCATGGCCTTCCACGTCTCTCTAACACTGGTGGCTCCTAGCACGCTTTCTCCTATAACATCTCGCAACCCCCGTTCTGTCATCCACCTGATCAGGCCCTTCAAATATGTTATCCACTGCTTTCCTCTGTCTCTTTTTCCCTCTATCTGGCTTGTCCAATCCCTCCTTCCTCATTGCATGTCCCAGGAACTTCAGCTGTCTCTTCCTGATGCTCACTATCAATTTTCTTTTTGTTTCCATCATTTCTAAGACCTCATCATTGCTCACATGCTCGATCCATGATATTCGCACCATCGTTCTGTAGAACCACATTTCAGCTGCTTCAAGTGTTTCCTTCGTCTTTGTTGATATTGTCCAGCATTCACTGCCATATTGAAGAACTGACATCACATAGCGATCCAGTACTCTTTTCTTTGTTTCTAGCGAAATTTACCTGTCTCTTAATACTCTACTCAACTCCTGAAACGCGACCTTCGCCATGCCAATTCGCCTTCGGATCTCTGTGACACACTTTCTGTCTTCTGTTAGAACACTTTCCAGGTATTTAAATTTTTATACCTTAAAAAAAGTACGATATTTGGACATTTGGAGATTGAAACAAATCATTCTATACAGGTCAAAATCTTTATCTAATTATTTCCGAGAAAGAAATAATAACATTTTAAATTATGAATTCAGCCGTTCAGACAGACGAGAATTTGAGAAAAGGAGCAAATACAGGGACTAGGTTCGAAAACAATAGAAGTCAAGTAATATTAAGTTGACGTCGATCCTGTAATACTTGGAACACTCGGAATAGTTAAAAAAATCTATAGATCCACGGAAAATTGATTTGGCGCAGATCAGCTGACAAAAATCAAATTAAAAGGGCACCCATAAGGATCGAACTTTCTACATTAGTTGATAGGCCGTTGAAACAATTTGCTAACCATTGAGCTAAAATTCCCAAATGACGCAGACAATAAGCTCTCTCTCTCTCACTCTCTCTCTCTCTCTCTCACACACACACACACACACACACACACACACACACACACACACACTCGTTTGTGTGTCTGGTATATTCCTGTTACACTTTCTTTTTTTATTTACATATACATATATATAAGTTACACATTTGGTTTACACTTTCTTTCCTACGCATGCGTACTCATAAATACTCATTTGTTTGTCAGACGACACATTCGCTTTACTCTTTCTTACACACTGAAAGTAAAGTATTTATGAATATAGTTATATCTAGACATTATTGATTCTGATGTCCTTCGTCTGGGTGCAGGCATGAATGTTTCTATCCACCAGATTTTTTTTATGCTCTTTACCTACTAAAGTCTCAAACTGTGCATACTTTTATAATCTTGCGGAAGGTGACTTGCAAGTTTAAAAAAAAAACTAATTTTTTTATCTTATACTCACTTGAATTATATATAAGTCACTGGTGCCTCTGCAACAGGTGTTTACTCGTGCAACCAGACTGGCAACTGGGTCTCACCCATTCACATTTAGATCAACCAAATACAGACGACAATTCTACTCCTGCAGCTACTTCTCTCGCACTTCCCGCCTGTGGAACTCGCTTCCTTATTCTTGCTTTCCTGGCGGCTACAACCTCCAGGAATTCAAATGCAAAGTCAATATTCATCTCTTAACCACTTGATCCTAGTTCTTTCCTCACCACCCTGTATATGCTTTCCTTTCTCTCCACCTCTGCAACTGTCATCACACCTGTATTCCTTTCCTTCTCTTGCTACTTTCTAAATGGTTTATCCTTCTCTTCACTCTCTTCTATCTTGTGCTTTTACTCTTATGTAGCCCCCTGCACATCAGTGGCGTTACCGCCTTGCTCGGTGTGATATGATTACAAAGAAATTTTAAAAAATAAGTGTTATTCTGCAATAATACAATGAAAACCTCTTTTGTATATTCGATTTTTGAATAAGAATCTTATGGTATGGCAAATGTATAACAAAATTGTGAAAACTCTTACTTTGATTTGTTTCGCTTCTCAAAAACTGTCATCAGAAAAACGGATTTTATTTAAACCAAATCTACATTAGTAAGACAGACCGTGATTCATTTCATTCTGGATTTTTTTAGTTTGATTTTATCGTTTTTCAAATTAGATTGTACCAATATCAATTGAGTTTTTATTCATGTATTTCCTTAATTAAAGATTTTTGTGTCCCACGTTCTTTTAACGTCAGTTTCGTAAGAACGGGCGATCTACGAACCCCCTGTGATTAATATATGACCGGGCCTCTTCAGCCTATCACAAGTTCTAAATAAACTGATGTTTAAACAAATATACGAAAAATCTTAAAATAAATTAGCATATTCATAAAGACTAAGCAGAAATTCTTCTCCTTCTATGTGACGTGTCTCTTTAAGACGTAGGTGATCATGGCCTTCCACATCTTCCTATCCCTTGTAGCTTTTAACCTCTTTCTCTTGTTACTCCTTTAAACCCTGCTCTGCCATCCCTTTGCTCAAGCCAATCAAGTATCTGTCTCTTTTTCTCCCTATCTGACCTGTGAGTATCAGATTCTTTAAGCCTTCCTTCCTCATTACATGTCCCAGAAACTTCAACTGTCATCTCCTTATGTTAAATATAAGTTTCTTTTTCGTTTTCATCCTCCCCAAAACCTCGTCGTTGCTCCCATGTTAGGTCCATGGTATTCTCAGCATTTATCTGTAGAACTACATTTCGGTTGCTACAATTCTTTCATTCATCTTTGATATGATTGTCCAGCATTTGCTGCCATATTGAAAAACAGACATCGTATAACAATCCAGTTTTCTTTGTTTCCAACGAAATTTTCCTGTTTCTCAATACTCTGCTTAGCTTCTTGAATGCACAATGAAAGTGATAAAATATCCGTGCTTCTCATGAAAAACGTGAATTACGTTATCTCACCAATATAGATTTGGCTAAAAAAATGTTTTTACTGATGACAGCTGCTTGATTAACGAAACATCTCAAAATAAGAGTGTTTTTTTTTTATTTACTATTAAAGAATATATTAGAAAGAAAACTTATGTTGTTATGATATCCGTTGACGCCATTTTAATTATATTTTTAAAATGAGTCAGGTGATTCACGCTTGGGCGATCATGTTTCCTTCGAGACATGGCTGACTAAGGAGAAGATTTTATAGCAGTAAGTTACCATTTCTTTCTGCGGTACATCAGTTGCCAACCAAGGCTATCGAACCCAATCTGTCCTGCAAGGGAAAAAGATAGATTAATGGTCTGATGTTTATGTGGTATATCTTGAGATTTTTGACAAAATTCAAAGAAAGATATTTCAGTTTTTTTTCCCCCCAATGCCATGACATAGCCCCTTTCTGTCTTTTCTACAAATATTTCTACGTTTGCATAGACGTTATGGTTACATCTAGCCATTTCAAGTGTAAAATGATGAGACCTTGCTATCAGATATTTCAGTCCTTTTCCCAATGCCGACATAGCCCTTTCATTCTTTTCTACAAATATTTCTACGTTTGCATAGACGTTATGGTTACATCTAGCCATTTCAAGTGTAAAATGATGAGACCTTGCTATCAGATATTTCAGTCCTTTTCCCAATGCCATGACATAGCCCCTTTCATTCTTTTCTACAAATATTTCTACGTTTGCATAGACGTTATGGTTACATCTAGCCATTTCAAGTGTAAAATGATGAGACCTTGCTATCAGATATTTTTTCAGTCCTTTTCCCAATGCCATGACATAGCCCCCTTTCATTCTTTTCTACAAATATTTCTACGTTTGCATAGACGTTATGGTTACATCTAGCCATTTCAAGTGTAAAATGATGAGACCTTGCTATCAGATATTTCAGTCCTTTTCCCAATGCCATGACATAGCCCCTTTCATTCTTTTCTACAAATATTTCTACGTTTGCATAGACGTTATGGTTACATCTAGCCATTTCAAGTGTAAAATGATGAGACCTTGCTATCAGATATTTCAGTCCTTTTCCCAATGCCATGACATAGCCCCTTTCATTCTTTTCTACAAATATTTCTACGTTTGCATGAACGTTATGGTTACATCTAGCCATTTCAAGTGTAAAATGATGAGACCTTGCTATCAGATATTTCAGTCCTTTTCCAAATGCCTTTCATTCTTTTCTACAAATATTTCTACGTTTGCATAGACGTTATGGTTACATCTAGCCATTTCAAGTGTAAAATGATGAGACCTTGCTATCAGATATTTCAGTCCTTTTCCCAATGCCATGACATAGCCCCTTTCATTCTTTTCTACAAATATTTCTACGTTTGCATAGACGTTATGGTTACATCTAGCCATTTCAAGTGTAAAATGATGAGACCTTGCTATCAGATATTTCAGTCCTTTTCCCAATGCCATGACATAGCCCCTTTCATTCTTTTCTACAAATATTTCTACGTTTGCATAGACGTTATGGTTACATCTAGCCATTTCAAGTGTAAAATGATGAGACCTTGCTATCAGATATTTCAGTCCTTTTCCCAATGCCATGACATAGCCCCTTTCATTCTTTTCTACAAATATTTCTACGTTTGCATAGACGTTATGGTTACATCTAGCCATTTCAAGTGTAAAATGATGAGACCTTGCTATCAGATATTTCAGTCCTTTTCCAATGCCATGACATAGCCCCTTTCATTCTTTTCTACAAATATTTCTACGTTTGCATAGACGTTATGGTTACATCTAGCCATTTCAAGTGTAAATGATGAGACCTTGCTATCAGATATTTCAGTCCTTTTCCCAATGCCGCCTTCATAGCCCGCTTTCATTCTTTTCTACAAATATTTCTACGTTTGCATAGACGTTATGGTTACATCTAGCCATTTCAAGTGTAAAATGATGAGACCTTGCTATCAGATATTTCAGTCCTTTTCCCAATGCCATGACATAGCCCCTTTCATTCTTTTCTACAAATATTTCTACGTTTGCATAGACATTATGGTTACATCTAGCCATTTCAAGTGTAAAATGATGAGACCTTGCTATCAGATATTTCAGTCCTTTTCCCAATGCCATGACATAGCCCCTTTCATTCTTTTCTACAAATATTTCTACGTTTGCATAGACGTTATGGTTACATCTAGCCATTTCAAGTGTAAAATGATGAGACCTTGCTATCAGATATTTCAGTCCTTTTCCCAATGCCATGACATAGCCCTTTCATTCTTTTCTACAAATGTTCTACGTTTGCATAGACGTTATGGTTATCTGTATGCATTTCAAGTGTAAAATGATGAGACCTTGCTATCAGATATTTCAGTCCTTTCCCAATGCCATGACATAGCCCCTTTCATTCTTTTCTACAAATATTTCTACGTTTGCATAGACGTTATGGTTACATCTAGCCATTTCAAGTGTAAAATGATGAGACCTTGCTATCAGATATTTCAGTCCTTTTCCCAATGCCATGACATAGCCCCTTTTCATTCTTTTCTACAAATATTTCTACGTTTGCATAGACGTTATGGTTACATCTAGCCATTTCAAGTGTAAAATGATGAGACCTTGCTATCAGATATTTCAGTCCTTTTCCCAATGCCATGACATAGCCCCTTTCATTCTTTTCTACAAATATTTCTACGTTTGCATAGACGTTATGGTTACATCTAGCCATTTCAAGTGTAAAATGATGAGACCTTGCTATCAGATATTTCAGTCCTTTCCCCAATGCCATGACATAGCCCCTTTCATTTCTTTTCTACAAATATTTCTACGTTTGCATAGACGTTATGGTTACATCTAGCCATTTCAAGTGTAAAATGATGAGACCTTGCTATCGAATATTTCAGTCCTTTTCCCAATGCCATGACATAGCCCCTTTCATTCTTTTCTACAAATATTTCTACGTTTGCATAGACGTTATGGTTACATCTAGCCATTTCAAGTGTAAAATGATGAGACCTTGCTATCAGATATTTCAGTCCTTTTCCCAATGCCATGACATAGCCCCTTTCATTCTTTTCTACAAATATTTCTACGTTTGCATAGACGTTATGGTTACATCTAGCCATTTCAAGTGTAAAATGATGAGACCTTGCTATCAAGATATTTCAGTCCTTTTCCCAATGCCATGACATAGCCCCTTTCATTCTTTTCTACAATATTTCTACGTTTGCATAGACGTTATGGTTACATCTAGCCATTTCAAGTGTAAAATGATGAGACCTTGCTATCAGATATTTCAGTCCTTTTCCAATGCCATGACATAGCCCCTTTCATTCTTTTCTACAAATATTTCTACGTTTGCATAGACGTTATGGTTACATCTAGCCATTTCAAGTGTAAAATGATGAGACCTTGCTATCAGATATTTCAGTCCTTTTCCCAATGCCATGACATAGCCCCTTTCATTCTTTTCTACAAATATTTCTACGTTTGCATAGACGTTATGGTTACATCTAGCCATTTCAAGTGTAAAATGATGAGACCTTGCTATCAGATATTTCAGTCCTTTTCCCAATGCCATGACATAGCCCCTTTCATTCTTTTCTACAAATATTTCTACGTTTGCATAGACGTTATGGTTACATCTAGCCATTTCAAGTGTAAAATGATGAGACCTTGCTATCAGATATTTCAGTCCTTTTCCCAATGCCATGACATAGCCCCTTTCATTCTTTTCTACAAATATTTCTACGTTTGCATAGACGTTATGGTTACATCTAGCCATTTCAAGTGTAAAATGATGAGACCTTGCTATCAGATATTTCAGTCCTTTTCCCAATGCCATGACATAGCCCCTTTCATTCTTTTCTACAAATATTTCTACATTTTGCATAGACGTTATATGGTTACATCTAGCCATTTCAAGTGTAAAATGATGAGACCTTGCTATCAGATATTTCAGTCCTTTTCCCAATGCCATGACACATAGCCCCTTTCATTCTTTTCTACAAATATTTCTACGTTTGCATAGACGTTATGGTTACATCTAGCCATTTCAAGTGTAAAATGATGAGACCTTGCTATCAGATATTTCAGTCCTTTTCCCAATGCCATGACATAGCCCCTTTTCATTCTTTTCTACAAATATTTCTACGTTTGCATAGACGTTATGTACATCCTAATACATTTCAAGTGTAAAATGATGAGACCTTGCTATCAGATATTTCAGTCCTTTTCCCAATGCCATGACATAGCCCCTTTCATTCTTTTCTCTACCACAAATATTTCTACGTTTGCATAGACGTTATGGTTACATCTAGCCATTTCAAGTGTAAAATGATGAGACCTTGCTATCAGATATTTCAGTCCTTTTCCCAATGCCATGACATAGCCCCTTTCATTCTTTTTTCTACAAATATTTCTACGTTTGCATAGACGTTATGGTTACATCTAGCCATTTCAAGTGTAAAATGATGAGACCTTGCTATCAGATATTTCAGTCCTTTTCCCAATGCCATGACATAGCCTTCATTCTTTTCTACAAATATTTCTACGTTTGCATAGACGTTATGGTTACATCTAGCCATTTCAAGTGTAAAATGATGAGACCTTGCTATCAGATATTTCAGTCCTTTTCCCAATGCCATGACATAGCCCCTTTCATTCTTTTCTACAAATATTTCTACGTTTGCATAGACGTTATGGTTACATCTAGCCATTCCAAGTGTAAAATGATGAGACCTTGCTATCAGATATTTCAGTCCTTTTCCCAATACCATGACATAGCCCCTTTCATTCTTTTCTACAAATATTTCTACGTTTGCATAGACGTTATGGTTACATCTAGCCATTTCAAGTGTAAAATGATGAGACCTTGCTATCAGATATTTCAATCCTTTTCCCAATGCCATGACATAGCCCCTTTCATTCTTTTCTACAAATATTTCTACGTTTGCATAGACGTTATGGTTACATCTAGCCATTTCAAGTGTAAAATGATGAGACCTTGCTATCAGATATTTCAGTCCTTTTCCCAATGCCATGACATAGCCCCTTTCATTCTTTTCTACAAATATTTCTACGTTTGCATAGACGTTATGATTACATCTAGCCATTTCAAGTGTAAAATGATGAGACCTTGCTGTCAGATATTTCAGTCCTTTTCCCAATGCCATGACATAGCCCCTTTCATTCTTTTCTACAAATATTTCTACGTTTGCATAGACGTTATGGTTACATCTAGCCATTTCAAGTGTAAAATGATGAGACCTTGCTATCAGATATTTCAGTCCTTTTCCCAATGCCATGACATAGCCCCTTTCATTCTTTTCTACAAATATTTCTACGTTTGCATAGACGTTATGGTTACATCTAGCCATTGCAAGTGTAAAATGATGAGACCTTGCTATCAGATATTTCAGTCCTTTTCCCAATGCCATGACATAGCCCCTTTCATTCTTTTCTACAAATATTTCTACGTTTGCATAGACGTTATGGTTACATCTAGCCATTTCAAGTGTAAAATGATGAGACCTTGCTATCAGATATTTCAGTCCTTTTCCCAATGCCATGACATAGCCCCTTTCATTCTTTTCTACAAATATTTCTACGTTTGCATAGACGTTATGGTTACATCTAGCCATTTTCAAGTGTAAAATGATGAGACCTTGCTATCAGATATTTCAGTCCTTTTCCCAATGCCATGACATAGCCCTTTCATTCTTTTCTACAAATATTTCTACGTTTGCATAGACGTTATGGTTACATCTAGCCATTTCAAGTGTAAAATGATGAGACCTTGCTATCAGATATTTCAGTCCTTTTCCCAATGCCATGACATAGCCCCTTTCATTCTTTTCTACAAATATTTCTACGTTTGCATAGACGTTATGGTTATCTAGCCATTTCAAGTGTAAAATGATGAGACCTTGCTATCAGATATTTCAGTCCTTTTCCCAATGCCATGACATAGCCCCTTTCATTCTTTTCTACAAATATTTCTACGTTTGCATAGACGTTATGGTTACATCTAGCCATTTCAAGTGTAAAATGATGAGACCTTGCTATCAGATATTTCAGTCCTTTTCCCAATGCCATGACATAGCCCCTTTCATTCTTTTCTACAAATATTTCTACGTTTGCATAGACGTTATGGTTACATCTAGCCATTTCAAGTGTAAAATGATGAGACCTTGCTATCAGATATTTCAGTCCTTTTCCCAATGCCATGACATAGCCTTTCATTCTTTTCTACAAATATTTCTACGTTTGCATAGACGTTATGGTTACATCTAGCCATTTCAAGTGTAAAATGATGAGACCTTGCTATCAGATATTTCAGTCCTTTTCCCAATGCCATGACATAGCCCCTTTCATTCTTTTCTACAAATATTTCTACGTTTGCATAGACGTTATGGTTACATCTAGCCATTTCAAGTGTAAAATGATGAGACCTTGCTATCAGATATTTCAGTCCTTTTCCCAATGCCATGACACAGCCCCTTTCATTCTTTTCTACAAATATTTCTACGTTTGCATAGACGTTATGGTTACATCTAGCCATTTCAAGTGTAAAATGATGAGACCTTGCTATCAGATATTTCAGTCCTTTTCCCCAATGCCATGACATAGCCCTTTTCATTCTTTTCTACAAATATTTCTACGTTTGCATAGACGTTATGGTTACATCTAGCCATTTCAAGTGTAAAATGATGAGACCTTGCTATCAGATATTTCAGTCCTTTTCCCAATGCCATGACATAGCCCCTTTCATTCTTTTCTACAAATATTTCTACGTTTGCATAGACGTTATGGTTACATCTAGCCATTTCAAGTGTAAAATGATGAGACCTTGCTATCAGATATTTCAGTCCTTTTCCCAATGCCATGACATAGCCCCTTTCATTCTTTTCTACAAATATTTCTACGTTTGCATAGACGTTATGGTTACATCTAGCCATTTCAAGTGTAAAATGATGAGACCTTGCTATCAGATATTTCAGTCCTTTTCCCAATGCCATGACATAGCCCCTTTCATTCTTTTCACCAAATATTTCTACGTTTGCATAGACGTTATAGTTACATCTAGCCATTTCAAGTGTAAAATGATGAGACCTTGCTATCAGATATTTCAGTCCTTTTCCCAATGTACCCATGACATAGCCCCTTTCATTCTTTTCTACAAATATTTCTACGTTTGCATAGACGTTATGGATTTTTACATCTAGCCATTTCAAGTGTAAAATGATGAGACCTTGCTTTCAGATATTTCAGTCCTTTTCCCAATGCCACCAATATAGCCCCTTTCATTCTTTTCTACAAATATTTCTACGTTTGCATAGACGTTATGGTTACATCTAGCCATTTCAAGTGTAAAATGATGAGACCTTGCTATCAGATATTTCAGTCCTTTTCCCAATGCCATGACATAGCCCCTTTCATTCTTTTCTACAAATATTTCTACGTTTGCATAGACGTTATGGTTACATCTAGCCATTTCAAGTGTAAAATGATGAGACCTTGCTATCAGATATTTCGTCCTTTTCCCAATGCCATGACATAGCCCCTTTCATTCTTTTCTACAAATATTTCTACGTTTGCATAGACGTTATGGTTACATCTAGCCATTTCAAGTGTAAAATGATGAGACCTTGCTATCAGATATTTCAGTCCCTTTTCCCAATGCCATGACATAGCCCCTTTCATTCTTTTCTACAAATATTTCTACGTTTGCATAGACGTTATGGTTACATCTAGCCATTTCAGAAGTGTAAAATGATGAGACCTTGCTATCAGATATTTCAGTCCTTTTTCCCAATGCCATGACATAGCCCCTTTCATTCTTTTCTACAAATATTTCTACGTTTGCATAGACGTTATGGTTACATCTAGCCATTTCAAGTGTAAAATGATGAGACCTTGCTATCAGATATTTCAGTCGCACTTCCCAATGCCATGACATAGCCCCTTTCATTCTTTTCTACAAATATTTCTACGTTTGCATAGACGTTATGGTTACATCTAGCCATTTCAAGTGTAAAATGATGAGACCTTGCTATCAGATATTTCAGTCCTTTTCCCAATGCCATGACACCAGCCCCTTTCATTCTTTTCTACAAATATTTCTACGTTTGCATAGACGTTATGGTTACATCTAGCCATTTCAAGTGTAAAATGATGAGACCTTGCTATCAGATATTTCAGTCCTTTTCCCAATGCCATGACATAGCCCCTTTCATTCTTTTCTACAAATATTTCTACGTTTGCATAGACGTTATGGTTACATCTAGCCATTTCAAGAGTGTAAAATGATGAGACCTTGCTATCAGATATTTCAGTCCTTTTCCCAATGCCATGACATAGCCCCTTTCATTCTTTTCTACAAATATTTCTACGTTTGCATAGACGTTATGGTTACATCTAGCCATTTCAAGTGTAAAATGATGAGACCTTGCTATCAGATATTTCAGTCCTTTTCCCAATGCCATGACATAGCCCCTTTCATTCTTTTCTACAAATATTTCTACGTTTGCATAGACGTTATGGTTACATCTAGCCATTTCAAGTGTAAAATGATGAGACCTTGCTATCAGATATTTCAGTCCTTTTCCCAATGCCATGACATAGCCCCTTTCATTCTTTTCTACAAATATTTCTACGTTTGCATAGACGTTATGGTTACATCTAGCCATTTCAAGTGTAAAATGATGAGACCTTGCTATCAGATATTTCAGTCCTTTTCCCAATGCCATGACATAGCCCCTTTCATTCTTTTCTACAAATATTTCTACGTTTGCATAGACGTTATGGTTACATCTAGCCATTTCAAGTGTAAAATGATGAGACCTTGCCACTTGAATGTTCAGTCCCCTTTTCCCAATGCCATGACATAGCCCCTTTCATTCTTTTCTACAAATATTTCTACGTTTGCATAGACGTTATGGTTACATCTAGCCATTTCAAGTGTAAAATGATAGAGACCTTGCTATCAGATATTTCAGTCCTTTTCCCAATGCCATGACATAGCCCCTTTCATTCTTTTCTACAAATATTTCTACGTTTGCATGGGCGTTATGAATTTATCTAGCCATTTCAAGTGTAAAATGATGAGACCTTGCTATCAGATATTTCAGTCCTTTTCCCAATGCCATGACATGGCCTTTCATTCTTTTCTACAAATATTTCTACGTTTGCATGAACGTTATGGTTACATCTAGCCATTTCAAGTGTAAAATGATGAGACCTTGCTATCAGATATTTCAGTCCTTTTCCCCAATGCCATGACATAGCCCCTTTCATTCTTTTCTACAAATATTTCTACGTTTGCATAGACGTTATGGTTACATCTAGCCATTTCAAGTGTAAAATGATGAGACCTTGCTATCGGAATATTTCAGTCCTTTTCCCAATGCCATGACATAGCCCCTTTCATTCTTTTCTACAAATATTTCTACGTTTGCATAGACGTTATGGTTACATCTAGCCATTTCAAGTGTAAAATGATGAGACCTTGCTATCAGATATTTCAGTCCTTTTCCCAATGCATGACATAGCCCTTTCATTCTTTTCTACAAATATTTCTACGTTTCCATAGACGTTATGGTTACATCTAGCCATTTCAAGTGTAAAATGATGAGACCTTGCTATCAGATATTTCAGTCCTTTTCCCAATGCCATGACATAGCCCCTTTCATTCTTTTCTACAAATATTTCTACGTTTGCATAGACGTTATGGTTACATCTAGCCATTTCAAGTGTAAAATGATGAGACCTTGCTATCAGATATTTCAGTCCTTACCCAATGCTAGCGACATAGCCCCTTTCATTCTTTTCTACAAATATTTCTACGTTTGCATGAACGTTATGGTTACATCTAGCCATTTCAAGTGTAAAATGATGAGACCTTGCTATCAGATATTTCAGTCCTTTTCCCAATGCCATGACATAGCCCCTTTCATTCTTTTCTACAAATATTTCTACGTTTGCATAGACGTTATGGTTACATCTAGCCATTTCAAGTGTAAAATGATGAGACCTTGCTATCAGATATTTCAGTCCTTTCCCAATGCCATGACATAGCCCCTTTCATTCTTTTCTACAAATATTTCTTGGTGCATAGACGTTATGGTTACATCTAGCCATTTCAAGTGTAAAATGATGAGACCTTGCTATCAGATATTTCAGTCCTTTTCCCAATGCCATAAGCATAGCCCCTTTCATTTTCTTTTCTACAAATATTTCTACGTTTGCATAGACGTTATGGTTACATCTATGCATTTCAAGTGTAAAATGATGAGACCTTGCTATCAGATATTTCAGTCCTTTTCCCAATGCCATGACATAGCCCCTTTCATTCTTTTCTACAAATATTTCTACGTTTGCATAGACGTTTATGGTTACATCTAGCCATTTCAAGTGTAAAATGATGAGACCTTGCTATCAGACTTTTCAGTCCTTTTCACAATGCCATGACATAGCCCCTTTCTTCTTTTCTACAAATATTTCTACGTTTGCATAGACGTTATGGTTACATCTAGCCATTTCAAGTGTAAAAAATGATGAGACCTTGCTATCAGATATTTCAGTCCTTTTCCCAATGCCATGACATAGCCCCTTTCATTCTTTTCTACAAATATTTCTACGTTTGCATAGACGTTATGGTTACATCTAGCCATTTCAGTGTAAAATGATGAGACCTTGCTATCAGATATTTCAGTCCTTTTCCCAATGCCATGACATAGCCCTTTCATTCTTTTCTACAAATATTTCTACGTTTGCATAGACGTTATGGTTACATCTAGCCATTTCAAGTGTAAAATGATGAGACCTTGCTATCAGATATTTCAGTCCTTTTCCCAATGCCATGACATAGCCCCTTTCATTCTTTTCTACAAATATTTCTACGTTTGCATAGACGTTATGGTTACATCTAGCCATTTCAAGAAGTGTAAAATGATGAACCTTGCTATCCAATTTCAGTCCTTTTCCCAATGCCATGACATAGCCCCTTTCATTCTTTTCTACAAATATTTCTACGTTTGCATAGACGTTATGGTTACATCTAGCCATTTCAAGTGTAAAATGATGAGACCTTGCTATCAGATATTTCAGTCCTTTCCCAATGCCATGACATAGCCCCTTTCATTCTTTTCTACAAATATTTCTACGTTTGCATAGACGTTATGGTTACATCCTATGCATTTCAAGTGTAAAATGATGAGACCTTGCTATCAGATATTTCAGTCCTTTCCCAATGCCATGACATAGCCCCTTTCATTCTTTTCTACAAATATTTCTACGTTTGCATGAACGTTATGGTTACATCTATGCATTTCAAGTGTAAAATGATGAGACCTTGCTATCAGATATTTCAGTCCTTTCAATACCATGACATAGCCCCTTTCATTCTTTTCTACAAATATTTCTACGTTTGCATAGACGTTATAGTTATCTAGCCATTTCAAAGTGTAAAATGATGAGACCTTGCTATCAGATATTTCAGTCCTTTTCCCAATGCCATGACATAGCCCTTTTCATTTCTTTTCTACAAATATTTCTACGTTTGCATAGACGTTATGGTTACATCTAGCCATTTCAAGTGTGGAAATGATGAGACCTTGCTATCAGATATTTCAGTCCTTTTCCCAATGCCATGACATAGCCCTTTCATTCTTTTCTACAAATATTTCTACGTTTGCATAGACGTTATGGTTACATCTAGCCATTTCAAGTGTAAAATGATGAGACCTTGCTATCCAGATATTTCAGTCCTTTTCCCAATGCCATGACATAGCCTTTCATTCTTTTCTACAAATATTTCTACGTTTGCATAGACGTTATGGTTACATCTAGCCATTTCAAGTGTAAAATGATGAGACCTTGTAGATATTTCAGTCCTTTTCCCAATGCCATGACATGGCCCTTTTCATTTCTTTTCTACAAATATTTCTACGTTTGCATAGACGTTGTGGTTACATCTAGCCATTTCAAGTGTAAAATGATGAGACCTTGCTATCAGATATTTCAGTCCTTTTCCCAATGCCATGACATAGCCCCTTTCTCGTTCTTTTCTACAAATATTTCTACGTTTGCATAGACGTTATGGTTACATCTAGCCATTTCAAGTGTAAAATGATGAGACCTTGCTATCGAATGTTTCAGTCCTTTTCCCAATGCCATGACATAGCCACTTTCATTCTTTTTTCTACAAATATTTCTACGTTTTGGAGCGTTACATAGTTTACATCTAGCCATTTCAAGTGTAAAATGATGAGACGGCATATCAGATATTTCAGTCCTTTTCCCAATGCCATGACATGGCCCCCTTTCATTCTTTTCTACAAATATTTCTACGTTTGCATGAACGTTATGGTTACATCTAGCCATTTCAAGTGTAAAATGATGAGACCTTGCTATCAGATATTTCAGTCCTTTTCCCAATGCCATGACATAGCCCCTTTCATTTTCTTTTCTACAAATATTTCTACGTTTGTAGACGTTATGGTTACATCTAGCCATTTTCAGGTACCAAATGATGAGACCTTGCTATCAGATATTTCAGTCCTTTTCCCAATGCCATGACATAGCCCCTTTCATTCTTTTCTACAAATATTTCTACGTTTGCATAGACGTTATGGTTACATCTAGCCATTTCAAGTGTAAAATGATGAGACCTTGCTATCAGATATTTCAGTCCTTTTCCCAATGCCATGACATAGCCCCTTTCATTTCTTTTCTACAAATATTTCTACGTTTGCATAGACGTTATGGTTACATCTAGCCATTTCAAGTGTCAAGTAGTGAGACCTTGCTATCAGATATTTCAGTCCTTTTCCCAATGCCATGACATAGCCCCTTTCATTCTTTTCTACAAATATTTCTACGTTTGCATAGACGTTATGGTTACATCTAGCCATTTCAAGTGTAAAATGATGAGACCTTGCTATCAGATATTTCAGTCCTTTTCCCAATGCCATGACATAGCCCCTTTCATTCTTTTCTACAAATATTTCTACATTTGCATAGACGTTATGGTTACATCTAGCCATTTTCAAGTGTAAAATGATGAGACCTTGCTATCAGATATTTCAGTCCTTTTCCCAATGCCATGACACAGCCCCTTTTCATTCTTTTCTACAAATATTTCTACGTTTGCATAGACGTTATGGTTACATCTAGCCATTTCATGTAAAATGATGAGACCTTGCTATCAGATATTTCAGTCCTTTTCCCAATGCCATGACATAGCCCCTTTCATTCTTTTCTACAAATATTTCTACGTTTGCATAGACGTTGTGGCTACATCTAGCCATTTCAAGTGTAAAATGATGAGACCTTGCTATCAGATATTTCAGTCCTTTTCCAATGCCATGACATAGCCTTTTCATTCTTTTCTACAAATATTTCTACGTTTGCATAGACGTTATGGTTACATCTAGCCATTTCAAGTGTAAAATGATTAGACCTTGCTATCAGATATTTCAGTCCTTTTCCCAATGCCATGACATAGCCCCTTTCATTCTTTTCTACAACATTTCTACGTTTGCATAGACGTTATGGTTACATCTAGCCATTTCAAGTGTAAAATGATGAGACCTTGCTATCAGATATTTCAGTCCTTTTCCCAATGCCATGACATAGCCCCTTTCATTCTTTTCTACAAATATTTCTACGTTTGCATAGACGTTATGGTTACATCTAGCCATTTCAAGTGTAAAATGATGAGACCTTGCTATCAGATATTTCAGTCCTTTTCCCAATGCCATGACATAGCCCCTCTTTCATTCTTTCTACAAATATTTCTACGTTTGCATAGACGTTATGGTTACATCTAGCCATTTCAAGTGTAAAATGATGAGACCTTGCTATCAGATATTTCAGTCCTTTTCCCAATGCCATGACATAGCCCCTTTCATTCTTTTCTACAAATATTTCTACGTTTGCATAGACGTTATGGTTACATCTAGCCATTTCAAGTGTAAAATGATGAGACCTTGCTATCAGATATTTCAGTCCTTTTCCCAATGCCATGACATAGCCCCTTTCATTCTTTTCTACAAATATTTCTACGTTTGCATAGACGTTATGGTTACATCTAGCCATTTCAAGTGTAAAATGATGAGACCTTGCTATCAGATATTTCAGTCCTTTTCCCAATGCCATGACATAGCCCCTTTCATTCTTTTCTACAAATATTTCTACGTTTGCATAGACGTTATGGTTACATCTAGCCATTTCAAGTGTAAAATGATGAGACCTTGCTATCAGGATATTTCAGTCCTTTTCCCAATGCCAATGCATAGCCCCTTTCATTCTTTTCTACAAATATTTCTACGTTTGCATAGACGTTATGGTTACATCTAGCCATTTCAAGTGTAAAATGATGAGACCTTGCTATCAGATATTTCAGTCCTTTTCCCAATGCCATGACATAGCCCTTTCATTCTTTTCTACAAATATTTCTACGTTTGCATAGACGTTATGGTTACATCTAGCCATTTCAAGTGTAAAATGATGAGACCTTGCTATCAGATATTTCAGTCCTTTTCCCAATGCCATGACATAGCCCCTTTCATTCTTTTCTACAAATATTTCTACGTTTGCATAGACGTTATGGTTACATCTAGCCATTTCAAGTGTAAAATGATGAGACCTTGCTATCAGATATTTCAGTCCTTTTCCCAATGCCATGACATAGCACTTTTCATTCTTTTCTACAAATATTTCTACGTTTGCATAGACGTTATGGTTACATCTAGCCATTTCAAGTGTAAAATGATGAGACCTTGCTATCAGATATTTCAGTCCTTTTCCCAATGCCATGACATAGCCCCTTTCATTCTTTTCTACAAATATTTCTACGTTTGCATAGACGTTATGGTTACATCTAGCCATTTCAAGTGTAAAAATGATGAGACCTTGCTATCAGATATTTCAGTCCTTTTCCCAATGCCATGACATAGCCCCTTTCATTCTTTTCTACAAATATTTCTACGTTTGCATAGACGTTATGGTTACATCTAGCCATTTCAAGTGTAAAATGATGAGACCTTGCTATCAGATATTTCAGTCCTTTCTCCCAATGCCATGACATAGCCCCTTTCATTCTTTTCTACAAATATTTCTACGTTTGCATAGACGTTATGGTTACATCTAGCCATTTCAAGTGTAAAATGATGAGACCTTGCTATCAGATATTTCAGTCCTTTTCCCAATGCCATGACATAGCCCCTTTCATTCTTTTCTACAAATATTTCTACGTTTGCATAGACGTTGGTGTGGTTACATCTAGCCATTTCAAGTGTAAAATGATGAGACTTGCTATCAGATATTTCAGTCCTTTTCCCAATGCCATGACATAGCCCCTTTCATTCTTTTCTACAAATATTTCTACGTTTGCATAGACGTTATGGTTACATCTAGCCATTCAAGTGTAAAATGATGAGACCTTGCTATCAGATATTTCAGTCCTTTTCCCAATGCCATGACATAGCCCCTTTCATTCTTTTCTACAAATATTTCTACGTTTGCATAGACGTTATGGTTACATCTAGCCATTTCAAGTGTAAAATGATGAGACTCCGCTATCAGATATTTCAGTCCTTTTCCCAATGCCATGACATAGCCCCTTTTCATTCTTTTCTACAAATATTTCTACGTTTGCATAGACGTTATGGTTACATCTAGCCATTTCCAAGTGTAAAATGATGAGACCTTTGCTATCAGATATTTCAGTCCTTTTCCCAATGCCATGACATAGCCCCTTTCATTCTTTTCTACAAATATTTCTACGTTTGCATAGACGTTATGGTTACATCTAGCCATTTCAAGTGTAAAATGATGAGACCTTGCTATCAGATATTTCAGTCCTTTTCCCAATGCCATGACATAGCCCCTTTCATTCTTTTCTACAAATATTTCACGTTTGCATAGACGTTATGGTTACATCTAGCCATTTCAAGTGTAAAATGATGAGACCTTGCTATCAGATATTTCAGTCCTTTTCCCAATGCCATGACATAGCCCCTTTCATTCTTTTCTACAAATATTTCTACGTTTGCATAGACGTTATGGTTACATCTAGCCATTTCAAGTGTAAAATGATGAGACCTTGCTATCAGATATTTCAGTCCTTTTCCCAATGCCATGACATAGCTCCCTTTTCATTCTTTTCTACAAATATTTCTACGTTTGCATAGACGTTATGGTTACATCTAGCCATTTCAAGTGTAAAATGATGAGACCTTGCTATCAGATATTTCAGTCCTTTTCCCAATGCCATGACATAGCCCCTTTCATTCTTTTCTACAAATATTTCTACGTTTGCATAGACGTTATGGTTACATCTAGCCATTTCAAGTGTAAAATGATGAGACCTTTGCCAGTCAGATATTTCAGTCCTTTTCCCAATGCCATGACATAGCCCCTTTCATTCTTTTCTACAAATATTTCTACGTTTGCATAGACGTGTTATGGTTACATCTAGCCATTTCAAGTGTAAAATGATGACCTTGCTATCAGATATTTCAGTCCTTTTCCCAATGCCATGACATAGCCCCTTTCATTCTTTTCTACAAATATTTCTACGTTTGCATAGACGTTATGGTTACATCTAGCCATTTCAAGTGTAAAATGATGAGACCTTGCTATCAGATATTTCAGTCCTTTTCCCAATGCCATGACATAGCCCCTTTCTGTCTTTTCTACAAATATTTCTACGTTTGCATAGACGTTATGGTTACATCTAGCCATTTCAAGTGTAAAATGATGAGACCTTGCTATCAGATATTTCAGTCCTTTTCCCAATGCCATGACATAGCCCTTCATTCTTTTCTACAAATATTTCTACGTTTGCATAGACGTTATGGTTACATCTAGCCATTTCAAGTGTAAAATGATGAGACCTTGCTATCAGATATTTCAGTCCTTTTCCCAATGCCATGACATAGCCCCTTTCATTCTTTTCTACAAATATTTCTACGTTTGCATAGACGTTATGGTTACATCTAGCCATTTCAAGTGTAAAACGATGAGACCTTGCTATCAGATATTTCAGTCCTTTTCCCAATGCCATGACATAGCCCCTTTCATTCTTTTCTACAAATATTTCTACGTTTGCATAGACGTTATGGTTACATCTAGCCATTTCAAGTGTAAAATGATGAGACCTTGCTATCAGATATTTCAGTCCTTTTCCCAATGCCATGACATAGCCCCTTTCATTCTTTTCTACAAATATTTCTACGTTTGCATAGACGTTATGGTTACATCTAGCCATTTCAAGTGTAAAATGATGAGACCTTGCTATCAGATATTTCAGTCCTTTTCCCAATGCCATGACATAGCCCTTTTCATTCTTTTCTACAAATATTTCTACGTTTGCATAGACGTTATGGTTACATCTAGCCATTTCAAGTGTAAAATGATGAGACCTTGCTATCAGATATTTCAGTCCTTTTCCCAATGCCATGACATAGCCCCTTTCATTCTTTTCTACAAATATTTCTACGTTTGCATAGACGTTATGGTTACATCTAGCCATTTCAAGTGTAAAATGATGAGACCTTGCTATCAGATATTTCAGTCCTTTTCCCAATGCCATGACATAGCCCCTTTCATTCTTTTCTACAAATATTTCTACGTTTGCATAGACGTTATGGTTACATCTAGCCATTTCAAGTGTAAAATGATGAGACCTTGCTATCAGATATTTCAGTCCTTTTCCCAATGCCATGACATAGCCCCTTTCATTCTTTTCTACAAATATTTCTACGTTTGCATAGACGTTATGGTTACATCTAGCCATTTCAAGTGTAAAATGATGAGACCTTGCTATCAGATATTTCAGTCCTTTTCCCAATGCCATGACATAGCCCCTTTCATTCTTTTCTACAAATATTTCTACGTTTGCATAGACGTTATGGTTACATCTAGCCATTTCAAGTGTAAAATGATGAGACCTTGCTATCAGATATTTCAGTCCTTTTCCCAATGCCATGACATAGCCCCTTTCATTCTTTTCTACAAATATTTCTACGTTTGCATAGACGTTATGGTTACATCTAGCCATTTCAAGTGTAAAATGATGAGACCTTGCTATCAGATATTTTAAATCCTTTCCCCAATGCCATGACATAGCCCCTTTCATTCTTTTCTACAAATATTTCTACGTTTGCATAGACGTTATGGTTACATCTAGCCATTTCAAGTGTAAAATGATGAGACCTTGCTATCAGATATTTCAGTCCTTTTCCCAATGCCATGACATAGCCCCTTTCATTCTTTTCTACAAATATTTCTACGTTTGCATAGACGTTATGGTTACATCTAGCCATTTCAAGTGTAAAATGATGAGACCTTGCTATCAGATATTTCAGTCCTTTTCCCAATGCCATGACATAGCCCCTTTCATTCTTTTCTACAACATTTCTACGTTTGCCAGACGTTATGGTTACATCTAGCCATTTCAAGTGTAAAAAATGATGAGACCTTGCTATCAGATATTTCAGTCCTTTTCCCAATGCCATGACATAGCCCCTTTCATTCTTTTCTACAAATATTTCTACGTTTGCATAGACGTTATGGTTACATCTAGCCATTTCAAGTGTAAAATGATGAGACCTTGCTATCAGATATTTCAGTCCTTTTCCTAATGCCATGACATAGCCCCTTTCATTCTTTTCTACAAATATTTCTACGTTTGCATAGACGTTATGGTTACATCTAGCCATTTCAAGTGTAAAATGATGAGACCTTGCTATCAGATATTTCAGTCCTTTTCCCAATGCCATGACATAGCCCCTTTCATTCTTTTCTACAAATATTTCTACGTTTGCATAGAAACGTTAAGTGGTTACATCTAGCCATTTCAAGTGTAAAATGATGAGACCTTGCTAATGTATTTCAGTCCTTTTCCCAATGCCATGACATAGCCCCTTTCATTCTTTTCTACAAATATTTCTACGTTTGCATAGACGTTATGGTTACATCTAGCCATTTCAAGTGTAAAATGATGAGACCTTGCTATCAGATATTTCAGTCCTTTTCCCAATGCCATGACATAGCCCCTTTCATTCTTTTCTACAAATATTTCTACGTTTGCATAGACGTTATGGTTACATCTAGCCATTTCAAGTGTAAAATGATGAGACCTTGCTATCAGATATTTCAGTCCTTCTTCCCCAATGCCATGACATATTCTTCATTCTTTCTACAAATATTTCTACGTTTGCATAGACGTTATGGTTACATCTAGCCATTTTGAAGTGTAAAATGATGAGACCTTGCTATCAGATATTTCAGTCCTTTTCCCAATGCCATGACATAGCCCCTTTCATTCTTTTCTCTACAAATATTTCTACGTTTGCATAGACGTTATGGTTACATCTAGCCATTTCAAGTGTAAAATGATGAGACCTTGCTATCAGATATTTCAGTCCTTTTCCCAATGCCATGACATAGCCCCTTTCATTCTTTTCTACAAATATTTCTACGTTTCCATAGACGTTATGGTTACATCTAGCCATTTCAAGTGTAAAATGATGAGACCTTGCTATCAGATATTTCAGTCCTTTTCCCAATGCCATGACATAGCTCCCCCTTTCATTCTTTTCTACAAATATTTCTACGTTTGCATAGACGTTATGGTTACATCTAGCCATTTCAAGTGTAAAATGATGAGACCTTGCTATCAGATATTTCAGTCCTTTTCCCAATGCCATGACATAGCCCCTTTCATTCTTTTCTACAAATATTTCTACGTTTGCATAGACGTTATGGTTACATCTAGCCATTTCAAGTGTAAAATGATGAGACCTTGCTATCAGATATTTCAGTCCTTTTCCCAATGCCATGACATAGCCCCTTTCATTCTTTTCTACAAATATTTCTACGTTTGCATAGACGTTATGGTTACATCTAGCCATTTCAAGTGTAAAATGATGAGACCTTGCTATCAGATATTTCAGTCCTTTTCCCAATGCCATGACATAGCCCCTTTCATTCTTTTCTACAAATATTTCTACGTTTGCATAGACGTTATGGTTACATCTAGCCATTTCAAGTGTAAAATGATGAGACCTTGCTATCAGATATTTCAGTCCTTTTCCCAATGCCATGACATAGCCCCTTTCATTCTTTTCGCTAAATATTTCTACGTTTGCATAGACGTTATGGTTACATCTAGCCATTTCAAGTGTAAAATGATGAGACCTTGCTATCAGATATTTCAGTCCTTTTCCCCAATGCCATGACATAGCCTCTTTCATTCTTTTCTACAAATATTTCTACGTTTGCATAGACGTTATGGTTACATCTAGCCATTTCAAGTGTAAAATGATGAGACCTTGCTATCAGATATTTCAGTCCTTTTCCCAATGCCATGACATAGCCCCTTTCTGTCTTTTCTACAAATATTTCTACGTTTGCATAGACGTTATGGTTACATCTAGCCATTTCAAGTGTAAAATGATGAGACCTTGCTATCAGATATTTCAGTCCTTTTCCCAATGCCATGACATAGCTCCTTTCATTCTTTTTCTACAAATATTTCTACGTTTGCATAGACGCTTGGTGTAGTTACATCTAGCCATTTCAAGTGTAAAATGATGAGACCTTTGCTATCAGATATTTCAGTCCTTTTCCCAATGCCATGACATAGCCCCTTTCATTCTTTTCTACAAATATTTCTACGTTTGCATAGACGTTATGGTTACATCTAGCCATTTCAAGTGTAAAATGATGAGACCTTGCTATCAGATATTTCAGTCCTTTTCCCAATGCCATGACATAGCCCCTTTCATTCTTTTCTACAAATATTTCTACGTTTGCATAGACGTTATGGTTACATCTAGCCATTTCAAGTGTAAAATGATGAGACCTTGCTATCAGATATTTCAGTCCTTTTCCCAATGCCATGACATAGCCCCTTTCATTCTTTTCTACAAATATTTCTACGTTTGCATAGACGTTATGGTTACATCTAGCCATTTCAAGTGTAAAATGATGAGACCTTGCTATCAGATATTTCAGTCCTTTTCCCAATGCCATGACATAGCCCCTTTCATTCTTTTCTACAAATATTTCTACGTTTGCATAGACGTTATGGTTACATCTAGCCATTTCAAGCGTAAAATGATGAGACCTTTGCTATCAGATATTTCAGTCCTTTTCCCAATGCCATGACATAGCCCCTTTCATTCTTTTCTACAAATATTTCTACGTTTGCATAGACGTTATGGTTACATCTAGCCATTTCAAGTGTAAAATGATGAGACCTTGCTATCAGATATTTCAGTCCTTTTCCCAATGCCATGACATAGCCCCTTTCATTCTTTTCTACAAATATTTCTACGTTTGCATAGACGTTATGGTTACATCTAGCCATTTCAAGTGTAAAATGATGAGACCTTTGCTATCAGATATTTCAGTCCTTTTCCCAATGCCATGACATAGCCCCTTTCTGTCTTTTCTACAAATATTTCTACGTTTGCATAGACGTTATGGTTACATCTAGCCATTTCAAGTGTAAAATGATGAGACCTTGCTATCAGATATTTCAGTCCTTTTCCCAATGCCATGACATAGCCCCTTTTCATTCTTTTCTACAAATATTTCTACGTTTGCATAGACGTTAAGGTTACATCTAGCCATTTCAAGTGTAAAATGATGAGACCTTGCTATCAGATATTTCAGTCCTTTTCCCAATGCCATGACATAGCCCCTTTCATTCTTTTCTACAAATATTTCTACGTTTGCATAGACGTTATGGTTACATCTAGCCATTTCCAAGTGTAAAATGATGAGACCTTGCTATCAGATATTTCAGTCCTTTTCCCAATGCCATGACATAGCCCCTTTCATTCTTTTCTACAAATATTTCTACGTTTGCATAGACGTTATGGTTACATCTAGCCATTTCAAGCGTAAAATGATGAGACCTTGCTATCAGATATTTCAGTCCTTTTTCCCAATGCCATGACATAGCCCCTTTCATTCTTTTCTACAAATATTTCTACGTTTGCATAGACGTTATGGTTACATCTAGCCATTTCAAGTGTAAAATGATGAGACCTTGCTATCAGATATTTCAGTCCTTTTTCCCAATGCCATGACATAGCCCCTTTCATTCTTTTCTACAAATATTTCTACGTTTGCATAGACGTTATGGTTACATCTAGCCATTTCAAGTGTAAAATGATGAGACCTTGCTATCAGATATTTCAGTCCTTTTCCCAATGCCATGACATAGCCCCTTTCATTCTTTTCTACAAATATTTCTACGTTTGCATAGACGTTATGGTTACATCTAGCCATTTCAAGTGTAAAATGATGAGACCTTGCTATCAGATATTTCAGTCCTTTTTCCCAATGCCATGACATAGCCCCTTTCATTCTTTTCTACAAATATTTTGCCGTTTGCATAGACGTTATGGTTACATCTAGCCATTTCAAGTGTAAAATGATGAGACCTTGCTATCAGATATTTCAGTCCTTTTCCCAATGCCATGACATAGCCCCCTTCATTCTTTTCTACAAATATTTCTACGTTTGCATAGACGTTATGGTTACATCTAGCCATTTCAAGTGTAAAATGATGAGACCTTGCTATCAGATATTTCAGTCCTTTTCCCAATGCCATGACATAGCCCTTTCATTCTTTTCTACAAATATTTCTACGTTTGCATAGACGTTATGGTTACATCTACACATTTCAAGTGTAAAATGATGAGACCTTGCTATCAGATATTTCAGTCCTTTTCCCAATGCCATGACATAGCCCCTTTCATTCTTTTCTACAAATATTTCTACGTTTGCATAGACGTTATGGTTACATCTAGCCATTTCAAGTGTAAAATGATGAGACCTTGCTATCAGATATTTCAGTCCTTTTCCCAATGCCATGACATAGCCCTTTTCATTCTTTTCTACAAATATTTCTACGTTTGCATAGACGTTATGGTTACATCTAGCCATTTCAAGTGTAAAATGATGAGACCTTGCTATCAGATATTTCAGTCCTTTTTCCCAATGCCATGACATAGCCCCTTTCATTCTTTTCTACAAATATTTCTACGTTTGCATAGACGTTATGGTTACATCTAGCCATTTCAAGTGTAAAATGATGAGACCTTGCTATCAGATATTTCAGTCCTTTTCCCAATGCCATGACATAGCTCCTTTCATTCTTTCTCAAATATTTTTACGTTTGCATAGACGTTATGGTTACATCTAGCCATTTCAAGTGTAAAATGATGAGACCTTGCTATCAGATATTTCAGTCCTTTTTCCCAATGCCATGACATAGCTCCCTTTCATTCTTTTCTACAAATATTTCTTACGTTTGCATAGACGTTATGGTTACATCTAGCCATTTCAAGTGTAAAATGATGAGACCTTGCTATCAGATATTTCAGTCCTTTTCCCAATGCCATGACATAGCCCCTTTCATTCTTTTCTACAAATATTTCTACGTTTGCATAGACGTTATGGTTACATCTAGCCATTTCAAGTGTAAAATGATGAGACCTTGCTATCAGATATTTCAGTCCTTCTCCCAATGCCATGACATAGCCCCTTTCATTCTTTTCTACAAATATTTCTACGTTTGCATAGACGTTATGGTTACATCTAGCCATTTCAAGTGTAAAATGATGAGACCTTGCTATCAGATATTTCAGTCCTTTTCCCAATGCCATGACATAGCCCCTTTCATTCTTTTCTACAAATATTTCTACGTTTGCATAGACGTTATGGTTACATCTAGCCATTTCAAGTGTAAAATGATGAGACCTTGCTATCAGATATTTCCAGTCCTTTTCCCAATGCCATGACATAGCCCCTTTCATTCTTTTCTACAAATATTTCTACGTTTGCATAGACGTTATGGTTACATCTAGCCATTTCAAGTGTAAAATGATGAGACCTTGCTATCAGATATTTGAACCTTTCTCCCAATGCCATGACATAGCCCCTTTCATTCTTTTCTACAAATATTTCTACGTTTGCATAGACGTTATGGTTACATCTAGCCATTTCAAGTGTAAAATGATGAGACCTTGCTATCAGATATTTCAGTCCTTTCCCAATGCCATGACATAGCCCCTTTCATTCTTTTCTACAAATATTTCTACGTTTGCATAGACGTTATGGTTACATCTAGCCATTTCAAGTGTAAAATGATGAGACCTTGCTATCAGATATTTCAGTCCTTTTCCCAATGCCATGACATAGCCCCTTTCATTCTTTTCTACAAATATTTCTACGTTTGCATAGACGTTATGGTTACATCTAGCCATTTCCAAGTGTAAAATGATAGACCTTGCTATCAGATATTTCAGTCCTTTTCCCAATGCCATGACATAGCCCCTTTCATTCTTTTCTACAAATATTTCTACGTTTGCATAGACGTTATGGTTACATCTAGCCATTTCAAGTGTAAAATGATGAGACCTTGCTATCAGATATTTCAGTCCTTTTCCCAATGCCATGACATAGCCCCTTTCATTCTTTTCTACAACATTTCTTACGTTTGCATAGACGTTATGGTTACATCTAGCCATTTCAAGTGTAAAATGATGAGACCTTGCTATCAGATATTTCAGTCCTTTTCCCAATGCCATGACATAGCCCTTTTCATTCTTTTCTACAAATATTTCTACGTTTGCATAGACGTTATGGTTACATCTAGCTATTTCAAGTGTAAAATGATGAGACCTTGCTATCAGATATTTCAGTCCTTTTCCAATGCCATGACATAGCCCCTTTTCATTCTTTTCTACAAATATTTCTACGTTTGCATAGACGTTATGGTTACATCTAGCCATTTCAAGTGTAAAATGATGAGACCTTGCTATCAGATATTTCAGTCCTTTTCCCAATGCCATGACATAGCCCTTTTCATTCTTTTCTACAAATATTTCTATGTTTGCATAGACGTTATGGTTACATCTAGCCATTTCAAGTGTAAAATGATGAGACTCGCTATCAGATATTTCAGTCCTTTTCCCAATGCCATGACATAGCCCCTTTCATTCTTTTCTACAAATATTTCTACGTTTGCATAGACGTTATGGTTACATCTAGCCATTTCAAGTGTAAAATGATGAGACCTTGCTATCAGATATTTCAGTCCTTTTCCCAATGCCATGACATAGCCCCTTCATTCTTTCTTACTAAATATTTCTACGTTTGCATAGACGTTATGGTTACATCTAGCCATTTCAAGTGTAAAATGATGAGACCTTGCTATCAGATATTTCAGTCCTTTTCCCAATGCCATGACATAGCCCCTTTCATTCTTTTCTACAAATATTTCTACGTTTGCATAGACGTTATGGTTACATCTAGCCATTTCAAGTGTAAAATGATGAGACCTTGCTATCAGATATTTCAGTCCTTTTCCCAATGCCATGACATAGCCCCTTTCATTCTTTTCTACAAATATTTCTACGTTTGCATAGACGTTATGGTTACATCTAGCCATTTCAAGTGTAAAATGATGAGACCTTGCTATCAGATATTTCAGTCCTTTTCCCAATGCCATGACATAGCCCCTTTCTGTCTTTTCTACAAATATTTCTACGTTTGCATAGACGTTATGGTTACATCTAGCCATTTCAAGTGTAAAATGATGAGACCTTGCTATCAGATATTTCAGTCCTTTTCCCAATGCCATGACATAGCCCCTTTCTGTCTTTTCTACAAATATTTCTACGTTTGCATAGACGTTATGGTTACATCTAGCCATTTCAAGTGTAAAATGATGAGACCTTGCTATCAGATATTTCAGTCCTTTTCCCAATGCCATGACATAGCCCCTTTCTGTCTTTTCTACAAATATTTCTACGTTTGCATAGACGTTATGGTTACATCTAGCCATTTCAAGTGTAAAATGATGAGACCTTGCTATCAGATATTTCAGTCCTTTTCCCAATGCCATGACATAGCCCCTTTCTGTCTTTTCTACAAATATTTCTACGTTTGCATAGACGTTATGGTTACATCTAGCCATTTCAAGTGTAAAATGATGAGACCTTGCTATCAAATATTTCAGTCCTTTTCCCAATGCCATGACATTGCCCTTTTCTGTCTTTTCTACAAATATTTCTACGTTTGCATAGACGTTATGGTTACATCTAGCCATTTCAAGTGTAAAATGATGAGAATTTGCTATCAACCAAGTCAGTCAGTCAGTTAAGAACCATACCTGATACACGCTTGGGTGATCATGTCTCTTTCGGTCTGTGACTGACTAGGGAGAAGATTTTCTCGCTGTAGTTTGCTATTTCTTTCTACTGGAGACTGGTTGCTACAAAGACGATAGAATCCAATCTATCTTGCTATTTAACCTCTAGCTGGAGGGAGAAGAGATTAGTTCATACCGTCCGCAAGGGTATTTGTGTGTAAGTGAATGCAACGAATTCAACCTGAATTCGAACTCGGCTTTCCAATTTCTTATTCCGAGACGATATCCACATCTTCTTCTTCTTCTTCTTCTTCTTCTTCTTCTTCTTCTTCTTATTATTATTATTATTATTATTATTATTATTATTATCTTAATTCTGCTTGTTCCTTCCTTAGTTATTTGGTTAGTTAGTGCCTCCATCCGTTATGCCACTGAAGAAAGATAACACACTTACTCTCTACACGAGCTTTTCCTTCCCGTCTATCTTTTTACTCTCCTCAGCCTTTCTCTCACCTTTGCCAAACGGAAGGGTAGTAAAGAGTGAAAGAGTAGGAAGAGAAAATCTATAGCGTTACCGTATCAGTAGCAGCTTAAGCTGGTGGTTGTAGCAGTAATTGTGTGTGTGTGTGTGTGTGTGTGTGTGTGTGTGTGTGTGTGTGTGTGTGTGTGTGTGTGTGTGCTGTACAATATAGTAAAAATAGGTAGGTTTGTCGTATCCGGCGACGTAATAACGAAATTTCTTGCCTCTACATCCTTGGCCATTACTCAGTTGGTCTTTTCTGTTTGCAATGAACACAGGAGCCATGATTTTTCAGTAATAAAAAAAAACATTTTCTCTTTCAAAATCTCTCACGAAATAGCGTACAGTATTTTGGTTATGGTCTGTACATACGCCGCTTAATATAATATAAGATTACAGTAAAGTAGCTTCTATGGGCATTACTTTTACACTCTGTGTTATCGTTATTTTATTATCCAATACCTTTATGTCTGAAGACGTTACTATCATTTGTAGTATGACAAAGTAAAATTTTTTCCAGGAAATCATAATTATCCTTCCGGTGAAATTCCATGGGTTCCGCTAGTTATTATTATTATTATTATTATTATTATTATTAAGTGTCTACGTGTAAAACTCTGTGCTAAGTTACTTATTTATAGCAAACGAGTCCCTAAAACACGAAAGAAAGAAAGAGAAAGCTTTTAAAGCATAAATGAAAAAGTCTGTTTTACATGACATCAATAGATATTGGTTAACAGGGTAAAATAGTGTCTACTTTGAGAACACCTGGCACGGAGGACGTGGCTACAAGCCAATATCCTCAGCTGTCGCCCAGTATACCTATGGAACCAGTGTCGCAAATAAAAGCAATCAGGAAACAGACTTTACAATTGTTAAGTTCAGTTCACTTATTGTCTATACTTAAGCATTCACTGAGGCGTGTGAATTAACTCGTATCTCTTATTCTGGATCAATAATTAAAAGAATAAAACATTAGTAGCCTGCCACAAGGTCACGGCAATGGCGTACCAAATACAGACTGAACTCATCTAAACTTATTTATAAATGGAACTTTGTGTGTGTGTGTGTGTGTGTGTGTGTGTGTGTGTGTGTGTGTGTGTGTGTGTGTCCGTTACCTATAGACTCGGAAACGGCTGAACCGATTTTCTTGAAAATTTACACAGTTGTACTATAAGCGTCTGCAAGTGTTCTTAGCTAGGTTTTGTGTCGAGGTATCCCCGATAAATATCGAACATCGATAATCGAAAAAACCGGGTTATAGAAGGAGTGGTCCAAATTTGATACACTCATAGACAAAGACATAAGAAACGATATTCAGAAGTTTCACGGTTGCAGTTTTTACAATAGTGCAGAAAATTGATAATATATATATATATATATATATATAAAGCAAGAAGTTTGTGTTTGTGTCTGTTTATCTGCCTGTATGTCTATATTTTTTTCAGCCCTTTGATTTTAGTTTTTGCTTCGGGTTTGGCTCTAAGTAGGTATAATTGTAGTTCTTAGTCTCAGCCATGATACCATTTACTTAGAGGACTTATTTAGCCTAAAAAATTCAGTTTACGACGAATAAACTTATCGATAGCAGGAAATCAAAATTTGACTTACATCCATTCATTTTTCTTTCAGTCTACGGTTTCGCTTTAACCTGAAACAACTATTGTTTTTTAGTCTTTCGTGCCAACATCCAAGGAGTCTGAGCTCGAAGACCATGGATTAGTTTTAAAGCTTTCATTAAACCCGAGCAACGCCGGGCTATACTGCTAGTTAAACTAATAAACGGATCTGTGAGATAAGAGATATTTACTCAGGGTACCTTTTTTTTTAACCCCATCGCTCTGAATTGAGCATAGGCTATCGACGAAACTTCGCCATCGACGAGGCGGGCGTCGGTGATTCTATAACTTGTCTTTTTAAAGGTAAAGGTATTGACCCTACACAAACCATTTTATTCTCCAGGCTAGGTAGACTGGTTGCCAACCAAGCCTATAGCAACCAATCTATCCTGATATTTAACTCATAGCTGGAGTAAGAAGAGACAGATTAATCCTTTTTCTAGTGAGTTTATTTTAATAGACAAAAAAGAAAAACAAGAATGTGCACAGAGAGATTGTGTAGAGTGCCAATTTTCAAAGTAGCTAAATTCTACCGGCCTTGAAGATCAGCATTCCAAATGTTTGGTTATATCTGGGTTAGAATATCAGATATTGACATTGGTAAGTAATCTGTAACTCTCTCATCCACTAAGCTGAATGGTTTAGGGTTACAGGAGAAAGCTAAGAGCCACTAGGGTAGGGAGACGAGGAAGACAATGATCGCCTACGTCCTGAAAGGACAAGGCACATAGAAGAAGAATATTTATGAAAACTAATTATAAGAAATTATAATGTGGATATAAAATGAGGGATCAATTCTATATTATAGTCAATAAATAAACTGATCCCTCATTTTATGGTCATGTTAGTTTCTATACATTTATATTCTAGATCTATGGGCTTGAGCTAGCGGATGGCAGAGCGGGGTTTGGGTCAGGTAACAGGAGAAAGCGTGCTAAGAGCCACCAGGGATAGGGAGACGTGGAAGGCCATGATCGCCTACGTCCTGAAAGGACAGGGCACCCGTGTATTGAATACTGCTGTCACATCTGGACAGGTGCCCCTGCTATTCTCCTTGGGGTTCTTGACAAAATACAACGGAGAATCTTTAATGTGATCGATACCGACTTGGCAGACCGCCTGCAGTCACTCGCTCACCGGCGTGACGTGGCTTCCCTGTGCCTCTACTGTAAATACTTTCACGGCTTATGCTCCGATGAACTTAGATCACTGGTGCCCCCTAGGTGTGAATTTGCACGAGATACTAGATTAGCTACAAGGTCCCACCCTTTTACTGTGAAACAGATTAGATGTAACCGCAATTTCTACTCCAACAGCTTCTTTCCTCGCACTTCTCGCCTGTAGAATTCCCTTCCACACACTTGCTTCCCCGACAGATACAATCTCCAGGAGTTTAAATGTAAGGTCAATAGACACCTCCTAACACACTAACTGTCATCCATTCTCTCAAACACTCTTTCCATCTACCCAACCCTCATCCTCGCTATCCTTACCCGTCTATCACCCTCCTTCTGACATTTCCTATATCTAACCACTCTTTCTCATCACTTTTCCCTATGGAACACCCCTGCGCAATAGTGGCAGTGAAATGCCTTGCTTGGGGGGAGATGATTAAAAAAAATTTGTTTTATACTATTATAATGTGGATATAAAGTTAGGGATCATTTCTACATTACAATCAATATATAAACTGATCCCTCACTTTATGAACACAGTCATCCTTCTTTTACCCACTTCCTGAGACCTCCTATAATCTTTCTCACCTTTTTCTCCAACGTAACCCCCTGCGCAATAGTGGCAGTGGAATGCCTTGCTTGGGGGGGGATGATTAAAAAAAAAAGTTTCTATACTATTATAATGTGGATATAAAGTTGGGGATCATTTCTACATTACAATCAATATATAAACTGATCCCTCACTTTATGACCGCAGTCATCCTTCTCTTACCCACTTCCTGACACCTATAATCTTTCTCACCTTTTTCTCCAACGTAACCCCCTGCGCAATAGTGGCAGTGGAATGCCTTGCTTGGGGTGAAATGATTAAAAAAAATCACCAATGTCAATGCGCAAAAAGTGTTGCGGGCTTTCTTCTTTTCTCTTTAACATTTCGATCGCATTTCACTTTCTGCTTATATCAGTTAGAATCTTTCCACATACATTTGTTTTTACTGTTCTTTAAATGAAAAAACAAATCTAGTTTGCAGTTATGATGACACAAAGATTGATAGAGAGCGAATAGGAGATGATTGTTATCTTTACCTTCTAAAGGTTAACTCAAATAGACTAATTACAATGAATGAGCAAAAAATAAAAAATACACTTCGAAATACCTCCTATTTTAGTTAGCTCACGACATCAAAAACAGATGTTAGTAATATGGCAGTAGATTCTTAACCATCCCGCCAATGACCCAAAATGTTTTTCCATGTTGCAAAATGGAGTCTATTTTATCATATATATATATATATATTATTAAAATACTTTAGTCCAAAACGGAAAAGTAGGAAGGTAAATCCCAAGAACCTGACCCTAATTAATATTAAAAATTTATATTAACATTAAAAATTTTAATATTAAAAAATGATACAGGAGGAGAGCTCAATGTAATTAAAATTGCAGAGCCAATATAAATTAAAATAAATTTTCAATATTCAAAAATGTTGAATGAACATTTCGACATAAAATCCCTAAGAGACATTTTACATGTCCTCAGCAACGATCCTTCTTTCAACAGTACTTTCTTTTGAATGAAGTACCGTTGCTGAGTAGATGTAAAATGTCTCTTAGGGATTTTATGCCGAAATGCTCATGCAACAATTTTGAATATTGAAAATTTATTTTATTCGATATATATATATTGTCATCCGCAGACAGATCTGTTTCGCTGTATCACAGCTCATCAATACGGTTAGACTCCGATTGCTACACAACCCATATATATATATATATATATATACAATATATATATATATATATATATATATATATATATATATATATATATATATATATATATATGTTCATTCAGCAGTTAATTAGAACGCTCTCAGCTATTGGGCGTGTGTATAATGATAACGTACACGCTAAAAAGTCTGCCTTCTTCTACCGAGTGCTCATAGCCCAGAGGTATAATCGCCGACTGATGCCAATTCGGTCGGGTTTCAATCCTGGGTAAAAAGCAATCGGATGTCTAACCGTACTGATGGTCTGTGATACAGCGAAACAGATCTGTCTGTGGATGACTGTCTGTGTGTGTGTGTGTGTGTGTGTGTGTGTGTGTGTGTGTGTGTGTGTGTGTGTTGCAAAATATATATATATTCAAGTTAGGAAGATCAGCCAATTACGCTACCATGGTTTCAAACTTTCGATACCTTTAAGCAGTGGCCCGAGAGTCTGCGTTCGGGTTACCCACATAAAAAACCGACCTTGTGTCACAACTCGCTCCAGGAGAGGAGCAGGGTAAATTAAAACTGATCATACAACTCGCCAGCCGTTATAGATATATGATAAAAACATACTTTTAAGGTATGCTATATTTATGGGGAAAAATGCTTAATATCAGAGATAGAGCGCATATTGATATGAAATATAAAATTGGATACTGAGGTCAACACTGAGTGGTGACTGTTTGTTCCATGCTTAAACGCAATCTTCGAGTCGTAAGTAGAGGTATTTCATGAAATTCTTCCTTGCCGAGAAACTGCACCCATTAAAATTTATCGCTGTTTGCTGAACCCAAACAGTGAATGTGATAACATTTAGGCAGTGGGTAAGCGTTTAAGCATTTATAACAATGATGTGTCTTGGACAAGCCACGTAAAGAGCACTTGTTCGACACCAATTGATAGCCATTGATGCGGAAAAATAATGTTTTGTAAGGGAAAACTATTCATCGATGTCAGTCTATTGATTTACTGATCTACCCTCGAACTTATCTATCTACTTCTGCGCATGTCCATGTGTGTATGTGTGTCTATTATATGCATCTATAGTATCTAACTACGTGTTTTAGGCCATGAGACTCTGGTTCGAATCTCAACATCGTTACTTTCTTAGAGAGACCATTCAAGCATGCGGTACAACTGGGAAATTTCTAAAAACATTACGACTACTTGGCATAAGTCGTTGTGAGTGAAAATGATACGGAACTGTTCGGAATCTGACGATGGTTGTTTTAGCTGGATGTTGTAAAGTCATTGTGACCAAACGTTTGAGGATACAGGGCTTATTGATCGCGTCAAATTATACTCCCTCCCAGAAACTAACTAATAACCGCTCAGTATATCTAAACTTATTTATAAATAGAACTTTGTCTGTGTGTGTGTGTCTGTGTGCGTGTGTGTCCGTTACCTATAGACTCCGAAACGGCTGAACCGATTTTCTCGTACTATAAGCGTCTGCGAGTGTTCTTAGCTAGGTCTTGTGTCGAGGTACCCCTGATAAATATCGAAAATTGATAATCGAAAAAGTCGGGTTATAGAAGGAGTGGTCCGATTTTAATCAAATTTGATACAATGATAGAAAAAGACATAAGAAACGATATTCAGATGTTTCAAGGTTACAGTTTTTACAATAGTGCAGAAAATCGATAATATATATATATAAAAGCTTTCATTACACCCGAGCAACGCCGTTGCTATACTGCTAGTTTGTAATATAAAAAAACACAAATGTGCCTGAGCATGTGTCTGCCGAAGGTATTATCTAGCTCCCCTACTAGGCGGGCTTACTTTTTATGCGTATATAAAACAGATAAATTGAATCAATTCAAAGAGCTGGCTGAAATTTGTTTTGCTATCTTCTCCACAAATGTGGATATGGTGCGGAGAAATTGGAATTGTATAAATATTAGAGGAAAACTGCTAAATTACAAAAAACACGCTTAGTAGAAAGACTGTAAATTTCTGAGTAAAACAATTAATCTATCGATTCGTTTATCTCCAGATGTTTCTCTAATATATACTGTTAAATTGTTAAACAAACGTAACATATTTAGCTGTGAGAGAAAGACCAGCTGTAGATCCAAAGATGGTGAGGTGTGGTTAATAAAAGACACGAGAGGAAACTAATAACCAACTCCACACCTACTTCCAAGTTATATATATATATATATATATATATATATATATATATATATATATTGTAAAACGTACCAACAAAACAGTAGCACTAATCACGACCGAAATCAGAAAAACCTCCTGCTAACAAATCGGTAAAGAAAGTCGTCAAACCCAAAAGGTACAACCAAATGGGTAAAGGGGAATCAAAAAGGGGTACTACCAAATGGGTAAAGGGGAATCAAAAAGGGGTACTGCCAAATGGGTAGAGGGGAATGAAAAAGGGGTACTGCCAAATGGGTAAAGGGGAATAAAAAAAAAGAAACAAACAAAGCATAAGCTGTGTTCGAAAGAAAAAAAAAAAACAAGACGAAAACCTAAACAAGAAAGAGCTCAATACGAAAGTACGAAAATAGAGCAAAAAATACAAACTAAATCTAAAAGTGAGCCAAAAGTCTACCGCGGTCTCACTCGCCGGATCGTCAGGAATTGGATATATATATATATATATATATATATATATATATATATATATATATATATATATATATCCAATCAGATCCCAATCCGAAGATTGCTTGTAAACATAAAACAGACTGTTACCGCTCAGTATCCACTTTATATTTCATATGAACATACACTATATCTCCGATATTGAATACGTTTACTCATAATATAACATAATTTATAACTATATTGTTATTATATATATATATATATATATATATATATATATATATATATATAATTATATTGTTATGTCAATTTTACATTGCGACATGGAAATTTCTGTTTCGAGATTAATTCTCATCATCAGGCAATGTTGGTGTGGTTGTGCAGATGATTTACATTTAAATGACAAATACTTTCGGTATACTGTGAATGTATGTGGGTGTTTTGTGTATGTGTGTGTGTGTGGCTAATCAGAATGGAGATTCACTTTGGGGTTTGAGCCCGACGAATTTCTGTGCTAACCCACTTTTTTCCTTCTCTTTTTTTTCTTTTTCCTTGTCCCTATTTTTCTCTTGTCTGTTTTCCTTCGCATTTATCTGATCTTATCATTTTCCCTTCAGTTTTATTACATTTGATGTGATATTCCTTTTTAGTAGTACCAATCTCCTTTCTCGTCCCCTTTAGTCTATTTGTTAAAGAAAAGATTTTTTCCAAAAAATCCTTGAACTGTTATTTTGTTTTTGCTCCATCTATCAATTTGCTGTGAAGTTTATTATCCTGATACTGATGGAAATATATATATATATATATATATATATATATATATATATATATATATATATATATATCCAATCAGATCCCAATCCGAAGATTGCTTTTAAACATAAAACAGACTTACCGCTCGATGTTAACCTCAGTATCCACTCTATATTTCATATTAACATACACTATATCTCCGATATTGAATATGTTTACTCGTAATATTACATAACTTATAAATATATTTTTATCATGTATATTTAGAATATATATATATATTCTTTTAATTTATACTTCTCTTTAATCTTTATCTTTATTCTTATTTTTAATTTTTTTTTTTATATTATTTTATTTTTTATTTTATTTTATTTAGTTTATCGATACCTAGAGGTATCTTTAATCAGATTAACTTTAAAAATATTTTAATTCTTTATCTACTTTTTCCCCTAAATTTGCTTTTACTAAAATGTCTCTTTTTTTCTAATACTTTAATCCATGTATGAGGTTATATTTGTTTGACACGTATCGAGCGTTTCTAATATGAATTTTTTTATTTTTTTATTTTTTCTTCTCTTTTTTCCTTTCTATTCTTCCCTTTTTTTGTCTTTATTTTTC
This sequence comes from Ascarosepion bandense, assembly GCA_037127315.1. NCBI lineage: Eukaryota > Metazoa > Mollusca > Cephalopoda > Sepiida > Sepiidae > Ascarosepion > Ascarosepion bandense. The sequence continues at coordinate 676,155 of JBBBDQ010001083.1, read as the reverse complement.
TTACCTCCCACTCCCCTTTCTGTTTTGTTTAACCCTATTCTCAATTTAACACCACTCCTAACATCTTCCTTTGTAAAGCTAGACGAATCCAAACTTTCCATTTCTTCACTTACAACTCTATCTAAAAGTTAAAATCTAAAATTAGACATGAATTACATCCGTAATTTTTTGTGACGAAAAATTTCTCAAATCTTAACCGTCATTTTTTATTTTATTTTTTATTTCTTTTTAATTTTATTTTTCTCTCTTTTTTTCTCGCTTTTTATTCTTATTTTTATTTCCATTTTGAATGAAGTACCGTTGCTGAGGAGATGTAAAATCTCTCTTAGGGATTTTATGACGAAATGTTCATTCAACATTTTTGAATATTGAAAATTTATTTTACTTTATATTAGCTCTGTAATTTTAATTACATTGAGCTCTCCTCCTGTATCATTTCTTAATATTAAATTTTTTTAATATTAATTAGGATCAGGTTTTTGGGATTTACCTTCCTACTTTTCCGTTTTGAACTAAAGTATTTTAATAATAATAATAATAATAATAATAATAATATATATATATATATATATATATATATATATATATATATAATGAACAGATTTTTCACTCAAATACTAGTATTCATTAAAAAATAATAATATGAAACAAATAAAAGTTCATATATATATATATATATATATATATATATATATATATATATATATATATTCTAAGATACACTTTTAAATATAAGAGGGAATGAATGTCTATTATGTTTAATCATGAGCCGTTCTAAACCTCGTATTTTGGCTTTAATTTCAGGTGAAAATAAAGTCAAAAATTCTCCAACATATATATATATATATATATATATATATATATATATATATATTAATTCAGATACTTCAATCCAAGGGAAAAAAGCAGGAAGGTAAATTCCAAAAACCCGATCCTAATTAATATTAAAAATTTTATTTTAATATTAAAAAATGATACAGGAAAAGAGGAATTAATCCTTTTTTAATATATATATATATATATATATATATATATAAACATCGGATCAAAACAACGCACTAATATAATCCAACACATCCCTAAAGGTATAAAACATACACTGTGTTTGAAGAGGGGAAAAACATTATCAAAAAGCTTTACAGGAAAACGGGCATAAAAGCAATTTAGATGATAAACACCAGACAAATGAACAAAAAAAAAGAATAATGCGAGAAAACGTAATATCATTTGGTTTAATCGACCTTTTAATTTTGAAGTAAAGTCCAACATAGTGAAAAACTTTTTCAAACTATTTAACAAACACTTCCTCAAAAGCTCCGAGCTACTAAAAATATTTATTAGAAATACAGTTAAATTAAGTTACAGTTGTATTTCCATTTTAGAAAATCACATAAAGAGACAAAATACCAAAAATTTAACAAAACGACGTACAACAAAATACCGTTAATGAAAAATGTAACTGCAGAGTTAAAAACAAATGCCCGCTTGAAAGAGTCTGTTAAAGCGAACAATGCGCTCCGTTCAGAATTCTCTGTACATCGTTACAGACCTGATAAAGGCCAAAGGGGTATAACGACTGAAACGTAGTAGTAACAACAACAAAGCCGAGAGTACTATTCCGAATATAAATGATCTAAACATGGATAAGTCATCATCCCAAAAGTTCAGACAGGAGTTATGAAAATGGTTTTGCCATCAATACCAAAATAGAGGAATAATATCCATAGACATTGGACGAATAATCATGATATGCATACTGAACGACGGCATTAAAAGAACGATCACTAAAATGTCACCATTCCCTGTAAAAGACTTGCAATATTTTTGTAAGACATGGAACTCAATCTACGAAGTGGAGCATGATGGTTTGGAGAGGACTGATAAGAATTATTTATATGGTTGCTAATAATGAAATATTACACTGATTTGCAATATGACTTTCAAGTCGAAATAGTCCCCATGATGATGACTACTGAGTACAACTTAAATTTCTACAAGCATTGCCTTTGACTATGGTGTGGGGGCTTCATGCTGCAAGGTTAATTTGGATTAATTTCTCTGTTGGATGTCACCTGGCACAAGGCCACTTCCAAAAGAAGCTTCCAACCCAAATCCTCACAAACCACCATTATTTTTATAAGCGTTGAAAATCATTCAATAAAAAAGAAAACAGAAAGTGAAATGAAGTTGACAAACATCAATTTGCAACGATTAAGTGTATTAATAAATATTTAAAAATACAAAAATTACATACACGTTGAATACGACGTGAAATTGTTTGTTTGAAATTGTCTCCCATAGACTGTGTGAGAATTACTGTGATGGATTTTTAACGTAAGTCTAACTGTTCATTGCTGTTGAAATAATTCTCAGCGTATTAAGAAAATTGTTGCTAAAAAGAATTGTTCAGATCTGAGAGTTCACGATTAATGTTCATGGTGTTAGGTGTGCAAAAGATAGAATTTGTATATGAGATTGAGTTGGGTTTAGGTTTGTTGAGTTTTTACATGATGTGTGCTTAGTAAATGTCACTGCCAACGGTCTGAAAATGCGCGGCAAATTGTATATATAGGGGTTGAAACACCCTCACAATTTGGCGGTAAAACTGCAGTTCACTTACCTTGATTTTGATTGGCTAACTCAGCCCAATCGGCAAACAGCTTACATTTATTCAAATATACAATGGCTACATACTGAATTTAATAGATACGATTGCGTGATTGCGTAACTATGTGTGTGTGTGTGTGTGTGTGTGTGCGCGCGCGCGCTTCCATATGGCATCTTTCAATGCTTTACACAAAGACCTGACCACTAGGTCGTTTGGCAGGGGTATTTTATAGCCGCTCCCTACCTAAAGGTGCGCCCAAACAAGAATAAATACAAGGTACTTTTTTTTAATCGTATCACCCCGAGCAAGCCGGTAACACCACTGATGTTCAGGGGGCTACGTAATAGTGAAAAGATTGGAAAAGAGAAAGCCGGAAACTACATCCTAAACAGGGAACAAGGGATGTGCCTCTTAACCTGTTCAATAGACTTGGGTGGAGTGTGAACCGGGCGATAGATAGATCTATCTACTCCAATTGAAAAAGTAAGAAGATTGGAAAAGAGAAAGCTAAAAACATAAAATGAAAAGAAGGGTGTCAAAATACTTATTACTATTTCTTATGCCACACAACGCTGCAAAACAGCAACACAATATGACATAAACGTAAACATAGGACAGAAGAGGTTTACACTCGGCAAAGTGAAGTCGGTCGTCAAAAATCAGGTATAGATCTTCGTTCCCAGAGTGTGAGTCGGGACGCCAGTCACAACGCGTGTACGAACTCCTCCACGAACAGGGTTAACTCTGTGTCAAGGGCCCCAATTCATCTAAATTGCTCTTACTGTTTTAAGGGCATTAGCTTGATAGGTGAAGAGTCCTATCTAAAACCCTACAAGGTAAAATAGTAGCTGGGGTAATGCGGTTAGCCTTAGCTGTAAAACAACAAAAACGTAGTCGCTCTAACAAAAATATAGTAAATTTAGTCAGCATTCACAACTGAAGGGGTCCTCGGCATGACAATAAACTGCATCCGGCAGCAAGGCCTCTGATTTGGATGTTGTGAGGAGCATGGAACCACCACTTAATTGCTGTTGTTCCCAGGTCCACACTGAGCCGGAGTGGTAGCACCTGTTAGGGTCCCAGCTATGGGCAAATAGTTACCCCTCCGCCCCAAACTGGGGTCAAAACACTATGAAAGTATAAAAATAGACTTTTGTAGAAATATATACATAAAAATAGACTTTTATAGATAAATATACATTTTTGAAGGAAACATATTACCAACAATATATTTTTGAAGGAAATAAATTATTGCCATAATACACTTTTAAGGGAAAACTTTATTTTCAGCAATACATTTTTTATTATAAAACTAGAAGACATCTTCACTTTTCTAAAATAAAAAAAAATTCAAAATCAGACTAAATCAACCTTCCCGCTATAATCAAACATTTAAAAAATAGCTTAAACCCCCACCTTTTTGGCATTTAACAACCCACAGAGTTGTCGATATGCCATTAAACAAAACTCAAACTCAAACAACAGAAAGGAGACAGATCATCGAGGCAAGAGAATGTAGATCTTGAACTTGCTGATACGAGAGCCAAAAATTATATTTAAATGTCAATCAATTTCCTACCACCAACCGCAGAAACCTAACTGAGCAGACTGAATTAGTTTCGTCAGACCCGCTATTTCTGGAAGTCGTAGTGCGACGAAGAGCTCTCAAAATAGCATTTCTTATTTACACTAGTATGCGACTATTTCTATATTACCAATTTCTCTAGTGAACAGAATATTTCTTTTTGGTTTGGTGGGGGAAGTAAATCATCAATCTCATCCACTCGTGGCGAAAAAACAAAATATCACGGATAAGCCAATCTGAAAATTTAAAATATCTGTTTAAATCCTTCCTTCCAATGGCGTTTCATTAATGCTAATCCTTCGTTAGGTTTCAATTTTTAAGCAACTTTGGCCTAGCTATAAACTGTAAAAATTGAAACAAATTCAGATAATATTTAAGAATTAAATATTAATTTATAGGTAGGTATATACTGGAAAAATGTCATTGTTGACGATGTTAATTGGCCTCACCTTTTCAGTGAATTAACAAGAAAAATACCCAGTTATGACGTCACCTTATAAAAACACATCTTGAAAATTCTGTAGGGAGTGTGTGTGTGTGTGTGTGTGTGTGTGTGTGTGTGTGTGTGTGTGTGTGTGTAAAATTTCTTTTTCATTCTTCTTTTATGTATTTTGTCCCTTCAGGACGTAGGCGATCATGGTCTTCCACATCTCCCTATCCCTGGTGGCTCTTAGCACGCTTTCTCCTGTAACGTCTCTCAGCCCCCTTTCTGTCACCCCCCTGCTCAGGCCTTTTAAATATGTTATTCGCTACTTTCCTCTGTCTCTTTTTCCCTTTATCTGGCCTGTTAGTATCAAATTCTCCAAGCCCTCCTTCCTCATTGCATGTCCCAGGAACTTTAGTTGTCTCTTGCTGATGCACAATAAAGTGAAATTTCAGATATAGCTAAAATTTTATCTGCAAATTCGACACATTTCGTTCTCTGTAAAATCTATCAGATAACGAAACTCTTTAGGTAAGTTTACCTTTTACATATATATATATATATATATATATATATATATATATATATATATAATCCGCATACAGGCCTGTCTCACATGTACATGGGTACTTTAAGAAATGAATGAATATATATATATATATATATATGTGTGTGTGTGTATGTATGTATTCTTTTGTTATATATATGTGTATGTGTGTTTGTGTCGTCCATTGTTTTATATATATATATATATATATATATATATATATAAGTATGCGGTGCAGATATAGAATAATCCAAAGGAGTGTCCTGTACATAAATTGGTAGGATAAATCTCTAAGAGAGCTCTAAATATATATATATATATATATATAGAGAGAGAGAGAGAGAGAGAGCAAATATAAGAAAAAATTAAGGCAGACACGTTATTTCATGGTAAATCGGAAGTGTGGCCTATTTCAGATGAACCATCATTAGCTTCCGTCTTTATTGTACAGAAGATTTTACACGAATTTCATTCGTGTAAAATCTTCTGTACAATAAAGACAGAAGTTGATGATGGTTCGCCTGAAATAGGCCTATATTTTCCGATTTACTATGAAATAACGTGTCTGCCTTAATTTATATATATATATATATATATATATATATATATATATATATATATATATATATATAAAACAAGACTAGTAAATTTTCTACAGAAAAATCTAAAATAGCACGAGCATAATTTTAAAAATTTCAGAATATCTCCTGAAAGTGAACGGACAAGTCCTCTCTTTTTGTTTCATTAATTAGTGATGCTACGGTGAGTACCGTGCTATAAATATGACACAATCTAATCGATATCAGTTGACGAGAGACGTTCGGAAAATAAGATACAGATATGCTTAAATCGACCTGAACAGAAACAATGTGAAAGCTGTAAGCTCAAAGCAATAAAGAGTATGTATTCCTTCTCGAAACACTCAAATCAATCTTTATACTGAGCGCATGCGTATGTGACGTCACAACAAAATGACTGACACGATGAAACAGTGGACAGAGGTGTAAGAGTATTGTAATCCAAGGGCAAAAATCAAACAGAAATTCACACTGTAGTTGTTGCTGTGCATGTATCTGTTTGGTCGAATGTGTTCACAGACGGGTGTTGCAAATCTGCAGAACGAGCTTCGTGTATAGGATGTGTCTACTTTCATCAGCAAGAGAAGACAGCAATATTCTCGTTGAAGATCTGACCAAAATTTCAGCACAAATTTCTTGATATGTCTTCGGAACTCGGTGGTTCAGGAAAACGTCTATGAGAAGTTGGGATATCGAAAAGGTCATCTCGTTTGGGTCACAAATTAATGCTATTCCAAACAGAAAGCTCTCACAAATTGAACGGAAACTATTATAAAAATACTCAAAATTTAATGAATAAAATAGCTATCATGTATGAATGTAATTTTTACAAACATTTCGAGGAATAAAACTGTTTACAATGAAAACCTACATCCACAAAAATCAACTTACATATTTCCATGCAAAAACATTGCTGTGAAATGTAAATAGCAATTTTAAATTCATCATAATTTTTATAATTTTCTTTACTATCTTAATAGTGACTATAACACATTATCAGTGCCTCCATAAACCAAACGATGAATTCGAACAAGTATTGTTCCCAGTTAACTGATTGAAAGGAGCAGTCATTGAAAAATTCCAAGAATTAATTAATAGAAGGGACATAATATTCTATCAATATTATGTTATGTGTCACTGTGCAGTTGCACATGGGTGTGTGTATGTATGCGTGTATGTATATATATGTATGTGTGTGATAAGAGAGTTGCAAGGTCAAAAAGACTATAGTTTTATTTAGACAAGAAAATAGATTTGGTTCTAGTACCAAAGCTCACCAACTTTAAATTACATGTATCAGATTCAAAGGTCAATTTATTAAATTGTTAAAACATCAATAGTTACATGAAGCTAGTGTGTGTGTGTGTGTGTGTGTGTGTGTGTGTGTGTGTGTGTGTGTGTGTGTGTGTGTCCATGGTTGCACATAGGTGTGTACATATGCGCGTATTTATACATATGTGTGTGATAAGAATACAGCAAGGTCAAAAAGACTGTAGTTTTATTTAGATAACAAATGAATATGGTGGGGGTTGACACGGATCAGTTTACGGGTGTCTTTAATATAAGTATACCTTCATTTTAAGTGAGTCGAGACACAACCCTTCAAGCGTGCGGTTGAGTAAGATCGGGATCTCCCCAATGGGGAGACTAGCTTTGAAGTGGCAGACTAGCCGAGAGAGAGACCTGCCTGGTTTGTCAAGGGCGATGCGTGCTGTTGCGTTGGAGAATTATACTGCGGAATGCCACATCATCTCTCCAGCTTGACTGAGAGAATAAAAGTCCCAATGTCTTAAATCCATTTTAGAATTTGTTTATTCTTTTTTAAAATTCTTCCTTTTCATGTTTATTTTTTGTTTTGTTTTGTTTTTGTGAAAAACGATAACAACACATTCAGTGTGGTGTCCTAACTGACGAGCGGCCATCGACAAATGAACTAATAATGAATTACTATTGTTGATACCACTTTTCAACATTTATTTGGTGTTACATAAGTTATCATTGTTATAGCATTGATAGTTACATTAAGCTACTGTGTGTGTGTGTGTGTGTGTGTGTGTGTTCATGGTTGCACATGGGTGTGTGCATGTATGGGCGTATGTATACATATGTGTATGATAAGAAGGCAGCAAAGTCAAAAAGACTGTAGTTTTATTGAGACAACAAATAAATATGATTCCAGTACCAAAGCTCACCAAGTTTAAGTTACATGTATCAGATACAAAGGCTTTATGACTATTGTTAGAACGAGGTTGACACGGATCAGTTTACGGATGTCTTGAATATAAATATACCTTCATTTCAAGCGTTTTTTGTTTGTTTGTTTGTTTGTTTTTTTAGTAAGATCGGGGTCTAGAGAGAGAGAGAGAGAGAGAGAGAGAGAGAGAGAGAGAGAGAGAGAGAGAGAGAGACCCTGGCTGGTTGTCAAGGGCGATGCGTGTTGTTTTGTTGAAGAATTATACTGCGGAATGCCACGCCATCTCTCCAGCTTGACTGAAAGAATAAAAGTCCCAATGTCTTAAATCCATTTTATGATTTGTTTATACTTTTTTTTTAATTCTTTCTGTTGTTGTCTTTTTGGTGAAAATGATAACACCACATACAGCGTGGTGTCCTAACTGACGAGTGGCCATCGACAAAGGAACTAATAATGAATTACCATTGTTAATACCACTTTTCAGCATTTATTTGGTGTTACATTAGTGCTTATACTTAAAAAATAAATCGCTAGTACTTTTCTACTACATGGACAGACCTAAAAACCTAAACCTTTTACTTTTATAGAATACAAAACCCTGTATTTTACAGCTAGAAATCAAGGACGTGTGTGCTAGAACATTGCCCTCTGTGTTTTATCTTGATATTCTTCTGTAACTGCCTTAGCGAGATAACATAGTACTCGCCATTAATAGTGTGCTCCTTTTTAAATCGTATAGGAGAATTTGTAATTCTGTGTGCATGAAATGTTACAAGCAATGTCTTATTAAAATAGTGAATGTAGATTCTATTTTTCCTCGGGGACATGGGCTATCTCGGCTCTCCACAACTTCCTGATATTTATAGCTTTTCGTAAATTTTGCCTTTTTGCTTGGAGAATTATACTGCGGAATGCCACGTCATCTCTCCAGCTTGACTGAGAGAATAAAAGTTCCAAAGTCTTAAATCCACTCTAGGATTTGTTTGTTCTTTTTTAAAATTCTTCCTTTTGTTTTTTGGGGGTTTTTTTTGTTTTGTTTTGTTTTTTTGTTTGTTTGTTTTGGTTTTTTTTTTGGTTTTTTTTGTAAAAACGATAACAACACATACAGCCTGGTGTCCTAACTGACGAGTGGGCATCGACAAATGAACTACCATTGTTAATACCACTTTTCAACGTGTATTTGGTGTTACAGTTATGGCGAATATATCTTTGTTGTTCAAGTAAATTTTTTTTTTGTTGTTTTTTCAACTGCGAATTCCAACAGACATATATTGTGTCTTTTACTCGAAAAAAAAATAAATGTAAATTCTCTAGAGGTATTAGTTCAGAAAAAGAAAAATAGTTTGTTAAGGTTGAATTTTAAAGACCGCAGAAGATACTAAATGAAAATGAATCAAAAACTATAAAACAATTACTTATCGTGGACCTGAAGGAGACTATCACCACGTTTAAATCTGTTGTCTTCAATTTTCTTTCTTTTTTTTTTTTTTACTTTGTTTCAGTGAAAATCTTATCGATTACACCCTAAACTCTCCGATTGACAAAAAAAAAAAAAATTTGGAAAAATTTCAATATTTAAACAATTTTGGGTGGAGATCACTTTTTCATACAACCTTAAATCGATCCTGTGCAATTAACTTTTTTGCTTGCGCATATTCAACTACTGAATCCTTTGCGAAAGAGGGAAGACAAAAAAGGGAGACATTTAAATGAATTACCAAACAAATTGTGCAGATGGTTCTCAATACAAGTATTTATAAGAATTAATTTTAATAAGAAGATATGATATTAGAATTATATGAGAAAAAATAATTAAAATGTTGTTAAAATTATTTGAGAAAAAATAATTAAAATGTTGTAAAAATTAACATAAAAATTGTTTTTGATAAAACAAGTGATATTGAATTGTATTAAGAACTAATTAAGAAAATTAGAATGTTACTAATACGATTTCTTTAAAAAAAAAAAACACACCAAAAAATGAAACCAGCCGGTTTATAAAAACAAATATGAATGAAAATTGATGTGTAAAGAGTTGAAAAAAAAAATGGTTTCAAACTGATGTTATAAAAACAACGTCAAAAATGGTTTATAAACCCAGACGGTTTATTTTTTAAAAAAATAGACTGTTAAAATAAAAGCAGGCAGTTTAAATAGTCTGTCATAAAGAATAACAACATGAGGCTCGATTAAAAAAAAAAAATTTAAATTGCAAACGATCGCGGTTAGATTGGATATTGATTCTCTCTAATTTTTAACCAATGAAAATAAAATTTATAACCACCTAAGAATTTTGCGTAATAAAAAATATCCACATGTTGGACCATTTTTGTCTTTATTTTCACTAGGAATTAAAGCCAAAATACGATGTTTAGAACGGCTCATGATTAAATATAATAGACATTCATTGTCTGTTAACAATATATATATATAACAGTTGATAAGAGTTGGCCGAAAGGTTCCTCGGGTTTAAATAATATGACGTCTGTTCTTTTTAAAGATATATATATATATATATATATCGTTTTAAAAAGGATCATTTTATTAAGACAGATACAAAAATATATCTCGCTTAAAAAGCGAAAATTAAAAAAAAACAAGAGGGAGAAAAAATCTTAAGATACCTTTCGAATAACACTACGTCAGAAAAGAATCGTTGTCAATTAAAACAGAGACGTTGCTAGGAAAAACTTTTAACAACATCCTAGGTTAAGACACAGGATTAAATAATATATATATATATATATATACTTACTGACCAAATGAGCAGATACATCAAAGATATTCCTTACTTACAACGCTCCCACATATCTAAGCATTAATTCTCTTTTCTGCATTTTTTGCCATGAACATTTTAACGTCCGTTGAACCCACATTCAAAGGATTACTTTAATTGTAAAAGCCTTAATTGATATGTGTATATATAAAATGTTATTTTTCAACTCAATTTGCTTTTCTTGATTTATAATCAGTGTATGACTTATAGTGGGCTATCTACAACGAGGCCAAATTCCGTAAATCTGCAACAGTATACAACTACCCTCCTAAAGAACGCCTACCCACTATATATATATATATATATATATATATATATATATAGTGTATCGAGGCAGCAAATAATTTTCTAAACATATACTGTTAAATTTAAGAGACAATGAATGTCTATTATGTTTAATCGTGAGCCGTTCTAAACGTTGTATTTTGGCTTTAATTTCAGTTGAAAATAAAGACAAAAATTCTCCAACATTTGGATAATTTTTTATTAATTTGGTTCTAAACTTTCGGCTCACATGAGCCATTTTCAGAGTGGTTATTTAGACGGTAACAAAATAAAATCCACCATCACCGACGATTTTATCTTGTGTTGACATAAAACTCCGCTAAGCAACGGCAATAGTTACCAAAAATAACAAACGCAGTTCGCAAATTTGCAATGCGATTCTATGACATCACACCGCGTAATAGTGCAAAATGACAACAGAACTATGTATTCAAATCTGGCCATAACACATGACATTGCATAAATAAATTGCGCTCATCACTTACTATTCCGCTTTGCTCAATCGACGAGACCCAGAAGCGTGGTGGGTGCGTGTTCTTTGAACGTCAGGAGTCACCAGTGTAGCGTAGGGTAGTGTTAATGTTTCTTTCATCCGGCCTTGTGTCTTACTTAACCGAACTCCCTACAGCTTACAAGTTTTATGCAGAATTATCATCAGAAGGTTTTAATCAGAAGGTTGGTTGTCAGTTGGAATGTGTGAATTAGTGTAGAAGAGTGGAATAATAAAATATACATTTTGAATGTTAAAATAGAAATTTATTAAAAGGAGGAATGACATAACTTGTAGAAGTTAATGTTCATTTAGAAACATTATTAAGAAATTATGAGTAGAGTTCGTACAAAATGTTTTAGTAGTAATTGTTGAAATAGATAAGGACAGAGAGAAAGAGGACAATGTCCGGGTCGCTTGAAGTTTGAAGTTACATTTTAGATGTGTGTCTCTCTTTCGATGCTCCCAACTGAGTCTCTGACGCTGCGAAGACATTTATATGTCCTTTAGAATTTCGCACTGGATCGCTAAGTCCTTTCAAGTCTTACAAGTCGCTCCCATTGGTCAAAAATCATTTTAACACCTACTTGCGAAATCAGGTTTCGCCTTGTTCGTTAAGCAGATGGTCAATTTTTTTTCTATTTGGGAAAACCGGGATTTCACACGTCATTGTGAATTTTTGTAAAAGTGAAGAAGAGTGTCGATTTAATTAATTTCTTCTCCGCTACAGGCTATTTCGCCTGGTATGCAACCAAGATCTTCTTAAATAATATTCATTGTAGAGAAAAGTATAAAGGGTAACTTATCAATCCAATTAATCCAATTGTTTTACTTCATGATGTTTGGAATCTTTCCACTTAATACATTAGCATATGTGTGGTATGCTGTAGTTTTAATATTCTTTGCTTCCAGCAAGTTGCTAAATTCTTTAAAAAGAAATAATTAGAATTGTGTGCCACGATCAGTGGTGATGACATTGGGTACGCCGAAAATAAATATCCAATCTTTTAAAATAGTGTTGTGGGGTTCTCCCTTTTCATAAAGATGGACTCGTTCAGAGTATACTTATACTACTGCTATAGAAGCAAGACTGGAGAAGACCGCATTTTCTCGCGGTATCTTTCTTTGACACTATCAATCTCTCTACCCCCGGGCGGGGAGTATTAACCCAGTCGTGGCTCCGTCACAACTGGGCAAAATTAGACAGATATTTCTGGCTGAGCTATATGGCCCGGAGAACCCACGTTAAAAAATGTAGTACATTTTGCCCCAGTGGGAGGGTAAATAAATACTGAATGCCGCGTTTTCACAGATAGGTAACAGGAGAATACGAGAGTCCAGAGAGAGATTAGCAGTCAATACACAGTAGTTCATAGTAGATCTGTGCTCCACTCATCGAGAAGATTATTACGCAGTACCCGTCAGCTTCCGACGCGGACATAACTCAATATACTACGGTTTCAATTCCAGAGACTTCTACATATACTTTTTACTAACCCGTATTTCTGGACTACTAATCTTCATTCAAGTCTGTATCTTTACGTTAATACACTTATTTTTTTCTCTCAATTACTGGTCATTGTTCATTTATTTGTGAGGACCCCATTACCGGTATCCACAACAAATAGAATTTGCGACTGAAGTTGATGTGTTTTTGAGTGCAACCGCGGTAGGCCAACGTGAAAATCTGTCAACAATAGTGAAAATATCTATCTAAACTTATTTATAAATGGAACTTTGTCTGTGTGTGTGTCTGTGTGTGTGTGTGTCCGTTACTTATAGACTCCGAAACGGCTGGACCGATTTTCTTGAAAATTTACACAGTTGTACTATAAGCGTCTGCGAGTGTTCTTAGCTAGGTTTTGTGTCGAGGTACCCCCCCATAAATATCGAAAATCGATAATCAAAAAAATCGGATTATAGAAGGAGTGGTCCGATTTTAATCAAATTTGATACACTCACAGACAAAGACATAAGAAACGATATTCAGAAGTTTCAAGGTTGCAGTTCTTACAATAGTGCAGAAAATCGATAATATATATATATGTGTGTGTGTGTGTGTGTGTGTGTGTGTGTGTGTGTGTGTGTGTGTGTGTGTGTGTGTAAAAGGCAAGATGTTTGTGTGCGTGTGTCTCTTTATATGTCCTTTATACAAACAAATACTTTTTTCTTGGGAACTATTGGATATATATTTAGCAAATAATTAATTTAAGCATGTACTGGGAAATATAAATTTTGTAACATACACAGATCAAAAACCTCTCACTCATGCCATGAACTGTAGTACAGACAAATACATCCCTAGAAAAAACAAAAAAACAAAACAGATATTTAGATTTGATCTCTCAGTACACAACAGTCAGTTAAGTGCCATACGTGATACACGCTTTCGGTGATCATGTCACAAAAGACACATGACTGAATGGGCAGAAAATTATCCCGCAGTAGGTTGCCATTGCTTTCTGCGGTAGACTGGTTGTCAGCCAGGGCTGTAGAACCCAATGTGTCCTATTCTTTGACTCCTTGCTAGAGGGGGAATAAATGTATTATATTATTAAGTAGTAATTAATGGGGGATCAGTTTATTACTTCATAACAATATAAAACTGACCCACCACTTTCTGTCCAGTAGAAAACTTCATCATGTTTCCAACTATTATATTCAGTCAGTCAGTTAAGTGTCATTGGCTTGGGCGATCATGTCTCAAAAGAGACATGACTGAATGGGCAGAAAATTATCTCGCTGTAGACTGCGGTAGACTGGTTGCCAACCAAGGCTATAGAAACCAATTTGTCATGTTATTTAACTCATAGCTGAAAGGAAGAAACGGATTAATATATTTTTCAAAAGTATTTGCGCGTAAGTGAATGCAAGGAATTCAAACGGAATTCGAACTCGGCTCCCCAATTTCTCGTTCCAAACCGACATCCACTGCACCACTACGCAAACCCTAATATATTAGTTAATGGTAAAAGTATAGATGATAGGTTAGGGATGAAACAACGATAATAATTTATCAGTACGATGAACCTTCTTAACTATCAGATGAAAGTAGGTACAGGGAAATGTTCAAGTCGTTCCAATCCGATTTTGGTCTATGACGTGTTCTAGAAATTTTGGCCTATGGCGTGTCCAAGAAATTTTGGTCTATGGCGTGTTCAAGAAATTTTGGCCTATGGCGTGTTCAAGAAATTTTGGTCTATGGCGTGTCCAAGAAATTTTGGCCTATGGCGTGTTCAAGAAATGTTGGCCTATAGCGTGTCCAAGAAATTTTGGCCTATGGCGTGTTCAAGAAATTTTGGTCTTTGGCGTGTTCAAGAAATTTTGGTCTATGGCGTGTTCAAGAAATTTTGGTCTATGGCGTGTTCAAGAAATTTTGGTCTATGGCGTGTTCAAGAAATTTTGGTCTATGGCGTGTTCAAGAAATTTTGGTCTATGGCGTGTTCAAGAAATTTAACTTAAGTGGTGCTAAAATTACACTTATCTGAATTTATTTTTAATTCAAATTGAGATAGTTTCTGAAAGACTTGATGCGAGTGGTCTTCATCAGTATTTTTGCTTGCAATGAGAATATCATCGATCTAAGAATATACCAATGATAATCTTCTGAGGACTTGGTCAGTGAGTCTTTGAAATGATTGAGCGGCGTTCCTAATGGCATTATTTATATAAGCCGAACGGAGTTGTCACAGGTGCTTTGGGAATATCCCCTTCCACTACAGTAAGCTTTCGCTAGATCAATCTTCGAAGATATACTGTGGTGATATCGAGCAAAGCGAGGAACTGGATGTTTGCCCTCAGAGATCCAGAAAGCAAATGACCAAAACTGGTTTGCGCACCCGGCTCCACGCATATGTTCCGGCAGAAAACCAAAAATTAATTAAATATCAAATTCCTGCTCGCGAGCCTACGCGAATTTTATTTATCATCCAATGGGAAGCCCAAAATTAAATACGGGTGTGAATTCCCAAATGACCTGCTGGGACCCACAAAGACGAAATAAAAAGCCGACACAAAAAGGATCGCCAGTTGGGAAAGTACGAGCATAATTAGCACGTCAAGCGATCCACTATGCTCGCCTCGCCTTTCCTTCTCACCTTCTTCTTCGCCGTCCCCTGAGCTACTTACCCGATTAAAGGAGCGGGGACATCAAAGACATTCGTAACGGACAAATGCTCACACATACATACGCACAAACTCTCTTTTCGGCATTTATTGCTATGAACATTTTAACGTCCTTTGAACCCATCCTAAAGACATTACTTCATTTGTAAAAAAACAAAAAAACAAACCTTAATTGATATCTGATAATTAATTGATAAATGTTGTTTCTATACTCAATTTGATCTTGTTTTATAACCCCTTTGATAACTTATAGTGGGCTATCTGCTAACGAGGCCAAATTCAGTTAATCTGTTTCAACATACAACTACGTTTCACTAGAACGGATAACCCACTATAATACAACGTGATCCGTGTAACCCGAGTGCGAAATCGTGTATATGCAAAACTGGGTAACGATCAGGAACAATGGATACATTTACTTTACGGAAATCCACACAAAGTGGAAATCCTTTATTGTCCAGTGTTGGAACGAGGTGTAGGGGCGATGTATAAGGGCTTTCGGATGCGCGGATTGTGTTTTCTCGTAGCATTTATTCGGTTTTTTTTTTGGTTTTTTTTTTGTTTTTTTGGGTTTTTGTTTTTTGGCGAATTCGTATTGTGGCTGTGAAAATGCTGGTTGTTAGTTTTTATCCGCTGTTTTGTATCCTACTTGATGTTGTTAGTATTTTTAAAAGGTTTAGAAATTTTTTTTTTTTTTTATAAGCGTTTCACCCCGAGCAAGGCATGTCACTGCCACTACTGCGCAGGGGGCTACATAGAGTGGAGAAAGGATGATTAAATATAGGAAATGTCAGAGGGTGGGTAATAGGCGGGTAAGGATACCGAGAAGGAGGGTTGGGTAGATGAGAGTGTTCTGAGAATAATTGGGAGTTAGTGTGATAGGAGGTGTCTATTGACCCTACATTTAAACACCTGGAGATTGTAACAGTCGGGAAAGCAGACTTGTGGAAGGGAGTTCCACAGGCGGGAAGCGCGAGAAAAGAAGCTGTTGGAGTAGAATTTACGGTTACATCTTATTTGTTTAACTGTAAAAGGGTGGGACCTAGTTGCTAATCTAGTATCTCATGTAAATTCGTGCTTAGGCGGCACCAGTGATCTCTTTATATTTGTTCAAAATTTCAAGGAATTCTGTGCTGTCGCAAGTTGTTGAGCTGATGCCGGTTGGTGTGTATTGTGTACGAATTCCTGTATTACAGATATTAGTTTCTGTGTTTCATATTTCCCAACAAATTGAAATGGACCAACAAATCTGCCCCAAGAACGGCTGTTTATACATCGTCTTGTGTGAATGTCTACCTAAAATTTCGGTGCATGCTAATAATTATTGTCAAATATTTTGTGCCGTATGCATGAATGCGTCTACCCTTTTGCAGTTAGTAGTTTGAGGAGACTAGGAGTGGGTTTTGATACACGTGCTAGTGGAATGGCACTGACTGCTGCTCTAGTATCCACTACGAATTTGTAGCCTTTATTTTTGTCAACTACATAAAATAAGCGATTTTTTTTATATGTACAGGTCGGATAGTCACGATCACTCACTAGTTTGTTCGTTTGAAGCTATAGGGAGATGGTTCATATTTATTAAATCGGCCTTGTGTCATACATAACCGAACTCCCTACAGCTTACAGATTATTCGTTATTATCAGAAGGTTGTTAGCAGGTTGGTTGTAGATTGTATGTGGAATTGTGGAAGAATAAAAATATACATAGAAATACAGAAATTTATTGATAGAAAAGATAACATTAGTTGTAGAAGTTAATGTTCAATGAGAAAGTTAAGGGTATCAAGAGTTGTATAAATGTTCGTAGTAGTAATTTGTTGTAAAGAGTTTATGCGGACGTATGTGTGAGCGTTTGTTTGGTAGGAATTTCTTTGAATGGAGAAAAAGAAATAAAAGGTATCAGCACACGAGAAAGAAGGAGAAAGAGAACAATGTGCGACGCGATTTTATGACTGCCTGACTGGCGCTGATGGAAGTCTTTTATAGTCATTTAGATTTTTCGCACTGGATCGCTAACTCTTTTCAAGTGTTGCAACTCGCTTCCATTGGTCAGAAAATCAATTTAACATCTACTCGCGAAATCCGGTTTCGACTTTTTCTTTAAGCAGAAGGTTAATACTTTTTCTATTCGGCAAAACCAGGATTTCACACGTCATTGTGAATTTTTGTAAAAGTGAAGAAGAAGGTTGCTTTTAATTATTAATTTTCTATCCACCACACGTTTCCCTGGTGTCTGTTGGTATTATGACGACAAGGTTGGATACTTTTCTTTGCCGTGTAACCGAACGCGTGGTGGTGATGCCAGTAAATGTCACTGAGGTGTGTATTTGTTTGTCTACAGCAAAAACTTATTCGGCGTGGAATATGATCGCGTCTATGTGAGGTAGTTCTGAATCTCCATTGTTGCTGACATAATAAAAATTATATTGGCTTTCGTAAATCTGCAAATGCTTTATCAATGTATGTGTGTTTAGCACTGCAATCGTTTTCCTGTTTAGAAGTTAGTGTGTTTTTTAGTCTTTGGCTGAACAGCGTAAATTTTTTTTCTGCAATATCTGTCAGTTTGTCCAAAGTCTATCATTATCTATCATGGGCGTCAGTATTTATACTATTGTGGTTGGCAATTTATCCAACCATAGGTGACGTAAGATCGACTCCGACATACTGTTCTCTCTGGGGTGACTTTTCTTCATGTACCTGAGGAGTTGCGAGGATGTTCTCTGTCACCGATATTGTTGAATAATTTACTCAGCAAGTAATCATCCGAGTAACCTGTCATTTTAAAGATGGAAGCTTTAAGGGCACTGTAAGGGTTAAAGTTTGTAAAAAAAAAAAGTAGGAATATAAAACAAGAGAAATATTGTTACATGTTCCTAACTTCATAGACAAAAAAGCTTGGGTGTGAAAAAAAAATAAGACCCTTTCCTAAAAAAAATATTTAAATCCCACCATTGAGTAGATTTTTTGGTCCTTACGTATTATCGGGAGGACCTTTAAAAAAACGACTCAAAAATTAAAGTAAATTATTTATTGAAACGGTTAAAACAATAAAATAACATTACATTTGTAATTCCGGAGGCCAGAACGTCGCAATTGCTTCCAAAAGTGACTCAAAGACATCAGTACAGGCAACATGCTTCCGCCACATGAATTCGGCCAAATACGACTCCAAATGGTGACGTGCAGTGCCACAGTGCTTCTTGTTTCGCCACTTTGTCGATCCCCATAGGCGTTCCACTGTCTGCGTATGAGCCCCGGTGTTCGAATCCACAAAGTTGTACTTGTGGTTGACGTTGAGGTGATGAAAGCCTGATTTTTCCAGTTCCTTAGTGTTATAAGCGGGCCACAAAGGTCCTCCCGATAATACGTAAGGACCGATTTTTTACTCATTGGGAGATATTTCTGATCAATTATTACTTACCAGTTTTATTCACTAGTGTTTTACTTGTTCGTTTATTTAATAAACGGATAAATGGATTTAATAAACTTTATTAAATCCATTTTTCATACTTTAAGAGATCAGTTTAGTTGGGTGTCCCTTTTTGTCTGTTTCTTATACGGAACCAGCGTATGTGACTTTTAGATTTACATATGGATTAAACTGACAATTGCCAGGAAACCGGATATGTTTTTAACTGACCACAAGGTCATGTTTCTTGGCGCATTACCTAGTTCAGTAGAAGAAACAGACAAGTGACACAGACTTCTAAATGAAGATTTCTCTCTGCATAAAAAAGCGGAAAGAGAATAAAAAAATCAAAAACTACAGTTAAAAATTCCGAGAATGCTATATCGAGTAAAACAGACACTTAAAGAAAGGGTACAATGTCCAAAACATTGTAGATGTAATAAAAAATACCCAAGATGAGCATACTGGCAACGAATAGCAAGGCATAACTTCAGAAAATGGGGTAGTTATGATGAATTGAAAAATCTATCCATGTTTGAATTTTGAGGCGGGAAATCTTTTAGCCATTCACCGTACCACGTGATATTGATGGCGGCAATGACGGACGGCTGTTTACAATTTGTCGCCGCTTCTTCACGCAGTTAAACCCTTGTTGTTTTTTTTTACTTTTTTTGTTTGTCTTCCAAGTGATCAAGGTGAGTTAATTAGATCAGAAGGTCCACGTGTACATAGCCGTCTACGTGATATATTTGTAATCCAAGGGAATATTTTGTTTCGTTATTTTAGAGAGAATAGAGTGTCAGTGGAAATGTCCACTTACTTCTCGCCCAGTGTGTGCCTAACAACATCGCTAAAGGAAAAAAAAAAGTCTTTCGTCCTTTTTTTTTAACTTTAGGATTCATTTAATTATAAGAAAATCTTATTTTAATTAAATCGGTCTTTCTTTGCTGTAAAGAAGTTTGAAGACTACCAATATAGTGAATTTAAAAATAAATTAATGTTTAGTGCAGGAACTTCCTTGATTTTTTTCTTCTTTTTTCTGTTATTTTTAAAAAAAAGAATGTGTAAAAATGTAGCAAAATATTTATAAGTAGTAAGTAGATTAATGATAAATTAAAAAGATACCTTTGTTTCTGATCCAAAAATCTTCGTAATATAATATCATAAACATTTTTTAAGATCGTTTTGATGCAAATTTAACAGCTACGTAAATAGTTTTTTTTTTAAGTTGAAAAATTTAAATTTTATTTTAAATAAAAATTTAAGAACATAAAAAATAAAAAGCAGTCAAATTCCTAAGTAAATTACAACACATTTTTCTAGTGAAAATAAATTAAAAGAGGAAAATCCCTAAATTTAGAAATAAAAACTAAAAGTAAAAACATTTCGGTTTTCCTTATTTTTCTTTTTCCCTCCATATTTTACTGTCTTTTTCTTACTTTAAAAATAAAAATTACTGTTTTTTTTTTATGAGTTTTTAAAATCAGTCTGCATCAAAAGTTCTTTTATTAACCTGATTAATATTCTTCAAGTTGAAGCGTAAATTTAAAAAAAAATTATCAATTCTTATTTTTAAAAAATATATTTATTTACTAAAAAATGATTTAACTCCAATCATATTTTAAAATGTTTTTCTTACTCTTTATGAATTTTCTGGTTAACATTGCGTCTGAAAGATTTTTAAAAGTAAGTAAAAGTCATTTAACTTGGAAAAAGAAAAACGATCTTAATGTTTTTCTCTTGAGTCTTGAGTTTAAACTTTAATTGCTTTAAAATTTAATGACAGCCAGTTTAACCTTTTTATGTTGAAAAACAATCAAATTGGCATTGATTTGCATGTTTTACTAAATATTTATTTTAAAATGTTCAATTTAACATTTTTTTCGCCGAGCTGAAAAACGAATTTAGATTTGAAAAAGTCGTTGATTGACTCAAAGTCAAAGAGACTATTTTGAAAAAGTTTGTTTTTAATTACCACAGATCTTAATAATGTTATATAGAAATTAAATATTCTAATTTCGCTTGGTTTATTTTTGAAAAATTTAAATATTTCAGTATGTTTGATTTTTTTTATTCTGCAGTAATTTACTAAGGATTTAAAACTCACTGCAAAAATGTCATTTACAACGTTCTCACTTTATTTTAAATTTATTTTAAAAGTACTTAAGTTAAAAGTTTCAGTAACATGAAGTCTGGTTAGTTCTTTTAAAATTTTCATTAAATCATTAAATCTTTTCATTCTTTTCTAAGATATAATTTAATTTAAAACCGCTTGATTTTTATTGTCGTAACTCATATCATTTAATGAGACCTGCTGGTTGCTTTTTTTTCTTCTTTTTCACTTGTTTGTTTTTTTAAAAAAATTTAAAAACTAATATAAATTGGATAACAAAAAATAACTGTACTTTTTTAAGAATTATGTAATAAATACAGAAAATAATTTCAATCAGCTAGTGCCATACGTGATACATACTTGGACGATCATGTCTTGAAAGAAACATAACTGACTGTACAAAATATTTTCTTGCAGTAGGTTGCCATTATTTTCTGCGATAGACTGGTTACCAACCAAGGCTATAGAACCCAATCTATCCTGCTATTTAACCCATAACTGGAGGGAGAAGAGATGGATTAATATATGGGAGCTTCAAACTGCATTGCAATGTTAATTTGGAATAATTTCTCTGTTGGATTTCACCTGGCACAAGGCCACTTCCAAAAAGGAACTTCCTACCCAAATCCTTACAAACCACCATTATTTTATTAAGTGTTGAAAATCAATCATTAAACAAGCAAAGAGAAAGTGAAATGAAATTGACTAAACATTAATTTGCAATAATACTTTTTTTTTTTTGTTAATCATATCACCCCGAGCAAGGCGGTAACGCCACTGATGTGCAGGGGGCTACATAAGAGTGAAAAGATTGGAAAAGAAGAAAGCCGGAACCCACATCCTAAACAGGGAACAAGGGATGAGCCTCTTCACCTGTTCAATAGACATGGGTGGAGTGTGAACCGGGTGATAGTTTAGTCTATCTACTCCAATTGAAAAAAAAATAAATAAATAAATAAAAAGAAAACAGTGAAAAGATTGGAAAAGAGAAAGCCGGAAACCACATCCTAAACAGGAAGCAAGGTATGAGCCTCTTCACCTATTCAATAGACGTGGGTGGAGTGTGAACCGGGCAATAGTTTAGTCTATCTACTCCAATTATATATATGCAAGATGGATTCAGATGAGAAAAACTTTCTGGCCCTACACAGTGAACCAACCTTCCTAGCAGCAGATTTAGCTATACACAATTATTTTTTCTTGTTAAAGCATTTGTTGGGCAGATATATATATATATATATATATATATATAACGTGCGATTGGTAAATTGTCGCAATTATTTTATTATTTCAAAGCAAAAGGCTATTATACGAATATTAAATTTATTTTGTAACAAGTATTATTTTCTTGTCAAAGCATTTGTTGAGTAAATCAAATAAAATTACTTTAATTAAATTTTTTATTTTTTGTCAAGATGCCTCATAAAAGATAAAATAGTTATTGTCCTAATATTTTGCACAGTACTTTATGTGCAAGATGGATTCGGACAAAAAAAAAATATTTGGCCCTCCACAGGGAACCAACGTTCCTAGCAGCAGATTCACCCACATACAAATTATTCGATCTCTCAATATTTTTTTGCTTTCCTTACATTATTTACCCAAAGAACAATCAATTTCTTTTTTTTAAAGAATAAAGAACAAAGATTTTTATACAATATGCATAGGTGTTGAATAATATGTGAAATTGTTTGTTTGAAATTGTCTCCCATAGACTGTGAGAATTACTGTTATGAATTTTAACCTAAGTCTGAATGTTCATTGCTGTTAAAAGAATTCTCAACTTGTTAAGAAAATTATGTCAGAAAATGTTGTATAAAAGAATTGTTTAGATCTGAGAGTTCATGAATAATGTTCATGGTGTAGTTGTGCAAAAGAGAGTTTGAATATAATAGTGAGTTGGACTTTAGGCTTGTTGAGTTTTGACATGTCAGTGCCAACTGTCTGAAAATGTGCGGCAAATTGTATAAATAGGGGTTCAAAAACCTTCACAATTTGGCGGTAAAAATGTAGTTCACTTACCTTGATTTTGATTGGCTAACTCAGCCCAATCAGCTAACATTTATCTAAACTTGTTTATAAATGGAACTTTTTGTGTGTGTGTCCATTACCTATAGACTCCGAGATGGCTGAACCGATTTTCTTGAAAATTTACACAGTTGTACTATAAGCATCTGCGAGTGTTCTTAGCTAGGTTTTGTGTCAAGGTACACCCAATAAATATCGAAAATCCATAAAATCGGGTTATAGAAGGAGTGGTCCGATTTCAATCAAATTTGATACACTCATAGACAAAGACATAAGAAACAATATTCAGGCATTTCAAGGTTGCAGTTCTTACAATAGTGCAGAAAATCGATTATATATATATATATATATATATATATATATATATATATATATATATATATATAAAAGGCAAGATGTTTGTGTATGTGCCTGTTTAACTGTCTGTATGTCCTTTATACCTTTATACAAATCCACAATTTTTATCCGATTCTCACCAAATTTCACACATATTCTCTAGTCTGAGCTCCAGGACCATGGATTAGTTTTAAAGCTTTCATTACACCCTAGCAACGCCGGGCTATACTGCTAGTTTGTGCATAAGTGAATGGAACAAATTCAGCTGGAATTCAAACTCAGCTCTCTGATTTCTTGTTTTGAGCTGATATCCACTGCACCACCCATACACATCGTCATGTATCCAAAATAATAGCATCAGTGTGATACACAGGAAAGGGGATATATCCAAATTGTAGTATGAACTGGTCTCACCCTCGCTTATGTTACAATAAACCTTTCATTCAGTTTCTTTCAGAGAAACCAAGGTTAACTTGATTCAGAAATGGAGATCTACAAATCGTCTTCTGTCTGTGTCTGCGCTTATATTCTCATGCACAGTAGACCAACAATCCAAATCATTTCTTTTACTGCAAATTGCCTCAACCATTAAAATGAGTAATAAAAGAATACTTTTAAAGTGATAGATCATGAGTGATAAAATATGATACTTGATTTGAAGCCAAGATAATTTTTCTCTTTGAAAATGAAATTGTATATCTTTTGGTCATCCGTGTATTACTCCTTATATAAATGGGCACTTTTATAAGAGAAAAAGTTTAAAATTAACTTTATCCTAAAAATACTATCTTTTTATTAAAAGGTTTGCATTTGTTATCTAATAATTGATGGGCTTCCATGAGTATAAAGCAAAGCTTAAAAAGTTAACCGGAATCTATTGTAACTGACCCAAGTGGCTATTCCCTTCTTTACTTTCCTCTTTAAATAGATGACCTTCTTATATGTCAATATATTCTGAGAGAAAAGATTCTGACTCTATTTAAATTTGTTTATCCATTGTTGATTGGTGGAAAAAAGTCACATGATTGATGGAAAAGTAATAAATGTTTTGATGTTTTTACCCCTATGGATGTGCGTTGTGGTGCATTGGATATCAGCTCGGAACGAGAAATCGGGGAGCCGAGTTCGAATTCCAGCTAAATTCATTGCATTCACTTACGTGCAAATACCCTTGGGAAAGGTATTAATCCGTCTGTTACTTCCGGTTATGGGTTAAATAACAGGACAGATTGGGTTCTATAGCCTTGGCTGGCAACCAGTCTACCGCAGAAAGCAATGGCAACCTACTGCGGAATAATCTTCTGCCCAGGCAGTCATGTCTCTTTCGAGACATGATCACCCAAGCATGTATCATGTATGGCACTTAACTGACTGACCCTGTGAAAAATGTCCTCAAATCCAAATTTTAACAAGATGGAAGAGAGAGGTTAGATCCAGGTTCACATTAAATGAGATCAAGTTATGAAGAGACCCAAAAAGAAGGAGTGAAACAACTTTCAGTTGTGAAAAAGGAATGAACCATACAGATGAGTTTGAATTTTTTAAATTACTATTATTATTTTATTTTTTATATTTTTTTTATAAGCACTGTTCCACTGTTTTGTAGGGGGTTACATAGGAGGAAAGTTATGAGAAACAGTGATAGGTTTATAGGGGGTGTCAGGAAGTGGGTAAAAGAAGGATGAGAATACTGATGAGAGTGGAGTGGACGGAGAAATGAGCATGAGAGAAAGGATGCAGGTTAGTGAAATAAGAGATGTCTATTTTTTTTTTTTTTTAAATCATATCACCCCAAGCAAGGCAGTCCACTGCCACTATAGCACATGGGGCTACATAGAGCGATTGGGTATAGGAAATGTCAGAGGGATGGTGATAGATGAATTAGGAGGTATGTAGGGAAAGCGTTGGAGGGGATGGGTGTGAGTTAGTGTGTTAGAATGTGTCTATTGACCTTACATTTAAACTCCTGGAGATTGTAGCTGTTGGGAAAGCAAGTGTGTGGAAGGGAATTCCACAGGCAAGAAGTGCAAGAAAAGAAGCTGTTGGAGTAGAAATTGCAGTTACATTTCATCGGTTTCACTGAAAAGGGGTGGGACCTAGTTGCCAATCTAGTATCTCGTGCAAATTCACACCTAGAGGGCACCAGTGATTTAAGTTCATCCGAGCAGAATCCGTGAAAGTACTTATAGAAGAGGCACAGGGAAGCCACGTCACGCTGGTGAGAGAGTGACTGCAGGCGGTCAGCTAAGTCGGTATTGACTTTACGTTTCAATTCTTGGAGATTGTAGCTGTCGGGGAAGCAAGTAAACAGAAGGGAATTTCACAGGTGAGAAGTCCGAGAAAAGAAGCTACTGGAGTAGAATTTGTGTTTACATTTTATTGGTTTCACAGTAAAAGGGTGGGACCTAGTTGCTAATCTTGTGGATCAAGTAAATTCATATATAGGGGGCACCAGTGAGCTAAGTTTATCGGTGCAGAAGTCATGAAAGTACTTTACGTCTTCCTGCAAATCTTTTTTTTTTCCTCTCTCTAATCATTTGAGTCCAAGATAGATTCAATACAATATTTAGAATCCTTGCATATGTGTCGTCTAGCTATCTTTTTGTTATGGTGAAACACACCTATTCCTCAGACAATGGACTCTCCTTCATATTAATAAGAGTTAACAGGACGGTCATAGGAGTTCTTAGAAGTTCTAGAGAGTTCTTTTGGAGTTCAGTAGAACTGCTAAGCAGTTGATATTAGTCGGTAGTTAGCCGAATACTAAGGAGTCAGCTTACCAAGATCCTAACATTTAGGGTGCGTTAAGTCAATTAGCAGTCAATATCCATTGTATCACAACACACTTCCTATATCATATTTATGAACCCCGCTTGATATGAGTAAAAAAGATTATGCACAAAAAGTTTAATTGAGAATGATTACAGTAAAAAAAAAAAAAAGAATCTTTTTATGAATCATAATAATTCTGCTTGTTCCTTCCTTAGTTACTTAGTTCCTCTGTCTGTTACGCCACTGAAGAAAGATAACACGCTTACTCTCTACACAAGCTTTTCTTTCTCCTCTATCTTTTTACTCTCCTCAGCCTTTCTCTCACCTTTGCTAAATGGAAGAGAAGTAAAGAGTGAGAGAGTAGGAGGAGGAGAGAGCCTATAGCATTACCAAAACAGTCGCAGCTTAAGCTGGTGGTTGTAGCAGTAATTGTGTGTGTGTGTGTGTGTGTGTGTGTGTGTGTGTGTGTGTGTGTGTGTGTGCTGCACAATATAGTAAAAATAGAAGGTTTGTTGTATCCCGTGACCTAATAACAAAATTTCTGGACTCTACACCCTTGGCTATTACTCAGTTGGTTTTTTCTATTTACAATGGACACAGGAGCCATGATTTTTCAGTAATAAAAAAACATTTTCTCTTTCAAAATCTCTCACAACATAGTGTACAGTATTTTGGTTATGGTCTGTGCATACGCCAGTTAATACAAGATTACAGTAAAGTAGCTTCTATAGACATTATTTTTATAGATATTTTAATAAAATTACACTCTGTGTTTTCATTGTTTTATTATCCAATACCTTTATGTTTGAAGACATTACTATCATTTGTAGTAAGACAAAGTAAAATTTTTCCAGGAAATCATAATTATCCTTCTTGAAAATTCCACGGGTTCCGCTAGTAAATATAAATGAGGCTTATATTTTTCTGTTTAACACTTTTTTTTCTTTTACTTCAGATGCCAAAACGAGCCAGGATAACAAAAGTTCTAGATGAAAGTGATGAAGAAGAAGAAGGGACCATGGTGCAAAGAAAACGATCAAAGGCCTCTCAGGAAAGAAATATCACTGTCCCAATGGATGATAATGATGACAATGAAAGCTCTGATGGAAATGTATCTGTTACCTCACAGAACCCTGACTTTGTGTATGGCCCAACCATGGCTGTAAGTATTTCAATCTATTTTTTCTTTTGGTTGGTTGGTTGGTTGATTTGTTTTTATGGCACATCAACCTCAGCGGGTCATTTATTGCCAACTAAATTTTATTTATTTATTACTAGTAATACCTTTTTCTTTTAACAATTTATTGTTGTTTTGTTTTTTATATAAGTTTTTGTGTCTAGTAACACTTTTTTCTCTTCGAGTATCAAGATTCATTGGGATTTGTTTTTTAAGGGCAGGGTCCCCAAGTCTTACCCTTGTTATTTAACCAGTAACTGGAGGGAAGGGACAGAATAATACTTTTCCCAAGGGTACCAGTGCTTAAGTGAATGCAGGGTATTCAACTGGAATTCAAACTCGGCTCACCGATTTCTCTTTTCGAGCCAATGTCCACTGTACCATAGCACACATCCATCACTAAACACTTACAGCACCTGGTACTCCCAAGCGGTCACCCATCTAATTACTGACCAGGCTCAACGTTGCTTAACTTCGGTGATCGAGCGAGAACCGGTGTATTCAACGTTATATGGCCGTAAGCCTTTTCTTTTTATCTGACTGAACATGTTTTCCAGTGATTCCTGGTTTGAATTGGTCTCTTCATTTATAGTCATAGAAATTGATTCTTGAGAGAAATTCTTCTTCCTTTTTATTTGCCTCAGATGATCACTGCTTCATTTTCAGTTCACTTTCAGAGTTGTAAAATAACATTTAAAAAAAAAAAAGGAAAAGAAAGGATTTAAAAAATAAAATTAACAAAATATGATTTTGTACACTTACCTAATTACTTAATCAGATATACAATCAGATGTTTCCTGATAAAATTTTAATTAGTAAATATTTGTCTATCATCATCATCATCATTCTGCGGCCTCGGCCGAGATTCAAAATCTTGTCAGTAGCTGAATAATTGATGCTTCGCTAGAGCTACCTAGGGTGTTTTTATCGTGACACCATCACTAGATGGGTTACCTACCACTGCTTAAGAGAGGCCCATTTACGCTCATTGAGAGAAAGATATCCCGTGCCAGTTTCCCAACCTGGTATTTTTTACAACCTCGCGGTAAAAAAAAGATATACATAAACTACTGCTTATAGAAAACAGTAATTTTTGAAAAAAATTTTTTTTTCTTATAACGTCGGTAGCAATATTTGTCTATATTTCTAAGATGAAGTATGTACATTGTTTGGACTGTTGTCCTCATCTTTATTGTTTTCATCTTTCTCATATTCACAACATTTTGACTGTTGTATGCTCTGACATTCTTCAGGCGATTTGCCTGAAAAAGGTCGGAGGGTACATTGCCCGAAACATTGTGAATATAATGATGACAACGGCTCGAACAATGTAAATAATAAATTAGTAAATATTTTGGCAGACCTGAAGGAGACTACCACCACCTTTAAATTAGTTGTTTTAATTTTTTTTTTTAATTTTTTCAGTGCAATCTTATCAATTACACCCTAAACTTTCCAATTGACAAATAAAAATTTGGAAAAATTTAAATATTTCAACAATTTTAAGGGGGGCTCAGTTTTTCATACAACGTTATTGTAAATCGATCCTCCATTTTGGAACCACTCGCTGGTACGACATTACTACCATTTGTAAATCGGTTGATTATCATTTTTTTTTTACTTTTTCAGTGAAATCTTCTCGATTAAACCCTAAACTTTCCAATTGACAAAAAAATTGTAAATATTTCAACATTTAAACAACTTTAGGGAGAAGGCTCAGTTTTTCATACAACCTTATAGTAAATCGATCCTATGCAATTAACTTTTTTTCTTGCGCATATTCAACTACTGAATCCTTTGTGAAATTTTTGAATAAAGCCATTCTTGGAGTTTCCGAGGAAGATGCCATCGTAAGAACTGAAGAAAACTTGAAAAAGACAAAAACAAGAGCAACAACTCGTCCCAATAAAACCAAAACAAAGCAACCCCAACGCGAGTGGTTCCAAAATGGAGGAAAAATTTACTATAACGTTGTATGAAAAAGTGAGCCCCCACTAAAATTGTTTAAATATTGAAATTTATTCAAATTTTTTTTTATAAATGGAAACTTTATGTAATAACTAATAAGACTGCACTGAAAAAAGTAAAAAAAAAATGAAAAACAACAAATTTAAAGGTTGTGATAGTCTCCCTCAGGCCTGCTAATATTTTAAATTTTTGAGCATGATATTTAATTAGCAGGACCCATGAATATTTCACAGTTTTCCTATTTGAATTCTCTGATGAATCCTAATTCTTAAGTTAATTGAAATTCCATAATTACATTGTTAAATATTTGGACTTCATGTGAGAAATTTCAAGTTTTTGGGGAGGACACAAACAAAAAGAAAACTTATACGTAACATCAAAAAGAGACAGCTGAAGTTTATGGGACACACGATGAGGAAGGAGGGCTTGAAGAATCTAATACTCACAGGACAGAGGGAAAGAGAGACAAGGGGAAAGCAGTGTAAAGCATATTTTATGGGCTTGAACAAGTGGATGGTGAAGTGGGGTTTGGGAAAGATACCAAGAGGAAAGATGTTCCGAGTAACAAGTGATAGGAACAAGTGGAGGTCCATGATCTCCTACATCCTGAAGGGACACGGCACATGGAGAAGAAAAACTTTAACCAAATATTGCAATAACAATCATAAGTTTGAATGAAGTTCATTATTTAAAAAAAGTAAGAAGGTTTACGGATGTGCGTTGTGGTGCAGTGGATATCGAATCAGAAGGACAAATCAGTAGAGCCAAGTTCAAAATCTAGTTGAGTTCCTTGTATTCGCTTACGCACAAATACCCTTGGGAAAGGTATTAATCTGTCTCTTACCTCCAGTTATGGGTTAAATAACAGGACAGATTGGGTTCTATAGCCTTGGTCAGCAACCAGTCTACTGCAAAAAGTAATTGCAACCTACTGCGGGAAAATCTTCTGCTCAGTCAGTCATGTCTCTTTTGAGACATGATCGCCCAAGTGTATATTACGTATGGCGCTTAACTGACTGACTAAAGAGGGTACAAATGAAAAGATTTTAAAAAAACTTTCATTTTACTAAAGCAGATGTTAAAGCACTTTTTTATTTTTCTTACTGAAAACAAACAGCCTCACTGATTTGTTTGTTTTTTTGTTTTTTTTTTTGTGTTTCCATGCACCATCAAAACAGAATTGTCATTTATTTATGAGATATTCAGTCAATTAAGTGATACATGCTTGGACGATCATATCTCAAAAGAGACATGAGAGACTGGGCAGAAAATTATCTCTCAGTAGGTCGCCATTACTTTCTGCGGTAGACTGGTTGCCAGCCATGGCTATAGAACCCAATCTGTCCTATTATTTGGCTCATAGCTAAAGGGGGGAAAGATATATTAAGTATCAATTAGTGGGGGGATCAGTTTATTACTTCGTAACGATAGAAAACCAATCCCCCACTTTATACCCAGTATAAGTTTTAATCATGTCTCCAACTATTACATTAAGTCAGTCAGTTAAGTGCCATACGTTATAGACACTTTGGACAATCATGTATCGAAAGAGACATGACTGACTGAGTAGAATATTATCCTGCAGTAGGTCACCATTACTTTCTGCAGTCGACAGGTTGCCAGCCAAGGCTATAGAACCCAATCTGTCCGGTTATTTAACCCATAACTGGAGGGAAGGGAAGGATTAATACCTTTCCTAAAGGTATTTGCATGTAAGTGGATGCAAGGAATTCAACTGGAATTTGAACTCGGCTCCTCGATTTCACGTTCCAATTCAATATCCACTGCACCACGACTTACATTATCAGATATTGGCAGGGCATAATTAAGAAATGAACGAAAAAGCAGAATTATATGATCATGGTTTTAATAGAAGCAGACACAAATATTAATATTTGACAAAGCCCCTACCCACAGAAATAAGATTTTATTTACACATTACTAATTTTGTGTTGATTTTTTAATTACATCGTCATAATTTTTTTTCTTTTCTCTTTTTTTTTTTTTTTTTTTTTTGTTCTGTAGGACAAATGCCAGATTGGAAACATTCAAAGAGTCATTCTTAAGAACTTTATGTGTCACCACAAACTCGACATCAAGTTTGGACCACACGTTAATTTCATAATTGGAAGAAATGGAAGTAAGTAATGTTAGAGGTCCTTTTTTTTTATCGTATCACCACTAATGTGCAGGGGGCTACATAAGTAAAAAGGTTAGGTAGGAGGAGAGTGAAGAGAAAGATGAAGCAGTCAGAAAGGAACAAGAGAAGGACTGGAATACAGGTGTGATGACAGTTGCAAAGGTGGAGAGAAAGGAAAGGCTATACAGAGTGGTGTAGAAAGAATTGGAGTCAAGTGATTGACATTGCATTTAAATTCCTGGAGGTTGTTGCCATCAGAAAAGCAAGAATATGGAAGCGAGTTCCATAGGTGGGAAGTGCGAGAAAAGAAGCTGAAGGAGTAGACCTGACATCCGCATTTCATTGATCTAACTGTGAATGGGTGAGACCCAGTTGCCAGTCTGGTTGCATGAGTAAACACCTGTTGCAGATGCACCAGTGACTTAAGTTTGTTGAGAGAAGCTACATCCCGTTGGTAAGGAAATGGCTGGAGTCAAGCCGCCAAGTCGGTACCTATCACATTACAGATTCTCTTTTGGAGCATGTCAAGAACACTGAGATGAACAGCAGGGGCGCCTGACCATATATGACAGCACTACTTCATGCACGGACGAATGGTTGATTTGTATATATACAGGATGGATTCAGGCGAAAAAATCATCCTGGCCCGACACAGTGACCCAACCTTCCTAGCAGTGGATTTAGCTATTGACTCAATGTAATGGTTCCACTTGAGATCGGAAGAGAGAGCATCCTCAAGAGCGGCTGCTCTGATCAACAGTTGCATAATATTAGGGTTCTTGTAGTGCCATGTCGTGCATGGATAGGTGTCTCTGCAAGCGCTTTCGGTGGGCAACCCCGAGGCCACACTTTGATACAGCCAGAGGCAGTTTCCCTCCCAGCGCATATCATGGATAATGACTGCTTGCGTCCTCTACTCAAGGTCCTTCCCTACGAACAAACCTTAATCTGAAAAACAAAATCACAAAAAATTCTAAACCAGTCAAACTCAAATCACCAAAACCTCTTAACATTTCTTTTACTAACATCCGGGGCATTTGTACTAACTTTTGTAGTGTTGAAGCTTTCCTCCACGAAAAGTCCCCTGGCATCCTAGCGCTCTGTGAGACTAACCTCAACTCATCAATTCTCTCCTCTGACTTCTTGATCCCTGGCTATCTACCCCTCGTAAGGAAGGATACCACTGTCCATATACATATCTAAATCTAAATTTATTTATGGAACTGTGTGTGTGTGTCCGTTACCTATAGACTCCAAAACGGCTGAACCGATTTTCTTGAAAATTTACACAGTTGTACTATAAGCGTCTGCGAGTGTTCTTAGCTAGGTTTTGTGTCGAGGTACCCCTGATAAATATCGAAAATCGATAATCGAAAAAATCGGGTTATAGAAAGAGTGGTCCGATTTTAATCAAATTTGATACACTTATAGACAAAGACATAAGAAACGATATTCAGAAGTTTCAAGGTTGCAGTTCTTACAATAGTGCAGAAAATCAATAATATATATATATATATATATATATATATATATATATATATATATATAAAAGGTAAGATGTTTGTGTGTGTGTTTGTTTATCTGCCTGTATGTCTGCATTTTTTTCAACCCTTTTATTTTAGTTTTTGCTTCGGGTTTGGCTCTAAGTAGGTATAATTGTAGTTCTTAGTCTCAGCCATGATATCATTTACTCAGAGGACTTATTTAACCTTTAAAATTCAGTTTACAACGAAAAAAAACTTATTTGATATCGATACCAGGAAATCAAAATTTGACTTCCATCCATTCATTTTTCTTTCAGTCTACAATTTTGCTTAACTGGAAACAACTATTGCTTTTTAGTCTTTCGTACCAACTTCCAAAGAGTTTGAGCTCCAGGACCATGGATTAGTTTTAAAGCTTTCATTACACCCGATCAACGCCTGGCTATACTGCTAGTGTTATATATTTAATATATGTACTTATTTCAGTCAGTCCGTTAAGTACCATACATGGGCGATCATGTCTCTTTTGGTCCATGACTGACTAAGCAGAAGATTTTCCCACATTTCTTCTTGCAGTCGACTAGTTGCCTACTAAAACTATAGAATCCAATCTTTTATGCTATTTAACCCATACCTGTGGGAGAAGAAATGAACTCATACCTTTCCCAAGAGTATTTGTGTGTAAGTGATTACAACAAATTAACCTCAACCGTTCACATTAGCGATGCACCAAGTGAGGATCGAACTCACTTCATTAGCAAATTAGTATGTGAACATTTGAACTGTGTGACAGGTATGCTGTTATTTACTAGGCTTAGCCATCAAAAATGAGGATCAAACGTTACATAGTAGTAATGGTCAGTATAAGAAACTTTCTATCCGACACTTTATTACAAAAAGGTGGTCTAATGGTTAGTAAGTTTGTTTTGCTAGAATCATAACTGTTGAGTCGTGAGTTCAATCCTCACTGGGCGCCCCATACTTTCGGCCTTGTGCCACATCTAAGCTGTGCTTAGGAAATCACCATGGGCACTTCGAGGTGGTGTAATGGTTAGTAAGCTTGTCTCGTTAAAATCATTACTGTTGAATAGTGAGTTTGATCCTCACTGGGCGCCCCATACTTTTGGCCTTGTGCCACATTTTTTTTTTTTTTCATCATATCACCCAGAGCAAGGCGGTAATGCCACTGATGTGCAGGGGGCAACGTAAGAGTGAAAAGATTGGAAAAGAGAAAGCTGGAAACCACATCCTAAACAGGAAACAAGGGATGAGCCACTTCACCTGTTCAATAGATGTGGATGGAGTGTGAACCGGGCGATAATTTGGTCTATCTACTCCAGTTGAAAAAAAGAGTGAAAAGATTGGAAAAGAGAAGGCCGGAAACCACATCCTAAACAGGGAACAAGGGATAAGCCTCTTCACCTGTTCAATAGACGTGGGTGGAGTGCAAAAATTACCTTTATTACGAAAAGACTAGTTAATATGACCTAACGGCTGGACATTGGCCAGATATTCAAACTGAAATTCTAGCTAATCATTGGACATATTTGTTCAGTTTTGAATCATAGCCAATCAAAATTTATTCTGGCTTTTCTCAAGTCAGTCTGACAAAACAAATTTGTGAATTTTGTTTTTGTTTTTTTTATATTTATAGTTCTGCAAACACAAGTCATAAAACATTTTGATTGAAACAAAAGATACAAAATCATTAATAAAACATACTAGCATCATAGCCCGGTGTTGACTGTACAACTCTGAACATTTTAGTAGTAGAAGATGCCAATGAGAGAAAAAAAGTTTTATTATTTTTTGAAGTATGAAATATTAAATTGGAAAAAAATAATATTTTTTCGTGTTTCAAAATTACAGGGAAAAATATTCACACTTTTTTGTTGACCAAATGAATTTTTAAAATGTTGAAATAAAAATTAAATATAAAGGCTCTTTTTTTTTTTTTATAAAAAATATTTTAGTCGCATTCCACACATGTGATTTGATTTCTGTGACAAAGATCTTAGATGTTTTATGAAGCAAATGTGAACAATTGGTTCCATTGGCCAAAAAGTGTGAAAGGGAAAATTGCTGAACTTAAACTCAAAAAGTATGTGTCGACCTGGCTTCCCTGTAGATATGTGTCCCTAGAAAGTTTGGATGGCGTAGCTTAAAAAATGTAAGCGTGCATAGGGAACAGTCACACACAGACTCACAGATTGCCTTATATATATATAGATTTATGATAAACAAACAAAGATGATAATATTGTTCTAAACTTGTGGCACATTTACTATCATTCAGTGATGAATCCTTATTTTTGCATTGGACTTTTACTTATTTATTTTTCAGCCGAAAGCAGAATTTGTCTTGTTTATTCTTGTTTCAACTCAGTTAAGTGTCATACATGATACACGCTTGGGCAAAAGATTTTCCCACAGTACATTGCCATTACTTTCTGCAGTAGAATAGTTGCCAACCAAGGCTATAGAACCCAGTTTGTCCTGCTATTTAACCGATAGCTGGAGGGAGAATTGACGAATTATATTAATAAGTGGTAATTAGTGGGGGATCAGTTTATTACTTCATAACAATATAAAACTGATCCCCCACTTTATGTCCAGTAGAAGCCTTAATCATGTTTTCAACCATTATATTGTCAGTCATTTAAGTGCCATACGTGATACACGCTTGGGCGATTATGTTCCAAAAAAGACATGACTGACTGGGCAGAAGATTTTTTTCCACAGTAGGTTGCCATTGCATTCTGCAGGGTTTGCATTGGAGCAGTCATCTTCAGATGACTGCTCTGTAACCCTATAACACTGTCAGCTCTCTGCTTCCGAGCAGAGAGCACAAACCCAGTCGTGGTTCCGCCGAAGGGTAGAACCACGACTCGGTAAAAATAGACAGACATATTTTTGGCCCGGCTATATGGCCGGGAATTCCCACATTAAAATGACCATGTGTCACATCCGGGCTTGCGTGGGAAGCCTAGTAAATACAGTAGTAGACTGGTTGCCAACCAACCCAGTCTGTCCTGCTATTCAACCTATAGCTGGAGGGAGAAGAGATGGATTAATACTTTTCCCAAGAGTAAGTGAATGTAAGGAATTCAACTGGAATTTGAACTCGGCTCTCTGATTTATCATTCCAAGTCGATATCCACTGCACTACAACTATTTTATTAAATAAGTGCCATATCAGTAATTTTTGTTTGTTTAGGGGCATATCAACACCTTATGGGTCGTTTAATGATGAAATTTCATTTTCTTGAGAGCATTAGTAATTTCATTTTTTTTTTTTTTTTTTGTAATCGTTTCACCCCATGCAAGGTGGTAATGCCACTAATGCACAGAAGGTTACATAAGAGAAAAAGATTAGATAGGAGGAGAGTAAAGAGAAAGACGAACAAGTTACAGGGGTTGTCAGAGAAAGAAACAAGTGAAGGATGGGAATACAGGTGTGGCGACACTTGCAAAGGTACAGAGAAAGAAAAAGATATACAGGGTGATGTAGAAAGAGTTAGAGTCAAGTGGTTAAGATATGGGTATTGACATTGCATTTAAATTTCTGTAGGTTGTAGCCGTCAGGAAAGCACAGATATGGAAAGGAGTTCCACAGGTGGAAAATGCGAGAAAAGAAGCTGCAGGAGTAGAATTGTCGTCTGCATTTGGTTGATCTAACTGTGAATGGGTGAGACCCAGTTGCCAGTCTGGTTGCACAAGTAAACACCTGTTGCAGGGGCACCAGTGACTTAAGTTTGTTGGAGCAGAAGCCATGAAAGTATTTATAGAACAGAGGGAAGCCACATCCTGTTGGTGAGAAAGCAGCTGGGGTCGAGACACTAAGTCGGTACCTATCACATTACTGATTCTCCTTTACAAAAATGTATTACTGGTAATGTTTTTTTTTGTTTTTTTTACTATGAAAATCTATTGCTAGTATTTTTCAATATGAATGTATTTATATACTTTCAAAGTGTTTTGACCACAGTTTGGGGTTTCGATATTTGGACATAGTTGGGACCCTACAGGTGTTACCACCCTGGGACAGGGTAGACCTGAGAACAACAGCAATTAAGTAGTTCTACACTGTGCGTTGTGGTGCAGTGGATATCAGCTCAGAACGAGAAATCGGGAAGCCGAGTTCGAATTCCAGTCGAATTCCTTGCATTCACTTACACGCAAATACCCTTGGGAAAGGTATTAATCCGCTTCTTCCCTCCAGTTATGGGTTAAATAATAGGACAGATTGGGTTCTATAGCCTTGGTCGGCAACCAGTCTACCGCAGAAAGCAATGGCAACCTGCTGCGGGATAATCTTCTGCCCAGTCAGTCATGTCTCTTTCGAGACATGATTGCCCAAGCGTGTATCACGTATGGCACTTAACTGACTGACTGACACTTCTCAAAACTTCTCAATTAGAGGCCTGGCTGCCAGATGTAGTTTATCATCTTACCCAGGATGGTATATCAATAGTTAATAGAATATAAACATATATAATTAAATAATATTCGTAATACAAATTGATATTGTAGGTGATTATCTGAACTCACTCAGACTAAGAAAATATGATGGAATTTCATAATCTTGTTGATTATATTGATAAAAACAATGAAAACAGTTTTTTTTATTTTACAGTATTTACATCATTCGGACTATTGTCCTCATCTTTGTTGCCATTTGTACAATGTTTTGACTGTTGTGTGCTCCGGCCTTCTTCAAGTGCTAGAAATTTTAAACCGAATCTTTTATTACAATCACTGGGCTATATGAACTCCATTTCTTGCAGGAAGCCTTGATTGGAAGTCATGAGTTATCTTTAAGGACACATGGCTCATTGGATATAGAGGTGGGTTAGTTCCTGATTGACAAAACAAATAACTTGCAGAGTTAGAGGGAGATAATTCATGACTTCCATTCATGGCTTTCCGCAAGGAATGAAGTTCATATACTCTAGTGATTGTAATAAAGGGTTCAAAATTCCTAGCACCTGAAGAAACGTTGTACAAATGGCAACAAAGATGAGGACAATAGTTCAAATAACGTAAATACTGTAAATACTACCTCATCTCAGAACTATAGACAAATACTGAAGAAGGCGTACAATGGCTGAAACGTTGTACAAATGACAACAAAGATGAGGACAATAGTTCGAATAATGTAAATACTACATCTCAGAAATATAGACAAACTAGCAGTATAGCCCGGCGTTGCTCAGGTGTAATCAAAGCTTTAAAACTAATCCATGCTCTTGGAGCTTAGACTCAGCCTAAAAAATATTTGTGTGAAGTTTGGTGAGAATCGGACAAAAATTGTGGACTTGTATAAAAGACATACAGACAGATAAACTGACACACACACAAACACCTTGCCTTTTATATATATATATATATTATTGATTTTCTGCACTATTGTAAGAACTGAAACCTTGAAACTTCTGAATATCGTTTCTTATGTCTTTGTCTATGAGCGTATCAAATTTGATTAAAATCGGACCACACCTTCTATAACTTGATTTTTTTCAGTTATCGATTTTCGATATTTATCGGGGGTACCTCAATACAAAACCTAGCTAAGAACACTCGCAGACGCTTATAGTACAACTGTGTAAATTTTCAAGAAAATCGGTTCAGCCGTTTTGGAGTCTATAAGTAACGGACATATATACAGACACACACACATACAGACAAAGTTCCATTTATAAATTAGTTTAGATACTTTTTTTTTCTTCTCATATTTTATCCTTTTAATGTAAAATCATTTCATATTCTTTGTATGATTATTGTTTTTGCAGGTGGCAAGAGTGCAGTGGTGACAGCCATTATCTTAGGTCTTGGAGGAAAAGCATCAACCACAAGTCGTGGTAGTACAGTAAAAGGATTCATCAAAAGTGGAAAACAGTAAGACATTTCAAACTCTTTTTCATGTTTATTATCATCGGCAGGGTTAGCAAACTGGTTCCTCAAGTAACTTTATACTTGACTGGATGCTCTATTGTTTTAAATTTTTTTTTTTTTGTATATATCTAGGGATATAGCCTAGTTAATTTCATTTGGTTTTACAGTATTTACATTATTCAGACTATTGTCATCATCTTTGTTGCCATTTGTATGATGTTTCGACCGTTGTACACTCCGACCTTCTTCAGGTGCTAGAAATTTCAAACCAAACCCTTCATTACAATCACTGGGTTATATGAACTTCATTCCTTGTGGGAAGCTTCGATTGGAAGTCATGAGTTATCTCCCTCTAACCCTGCAAGTTATTTGTTCACCACTGTTGTAGTCTGGTATTGAACTCACAACTTTAAGAGTCAAGTCAGGAACTAACCAATGTCTATATCTACTGGGCTATGTGTCCTTGCAGGGTTAGAGGGAGATAACTCATGACTTCCAATCAAGGCTTCCCGCAAGGAATGGAGGTCATATACCCCAGTGATCGCAATAAAGGCTTTGGTTTGAAATTCCTAGCACTTGAAGAAGGCCAGAGCATACAACGGCCAAAACATTGTACAAATGGCAATAAAGATGGGGACAATAGTCCGAATGATGTAAACTAGCCGAAAAAATTTTACTTTGTCATACTACAAATGATAGTAACGTCTTCAAACATAAAGGTTTTAGATAATAAAATAACAATAACACAGAGTGCAATTTTATTAAAATATCTATAAAAGTAATGTCCATAGAAGCTACTTCACTGTAATTTTAAATTATATTAAGCAGCGTATGCACAGACCATAACCAAAATACTGTATGCCATTTTGTGAGAGATTTTGAAAGAGAAAAAAATTTTTTTATTACTGAAAAATCATGGCTCTTGTGTCCATTGTAAACAGAAAAGACCAACTGAGTAATGAGGTCGTGGGATACAACAACAAACCTACCTATTTTCACGATATTGTACAGTACGCATACATATACGCACACAATTACTGTTACCACCACCAGCTTAAGTTGCGACTGATATGGTAATGCTATAGGCTCTCTCTATCTACTCCCTCACTCTTTACTACCCTTCCGTTTGGCAAAGGTGAGAGAAAGGCTGAGTAGAGATAGCGGGGAAGGAAAAACTCGTATAGAGAGTAAGTGGCATAACGGACGGAGGAACTAAGTAACTAAGGAAGGCACAAGCAGAATTATTATATGATACTGTAAATACTACCTCATCTCAGAAATATAGACAAATTCATTTAGTTTTGTCTTGTTGTTTTTTTTTTTATCTGCTTTGTTATTAAGTATCCCACATTGTTATGATAGAAGATCTGTCCAAAAAGTTGTATCACCGAGGTGGAAGTACAATACTAGGTGGTGTGTGTTGAAATATCTACAGCACAATATCTGTGCTAATCTAATTTTAACTTATTTATAAATGGAACTTTGTCTCTGTGTGTGTGTGTGTGTGTGTGTGTGTGTGTGTGTGTGTGTGTGTCCGTTACCTATAGACTCCAAAACGGCTGAACTGATTTTCCTGAAAATTTACACAGTTGGACTATAAGCGTCTGCGAGTGTTCTTAACCTAGGTTTTGTGTTGAGGTATTCCTCATAAATATCGATAATCAAAAAAACTGTCTTATAGAAGGAGTGGTCTGATTTTAATCAAATTTGATACACTCATAGACAAAGACATAAGAAACGATATTCAGAAATTTCAAGGTTTCAGTTCTTACAACAGTGCAGAAAATCGATAATATATATAAAAGGCAAGATGTTTGTGTGTGTGTCTGTTTATCTGTCTGTATTTCCTTTATATAAATCCACGATTTTTATCCAATTTTCACCAAACTTCACACAAATATTCTTTAGGCTTAGTCTGATCTCCAGGACCATGGATTAGTTTTAAAGCTTTGATTACACCCAAGCAACGCCGGGCTATACTGCTAGTAGATATTAAGTACGAACAAGAAAAACGCAGATAAGATAGAGCAACAATAATTAGAAAGAGAGGGGGAGTTAAGTTGCAGAGAGCACAGTCCGATAATAATTGTCAATGACACACCGAATTTCTGACTGCCGGTAATCTTTATTTACATTACTATTTCGGTCCACAGACCATTCCATCTTT
The DNA here is from genome assembly GCA_037127315.1 of Ascarosepion bandense. Taxonomy (NCBI): domain Eukaryota; kingdom Metazoa; phylum Mollusca; class Cephalopoda; order Sepiida; family Sepiidae; genus Ascarosepion; species Ascarosepion bandense. The sequence goes on along the minus strand of JBBBDQ010001083.1, from coordinate 635,052 downwards.
GAGAGCCCTAGATGGGTGTCAGCTGCTCTACAACACCTTCAGCCTTAAAATATTTTGTCTCCTGGACAAGATATTTTCTTAATTTTGGATTCATCTCGATGGTTCCCGTAGCTCTCCTTTTTCGATTTACTAAGCGTCTTTGTTGTACCTCTGGAAGCATCAGCACATTAAACATGTCCTATACTACTTTCGTGGGTTCTTCCCTACACTGTTCAGCAGTTTACATTCTTTTTATTTGGTTTCAATATTTGCGGTATCTTTTTTTAAAGTTTATAATTCTCTGACATTCCTCTGCCAGTTTTTGTTGAGTTATTTCCTGATCTTGCTCTAACTTTAAGAGTCTCGCTTGTACCTGTTTAGCTTGATGAGGTTAATCCTTGAAAAAAAAATGAAACACTTAAACATATTCATGTTTAATTCATTCAATCAGAACTTTTCACACTCCTTATTCACTATACTTGCGTACATTGTGTAGTCGTCCTCATTGCTTTTTGATAAATTTAAGCAATGTCATCGCATGTTGAATAAAGAACTATGTCCTCCAAAATTTTAGATAATATCTGGATAGTTTCTGAAAATATAATTTCTCCCGGTTGTTTTGTTAGAATATATTTTCTGTATTTTTCGTGTTCAGAATCACCAACCTTACTTAAGCATAAACGAATTTTCTTATTGTCTGTCCAGCTTAAGTAGTCTTTAACAAATATCTCCTCAAGCCTGCGATAGTAAGCATCAAATGTAACTTCCTCTTCAGGTTTATATATAAAATTTCCATTTGATTTAAACAGCATCTTGCAAAAATGTATCTGGTTCATCTGGGCTGATTTCTTTTTTGAAGAAAATTTCCATCAGTATAGCAAGTTGCTTTTCTTTTCTGTTTTTATGGTAATTCATGGTGTTTGAAAAATTCAAAGAAGCATTTCTGGAAGTCCTCCATTTTTAAATTTGCTGTTGTTCCTGATCATTTTTAAATACTCATCAAACTGTTTTTGTCAGTAAATCTGTATGAATGTTTTTGGGCAAAACTGCTGTCCAAGTTTTCAATGCCAAATCTGTTATCATAGATTTGCTTGTTTGAAATCTACATAACCAAATATATTCATTACAGGTAGATTTGTTTATTGAAATCTTTCTAGCCAAATCTGTTTAATATCTTTGTAGTTGTAGGATTGTCCAGTTGATTCGCTTGATTTATTTGATATGGTCATATTGTCTGCGATGCTTTCTGGAATTTTATTGGATAATACTACTTCTGATCTGGGTAACCATCTTTTTGAGAAATGTCTTAAACACATTTTTACAAATGTCCTCTTATGAAAAACATAAAAGAGGGCATTTGTGATGGGAAAGGAGAAAAGATTGTTACATGTTAAGTGTAACAAAAGGAAAAAAAAATGATTGACCAAAACTCAGAGTTGAATCACATACAAATATTTAATTTATGATAAACACAAAATGATATATAGACAAAATTTACAATTTTTGCATTCAAAAAGAAAAACAGTTTGCTGCTGGCAGGCGAAGTGTTTCGAAGGGAAAGGAAAGTGTCAAATATCTTTACCCAGTTAAGAGCAAAGAAGTATTAAGTGCGATACTTTTTGAAAATCCTCAAATGTGTATATAAAAAATAATTAATAGTTCAGTCAATGAAAGACTCAAAAATATCTATTTACCCATATAGTTCCATGAGATTCTCTTTCAGGTTTTAGTTAGTCGGCAACGTTTCTTAGAGGTTCTTTCGGCTGGATGTACAAATCCACAAATCAGGCTGGAGTTGATAATGTCAGCAAATCCTGTTAACAACTGACTACTCTCTTCCCAAAACCTATTTTTATAGGGGCTAACACCTAATTTGCATATTCTAAAATCCTTTAGAATTCTCTAGATTTTAGTTGAATTTTCTCAGACATTCCAGCATCTTCCAAACGTTCTATTTCTAATTTTCTTATTTTTACGACTACTTCATGAATTAAAACTTTTTTGTAATAACAAGTAGGACTCAGTAGAATCCCTTACTACAACTTTTTAGACATTATTATTATTATTATTATTATTATCTAAACTTATTTATAAATGGAACTTTGTCTGTGTGTGTGTGTGTTTATCCGTTACCTATAGACTCAAACGGCTGAACCGATTTTCTTGAAAATTTACAGTTGTACTATAAGCGTCTGCGAGTGTTCTTAGCTAGGTTTTGTGTCGAGGTACCCCCGATAAATATCAAAAATCGATACTCGAAAAAATCGGGTTATAGAAGGAGTGGTCCAATTTTAATCAAATTTGATACACTCATAGACAAAGACATAAGAAACGATATTCAGAAGTTTCAAGGTTGCAGTTCTTACAATAGTGCAGAGAATTTGATATCGATACCAGGAAATCAAAATTTGACTTACATCCATTCATTTTTGTTTCAGTCTACGGTTTCGCTTTAACTGGAAACAACTATTGCTTTTTAGTCTTTCGTGTCAACGTCCAAAGAGTCTGAGCTCCAGGACCATGGATTAGTTTTAAAACTTTCATTATACCTGAGCAATGCCGGGCTATACTGCTAGTTATATATAAATGCATCCTCATAACAAGACATAGAAGGCAAAGTTTCCTGTTTTAAGTGTCTTCTCAAGAAGAGATTAAAGAAAAAACATATTACATCAATTTTTTTCTCATTCTCTTTGGACAAGACGAGTTAAGTCTTTAAAAGTATTTCATTAAATGACAGCTTTTTTTACAAATCTCATTGAATTGCTTTGAGTCAACTCTTTTTGTGTGTATGTTTTTTAGGTCGGCTGAAATAATCATCCACTTGAGTAACGAGGGTCCCGATGCCTATAAACCTGAAAATTATGGGAACCGTATTATCATTGAACGCAAGTTTTCTAAAGATGGTTCCAGTAGTTATCGTATAAAATCTTCTTCTGGTGAGTAGTTCTTGAAAAATATTACCGTTTTCATTTCTTTCATATTTCGTTTATGTTTTTGGCAAACCTGAAGGAGACGACCACCACCTTTAAATTTGTTGTTTTTCTTTTTTTTTTTTTTTAACTTTTTTCAGTGCAGACTTATTGATTATTACATGAAGTTTCTGATTATCAAAAAGAATTTGAAAAAATTTCAATATTTAAACAATGGTGGGGGGGGGGGGGTCACTTTCTCTTACAATGTTATAGTAAATCAATCCTCCATTTTGGAACCACTTGCATTGGGGTCACTTTATTTTGATTTTTGCGGACAAGTTGTTGCTCTTGTTTTTGTCTTTTTCAAGTTTTCTTCAGTTCTTACGATGGCATCTTCCTCAGAAACTCCAAGAATGGATTTATAAAAAAAATTTTGCAAAGGATTCAGTTGTTGAATATGTGCAAGCAAAAAAGTTAATTGCACAGGATCAATTTACTATAAGGTTTTATGAAAAACTGAGCCCCCCTCCCCAAATTGTTTAAATGTTGAAATTTTTACAAATTTTTTTTTGTCAGTCAGAAAGTTTAGGGTTGAATTGATAAGATTGCACTGAAAAAAGTAAAAACAAACTGATAATCAAGAAAATTTACAGATAGTGCTAATGCCGTACCCCTGCAAAAATTGTTGAAATATTGAAATTTTTCCAAATTTCTTTTGTCAATAGGAAAGTTTAGAGTTTAGAGTGTAATCAATAAGATTGCACTGGAAAACGTAAAAAAAAAAAAAAAATGAAAACAACAAATTTAAAGGTGGTGTTCGTCTCCTTCAGGTCCGCCATGTTTTCTACTGAAATCAAGGACTAATATTTTGTAAAAGAATAGAATAAAGAATGTTACTTGCAACTAAAATAATGCCATCCCAGGTTCACATTTACAGGTTAAGAGGATCATCTCTTGTTCCCTGTTTAGGATGCGGTTTCCGGCTTTCTCTTTTCTAATCTTCTCACTTTGTTTTTTGTTTTTCAATTGAAGTAGATAGATTCATCTATCGCCCGGTTCACACTCCACCCACGTCTATTGAACAGGTTAAGAGGCTCATCCCTTGTTCCCTGTTTAGGATGTGGTTTCCGGCTTTCTCTTTTCCAGTCTTCTCACTTTGTTTTTTTTTTCAATTGGAGTAGATAGATTCATCTATCGCCCGGTTCACACTCCACCCACGTCTATTGAACAGGTTAAGAGGCTCATCCCTTGTTCCCTGTTTAGGATGCGGTTTCTGGCTTTCTCTTTTCCAATCTTTCCACTATTACATAGCCCCCTGCACATCAGTGGCGTTACCACCTTGCTCGGGGTGATACGATTAAAAAAAAAAAACCTACACAGTTACTCTGTTCTCTTTTATCTTAACTTGAGTTTAGGAAAATTCTACAGAACTTCATGAATATAACAGTTTAAATAATTTTTTTTTAAAAAGTAATTTGGATATGCTTTGTGGTGGCATAGATATCAACTCAGTTTGACAAATTGGGGTGCCAAGTTCAAATTCCAGTTGAATTCCTTGCATTCATTTACTCACAAATACCCTCGGGAAAGGTATTACACTGTTTCTTTCGTCCAGTTATAGGTTAAATAATAGGACAGATTGGGTTCTATAGCCTTGGTTGGCAACTAGTCTACTGCAGAAAGCAATGGCAATCTACTGCGGGAAAATGTTCTGCCCAGTAAGTCATGTCTCTTTTGAGACATGATCACCCAAAGCATGTATCACATATGGCACTTAACTGACTGATTGAATAGTTAAAAACATGATTAAGTCTTCTACTGGGCATAAAGAAGGGGATCAGTTTTATATTGTTATGAAGTAATAAACTGATCCTCCACTAATTACTACTTAATAATATAATACATCTCTTCCCTCTCTAGCTATGAGTTAAATAACAGGACAGATTGGGTTCTATAGCCTTGGTGGGCAACCAGTCTACCTCAGAAAGCAATGGCAATCTACTGTGGGAAAACGTTCTGCCCAGCCAATCATGTTTCTTTCAAGACATGATCGCTCAAAGCGTGTATCACGTATGGCACTTAACTGACTGAATTTGAATTTAAGGGAAAATATCTGAATTTTCAAAGAAGTTTATGAAAGACAGATGATGTAAACATGAGTATAAATGGTATTTTCTTTTGCGGCATTTTACACCATTTAATTGTATTAGCAATGTTATATTTCCCTTGTCTATTTTTAAAGGACATTATTCAGTAAATAAATTTAGTTATTGATGGAATAAATATTTTATTAAATTTTAATTATTAGTTGAATTTCAAACACCATTTCTGCTTTTTCATAGATAATTTTTTTTAACAGCTTTAAAAAAAAAAAGAAATTCAAATGTAAATATCTCCACTTTGTATAAATTAAATAAACAGTCCTTTTTAAAAAAATTATTTATTTGCATATATTTTAAATATGGATGTCAATCTTGCAAAAGTTCATGACACAAAACATTCTCTTACTAAGATTGTTGAATTAGTATTATGGCCTAAATCAGACAGTACCTAAGCTTGAGTCTACGTGATAATTAGAAGAGATTCTGCCATATCCTTTTGACAACACTTGGGTAGTAATAGTCTAACTATATTTTATACATATACTATTTGTGGTTTATTTTGAAATATTACATCTAATAATCTCATGGTATCAGGCCAAAATGGGGACTGATGAAAGGTTGGTCATCATTGACTGTTCTAGCTAATCAGATTCACAACCTATTCATCCGTGACAATTTACTCATTTATCGTCATTCAATACAACAAAACCATAATACTGCATATTCACAGGGATCCTATTAAAACAGCCATGACATAAAACTTTCACAATATATGCACTTGTCTTTTTTCTTTCCTTTTTTTCTTATAAAAATATGACATGTTGGTGATTTCACTAATAGGCATGTCTATGTGAGTGAACTGGAATATTAAACAATTATAAAGGTCTGAATGATAGCAGTTAATAAGTTACAGAGTCTATGAGGTACAAGTCATTGCCGGGATATCTCCATATCCAGGTACACTGTTAATTTAGTTGCAAGGAATTTCAGTGTAATCTGCATGTTTCGTATATATATATATATATATATATATATATATATATATAACTCAGCTATTGGGCGTGTATAATGATAATATACACGCTAAAAAGTCTGCCTCCTTCTGCTAAGCGCCCCTAGCTCAGAGATAAAATTGCCAACTGGGGCCAGTTCAGTCAGTTTTCAGTCCTGGGTGGAGGGTGGTCAGATGTCTGGATGGGCTGTGGTGCAGCGGGGCGGATCTATCTGCAGATGACTGTGTGTGTGTGTGTGTATATATATATATATATATATGTATATATATATTTTCTAGACATATGCTATTAAATATAAGAGACAATGAATGTCTATTATGTTTAATCATGAGCCGTTCTAAACATCGTATTTTTGCTTTAATTTCAGTTGAAAATAAAGACAAAAATTCTCCAACATTTGGATAATTATTTATTGGTTTTCTTCTAAGCTTTCGGCTCACATGAGCCATCTTCAGAGAGGTAGTTTAAACTGAAATATTATAAAATCCACCATCACCGACGATTTTATTTTGTGTTGACATAAAACTCCACTTGGCAACGGCAATAGTTACCAAAAATAATAAACGCAGTTCTTAAGTTTGCGATGCGGTTTTATGACGTCACACCGCGGGATAGTGCGAAATGACAACAAAACCATCTAGTCAAATGCAATGTAATATGTTATTTCCTGTTTTAAAGTTGATTTTATTGAATGTTGGTTGTTTTGATTTGATGTGCATGGCCTCCAATATCTGCAGGTTCCTCTTACTGTGTGTATGAGTAAGGATCACCGTATTGTTGACCAAAATCTGTCTGATATTACCTACATGTTTATGTTTTTCAGAGAAATGTTGTTTAATAGTACTCTGATCAGAAAGATGACATGTAAGTCTACGGGAGAGCGTGGTTGTGGTAAAACCAATATATGTACTAGGTTTTTGATTAGTATCAGAGATGCAATCTCTGAATGGGCATGTAAATTGGTACACTACGTTGGTTTTTTGTAAAGAATTTAGTTTAGTGCTTGTTGGGTTATTATAGACTATGAGGTCAATTGGTTTAAACTTTTTATAATATATAATGAGTTTAATTTGATTATTACTTTCGACTGGTTTAACATTTCTACGTATTATGTTTTTGAGAGTTTTTTCATCTTGTTTATAATTATTATGTATTTGGTTGCAATAGTATAAGGACATAGTATGGGGACATTCACTATTATAATTAAGAAGACACGAATTTATGCTAGTTGGTTTCCTATATATGCCCCCAACGATATAAGTTAGCTGTTATAAAAAAACTTACTTCAACGCACACAAATGATATCTTCTTCCAAATCTATATTTTATAAAGAATTACACAACATTAAGCAAACGCTAGTCAATAATGGATTTCCTAACTCCGTTATTGATCAACAAATTAAAATGTATCTCAACAAAATTAACAATAGCTCTAACAATAATGATAATATTAATAATAATGGTTTACATCAAAATAAACATAACACTATTAACTTATACTATTGCAACCAAATACATAATAATTATAAACAAGATGAAAAAACTCTCAAAAACATAATACGTAGAAATGTTAAACCAGTCGAAAGTAATAATCAAATTAAACTCATTATATATTATAAAAAGTTTAAACCAATTGACCTCATAGTCTATAATAACCCAACAAGCACTAAACTAAATTCTTTACAAAAAACCAATGTAGTGTACCAATTTACATGCCCATTCAGAGATTGCATCTCTGATACTAATCAAAAACCTAGTACATATATTGGTTTTACCACAACCACGCTCTCCCGTAGACTTACATGTCATCTTTCTGATCAGAGTACTATTAAACAACATTTCTCTGAAAAACATAAACATGTAGGTAATATCAGACAGATTTTGGTCAACAATACGGTGATCCTTACTCATACACACAGTAAGAGGGACCTGCAGATATTGGAGGCCATGCACATCAAATCAAAACAACCAACACTCAATAAAATCAACTTTAAAACCGGAAATAACATATTACATTGCATTTGACTACATGGTTTTGTTGTCATTTCGCGCTATCCCACGGTGTGACGTCATAAAACCGCATCGCAAACTTAAGAACTGCGTTTATTATTTTTGGTAACTATTGCCGTTGCCAAGTGGAGTTTTATGTCAACACAAAATAAAATCGTCGGTGATGGTGGATTTTATAATATTTCAGTTTAAACTACCTCTCTGAAGATGGCTCATGTGAGCCGAAAGCTTAGAAGAAAACCAATAAATAATTATCCAGATGTTGGAGAATTTTTGTCTTTATTTTCAACTGAAATTAAAGCAAAAATACGACGTTTAGAACAGCTCATGATTAAACATAATAGACATTCATTGTCTCTTATATTTAATAGCATATGTCTAGAAAATTACTTGCTGCCTCGATATACTAAATATATATATATATATATATCTCCAGGTAAACAGAACCAACAGTTTTACAAATCCGAGTTTAGCATTTACTTTTTTTTTAAAAGTACTCAATACAATAAATATTGTAGAGCTTAATATAATTAAATTTTTCTTTTTAATTAAAAATGCATTGCGACATGGAAATTTTTGTTTCGAGATTTCTACCTCATCATCAGGCAATGTTAGATCATAGTTGTGAAAATGAAAACCATTTCACAACTTGTTAAAAAAACAAATTTAATTATATGATTACATATATATATATATATATATATTCACACACACAATTGGGTTTAAATCTAGCAAATGAAGGGGACCAAGGGTTTCTGGTCACTATGCATGGTATAGAGGTAGCATTATTTTGCTGGAAGAAACAGCAGCAAGGAAATGTTTCATCATAAAGAGTTGCAAATGGTCTTCAGCACCCTCAGTATGTGTCACCAGCCTTTGAAAAAGAAATCACTCGACCAGCAGTCAAGAGTGAGAGAAAATTTACTCGCCTCAAAATCATTTTTCTTGACCAACTCCATTTTCTTAATAGTCGCTTTACATAAACATAGCGTGAATTGCTGACGAAAAACAAAAAATGAAATTTTAATTAAAATTTTGAACATATTAAAAAGGATTAAAAAATTTTAAAAATAGTAACAACAAAATTTGATCTCTCCTCTTAATAATAGCATAAACATTTTGATAAAACTTTGTTTTTATTAAGTTTGAGCCCTTTTAACATCATGATATGGTGTTTTTTTTTTTTTTTAACACTGACTGGGATGATAAAAGGTCATTGTAGGTCATTCTAAGTAACTTGTGGATCTTCAGTGGCATACTTTTAGGTTGTAAAAGGAATTAGATTTCCTTTTTCTATATTTGAAGGGACACATTTTATTGCGAGAATTTTAATCAACCGCGGGCAAGCAAAGTTATAAACTTTAATCGCCCAATTAAGTTTCTAATCAACTGAGTCGATCGGGCGAGTGAAATCTCAAAAGCTGTGTGTCACTCCTGTCAAGTCAGGCTCCAGTTTAGCTCAGTCCTTCTAAACTTCAACAGATCATGTCCTTATTGATTCCATCACCAGTTTTCACTACACTCCTGCTTGACAAGCTGAATTTCTAGAATTCTCTACACATGAACTAGACCATCACCTAAAAGGCTTGAAAACATAACACAGTGGCAGACTTTCCCACTCCAATGAGGATGGACAGTAATCAATGGTGTGATATTAGTATTGGTACTCATTTGTTAGCAACTACAAAACCGCATGGTATGCAGTTGCTGATGCAAAGTGCATCGACTAATGTATTTAGTGACACCAGAACTGGGATTGATTAAGTAGTTAGAATCTTTGTCCTTTGCCAGCAATTCCATTCTTACTGCTGCTGTGGTCACCTATAGTTTTTATGTACCATTGACATTTATTCGTGGGTATCAGCTTAGAACGACAAATCAGGGAGCCAAGTTCAAATTCCAGTTGAATTCCTTGCATTCACTTACGCACAATTACCCTTGGGAAAGGTATTAATCAGTCTCTTCTTTCCCATTATGGATTAAATAACAGGACAGATTGGGTTCTATAGCCTTGGTTGGCAACCAGTCTACTGCCGAAAGTAAAGGCAACCTACTGCGGGATAATCTTCTGCCCAGTTATTCATGTTTCTTTCAAGACATGATCGCCCAAGCGTGTATCACGGATGGCACTTAACTGACTGACATTTATTCAGAATTCACATATTCTTGATATTCCCTCACTTATAGGATTGATCCTGGGTATGACCGTAAACTGCATCCGGCAGCAAAGCCGCTGACCTGGAGTGGTAGCACCTGTTAGGGTCCCAGCTATGGGCAAATAGTTACCCCCCCCCCAAAAAAAAAAACGGGGTTAAAACACTATGAAAGTATAAAGTAAACTTTTATAGAAAAATATACATTTTTGAATGAGAAATATTACCAATAATATATTTTCAAAGAAAAAAAATATTACCATAACACATATTTGAAGGAAAAAATTATTGTCAGTAATTTTGAATACAAAAACAGAAGACATTTTCAGTTTCTAAAATAAATCATTTCATCAAAATCTGACTAAATCAACCTTCTTATTATAACTGAACATTAAAAAAAATACCTTAAAACCCCACCTTTTTGACATTAATTAACCCACAGAGGTTGATATGCCGTTAAACAAAACTCAAACTCAAAACTTATAGGACAATTGCTATGTTGGAAACAATGTCCTATCTTTTTAGCGCCAAAAATCATTCCATGATCCAATCATTGCACAAATACCCTTGGGAAAGGTATTAATCCGTCTCTTCCTTCCAGTTATGGGTTAAATAGCAGGACAGACTGGGTTCTATAGCCTTGGTCGGCAACCAGTCTACCGCAGAAAGCAATGGCAACCTACTGCGGGATAACCTTCTGCCCAGTCAGTCATGTCTCTTTCGAGACATGATCGCCCAAGCATGTATCACGTATTGCACTTAACTGACTGACTGTTACAGCTACACTACTTTACCTGATACACACATATCATCTGGTTAAATCTATTTCTACAGTGGTGGTTGATGAAACCTTCCAATGGACCTTTTCTTCTTCATTTAATTCTATGTGAAGACATAGCCATGGCTTTTCACATATTAATTTTTTTTTTATCATCTGTAAATTATCACGACTTTTTGGTAAAGATAGTGGAGTGGTTTCCCATTGTCTTCTTCGCAGATTCCTTTTCTTTTATTATTTCTGAATTTGCCATAACTTCTTGGGAAAAATAAAGGAGTGGTTTCTTCTTGTGGTCCTTCTCTTAGATTGGTTGTCTTTCAAGGCTAAAATATCTATCCTGTGATTTACACCTTTTTTTTTTGGAAGGAAAGAAGAGATAAATACATGCCCTCTCCAAGAGTACTTGTGTGAAAGTGAATGCAACAGGCTAGGTGAGAATTTTGACTTATTCTATTTTCCACACCAATAACTACTATGTGACCCATGCATCCAATTTACTACTTTCTCAAATCGGTACAAGCTGCTCGTTAATTCTTTAATTGTTTGTTGTATTTTATTATTTCCAGGACAAGTTGTTTCCACCAAAAGGGAAGAGCTACGAAATATATTGGATTATTTCAACATTTTAGTTGACAATCCTGTTGTTATCCTCAATCAAGAAGTTAGCCGTAATTTTCTACATTCCAAAAATCCTACAGATAAATACCGGGTAAGCAAAAATCGGTAAAAAATTTCCAATTTCAGATTCACTTATTCTTTCTTCAAACTTTATAAGGGTTTCATTTATCACAAATAATATATAAACTTTTCCGTTACACCCAATGGTGTGTAGGGCAGCATTTTTGCTGTTTCCGTAACAAACTGTTTTTTATTGGGCGGGGTTGTTAGCCCTGCGCCCAACCCCCAAACCTAGAGGAAGGTGATTTTCTAAGTGTAGCTTAGACATAACACACGGCTATGAATTTTTATTCGTCAGATGATACAAAATGGCGGCTTATAAAGCAAGTTGCTTGCACAATGGTGCACTCATACTACGAGGTTCTACTGTACTTGTATCTAGAAAAAAGCTTTCTTATTCTCAAAAAATTGTTAACACAGTATTCATTTGCTAAAAAAGAAAAATTCTTATATTTCAAAATGTCTTGCCTTTAAATAACCTGCAAAGAGTTGATAATCTATAAAAAAACATTCAATTGAGAAATTATTCAGTCAGGGAAAGGTATTAATATGTCTCTTCCCTCTAACTATGAGTCAAATAACAGGACAGTTTGAGTTCTATAGCCTTGTTTGGCAATCAACCTACTGCAGAAAGTAATGGCAACCTACTGCGGGATAATCTTCTGCCCAGTCTTTCGAGACATGGTTGCCCAATCGTTTATGACGTGTGGCACTTAACTGACCCTTTTTTGGCCTGATCTGACCCTTATAAAGTCAGAGCATGACACAAGGAGTCTGATTCCTACTGGAGTGGTACAGGGAGCTGATCATTTTACCTGCATCTTTAGTGATGGATCATATATACAAATTCCACTTGAGTTCAGGTGTGACTTTGAGGCCCATGACACTTTTAAGCAGATCTAGTTGAAATGTCCCCAGGAAAAAAGAGAATCATGTCAAAACAGAAAACTACAACCTTATTCAAATTAAGTGACATAAAACAATGTCTTCCTAGGATCTTTCACACTTTCTCTGATCATGTATACATTGTCTCTTAGTATTGTTTTTTTCTTGACCTTGATGACATGGCTGACACCAACAACATCTGTGATTTCTCTGTAAGGATTGACAGTGTGTTTGTGCAGTTTCCATATGCTTCCTTGTAGTAATGTCAATCGCAGACAATAGCCACAGAACAACTAATTAACAGTTGAGACATTAGTGTCTGGGCATAATAAAAATCTGGTCATAGTGTCTAGGCATAATAAAAACCTGGTCATAGTGTCTAGGCATAATAAAAACCTGATCATAGTGTCTGGGCATAATAAAAATCTGGTCATAGTGTCTAGGCATAATAAAAACCTGATCATAGTGTCTGGGCATAATAAAAACCTGATCATAGTGTCTAGGCATAATAAAAACCTGATCATAGTGTCTGGGCATAATAAAAACCTGATCATAGTGTCTAGGCATAATAAAAACCTGATCATAGGTGTCTAGGCATAATAAAAATCTGGTCATAGTGTCTAGGCATAATAAAAATCTGGTCATAGTGTCTAGGCATAATAAAAATCTGGTCATAGTGTCTAGGCATAATAAAAATCTGGTCATAGTGTCTGGGCATAATAAAAATCTGGTCATAGTGTCTATGCATAATAAAAATCTGGTGATAGTGTCTAGGCATAATAAAAACCTGATCATAGTGTCTAGGCATAATAAAAACCTGATCATAGTGTCTGGGCATCATAAAAATCTGGTGATAGTGTCTAGGCATCATAAAAATCTGGTGATAGTGTCTGGGCATAAAAGAAAATCTGGTGATAGTGTCTGGGCATAATAAAAGTCTGGTCATAGTGTTTAGGCATAATAAAAACCTGATCATAGTGTCTGGGTATGGTAAAAATCTGGTCATAGTGTCTGGGCATCATAAAAATCTGGTCATAGTGTCTAGGTATAATAAAAGTCTGGTCATTGGGTCTGGACATAGTAAAAATCTGGGCATAGTAAAAATCTGGTCCTAGTGTCTGGACATAATAAAAATCTGGTCATAGTGTCTTGGCATAGTAAAAATTTGGTCATAATGTCAGGGCATAATAAAAATCTGATGCAATCACAGATGATGCAATATTTTTCAAAGCCAAATAAATTTTATCAAAATTAAGTTTTAGCAAAATTCTTCTCTTTCAAGAAACCAAACCAAACTTTTCATTTTCACATAAATCAATAGATTTGAATTTGTTTTGTTCATATGCATAAGAAGTCAGTAAATGATAAATTATTTATATTTGGTTTTTTTTTTGGGTTTTTTTTTTTGCATCAGTAGTAGACCAAAGATTACCATGAGTATTTTTGCACTTTTTCTCCAGTTAAAAAAAAACTTTTATTTGGAAATTCTTGCAAAAATCGAATAGTTGTTGGATTTTAATGAAACTTTTATGACTTATCATTCAACCACGGAAATTTTCTGATCTCCTGTGCTTATTAAGATGGCCACTTTATTAATTTTGTCCTTTTTTATTCTTTAAATAATTTTCTGATCCTGCTTTATTAAGAGTCTCTCTCCTTATTTATTGCACTTTGATTATTAAGAAACCTTGTATCAGGCATGCTGATCCTGCTTTTATTAAAAGTCTCTCTCCTTATTTATTGCACCTTGATTATTAAGAAACCTTGTATCAGGCATGCTGATCCTGCTTTATTAAGAGTCTCTCTCCTTATTTATTACCTTGATTATTAAAGAGAAACCGCATCAGGCATGCTGATCCTGCTTTATTAAGAGTCTCTCTCCTTATTTATTGCACCTTGATTATTAAGAAACCTTGTATCAGGCATGCTGATCCTGCTTTATTAAGAGTCTCTCCTTATTTATTGCACCTTGATTATTAAGAAACCTTGTATCAGGCATGCTGATCCTGCTTTATTAAAGAGTCTCTCCTTATTTATTACCTTGATTATTAAGAAACCTTGTATCAGGCATGCTGATCCTGCTTCATTAAAGAGTCTCTCTCCTTATTTATTGCACCTTGATTATTAAGAAACCTTGTATCAGGCATGCTGATCCTGCTTTATTAAGAGTCTCTCTCCTTATTTATTACCTTGATTATTAAGAAACCTTGTATCAGGCATGCTGATCCTGCTTCATTAAGAGTCTCTCTCTCCTTATTTATTGCACCTTGATTATTAAGAAACCTTGTATCAGGCATGCTGATCCTGCTTCATTAAGAGTCTCTCTCCTTATTTATTGCCTTGATTATTAAGAAACCTTGTATCAGGCATGCTGAGTCCTGCTTCATTAAGAGTCTCTCTCCTTATTGTGCACCTTGATTATTAAGAAACCTTGTATCAGGCATGCTGATCCTGCTTTATAGAGTCTCTCTCCTTATTTATTGCACCTTGATTATTAAGAAACCTTGTATCAGGCATGCTGATCCTGCTTTATTAAGGGTCTCTCTCCTTATTTATTGCACCTTGATTATTAAGAAACCTTGTATCAGGCATGCTGATCCTGCTTTATTAAGAGTCTCTCTCCTTATTTATTGCACCTTGATTATTAAGAAACCTTGTATCAGGCATGCTGATCCTGCTTTATTAAAAGTCTCTCCTTATTTATTGCACCTTGATTATTAAGAAACCTTGTATCAGGCATGCTGATCACTTTATTAAAAGTCTCTCTCCTTATTTATTGCACCTTGATTATTAAGAAACCTTGTATCAGGCATGCTGATCCTGCTTTATTAAGAGTCTCTCTCCTTATTTATTGCACCTTGATTATTAAACCTTGTATCAGGCATGCTGATCCTGCTTTATTAAAGAGTCTCTCTCCTTATTTATTACCTTGATTATTAAGAAACCTTGTATCAAGCATGTAATAACGCTGGTTTATAAAGCAATAGCATTTTGCACTACAATATATAAAGACCTCTAATGTAAATTTTACAATAAGGTTACATATACATGTTTGATAGTACGAAGTACAGCTTAATAATTAAAAACTGTTTTATTAATATTTTGCAAAATGCTATATCAAGAACTGAATTAAAATTATAAAATCAGTTAAAATGAATATTACAAATGGTAGATAATTCTAACTACTTAACTTTTTAATCTGTTACACTGTTGATATGTTTTTCTATTTTCTTGATGAATTAATTGGTTTAGCTAAGATTGATAAAAAACACACATAATGACTAGGCAGTCACCAAAAATGTAAAATCATATGAGAATTTTGAAATATTTTGGTCAACTTTTTGTAATAGTTTGATGGATACTGTTTGTTACTAGTAAAAAAACATTTTATATTTTTAAAGACCAAAGTATTATACCATGAGAGTATTACTTGTCATATGAGGATGTCTTATGTTGGAAACATACTTTTGCTATTGTAGATTATATCAAGTTTCATCATTTTTGGTTTTACCATGAAATACTTGCAAATTAAAGTTTTATTTCCTCAGATATTAGTCAAAGATTCTTAGGTCCAACATTGAATGAATCTAGGTGGCTTTCAAGCTTCACCACTAATTCAGTTCTCAACCAAATTTCAAACAGTTTACAGAGTTTGATAGGGCACCTAATTAGCTAGAGTTTGAAAAAAAATTTAGAATTTAGTAGAAAAAAGTTGCATCAAAATATATTAAGTCTGAAAAGGGAGACTAACTACGTAAGTGAGTGAATGACTAACATTACTAATAATAAATCTTATTTATAACTTTTTTTTTCTGTTTAATATTTTCGGATGCGGTTTTCAAGATTTAGATTCTGATGATATCTTTTATCATTTTTTTGTCAATCAAACTTCGCTTATCATTTCTTATTTTATCAGAATAGATTATAGATTATAGATTATAAATAATCAATTTTTTTTTTTTTAATCAATTGCATATAATTTTTTTTCTTAACCTTTTTGAATGCAGTTTTCAACATTAAATTTATAATTAATTAATAGCAATGCCTGGAAAAATCATGGATTACATGGAAAAAGGTGTGCATGAAAATTAATATTCGTAAGATTATATTAAACCTGGAAAAGAACAGGACAAGTTATTAAACCTGGAAAAGTAAAGGGCAAGATATTCTAGTGAAGTACAAAATAAGAAATGTCTTAATTAAAATATTGCATTCAAATTTTATTTTTAGCTGCAATATTTTAATTAAGAAATTTTTTATTTTTTTACTTCACTAGAATATTTTGTCCTTTACTTTTCCAGGTTTAATAACTTGTCCTGTTCTTTTCCAGGTTTAATATAATCTTATGAATATTACTTTTTATGTGCGCATTTTTCCATGTAATTCACAAATGAATGAAATGATTTTGGAAATTCTTTTTATGAAATAATCTTGGGAAAACAATTTTTTTTTTACAACTGTACCCCTATGTAATTTTATAAAACTTCAAGAAATTAAATTTTGATTGCAAAATGTTTTTATTAGTTAAAAGCAGGATTCCTTGGGGAATGTAAATCATCAAAATAATTCATAAAAATATAATTATATTAAGCTCTATAATACTCATTATATTGAGCACTGTTCATAATAAAATAAATGGCAGGGCACTCAAAATAAAAAAAAATACCTTGAGTCCTCTTCACCTGGAATTTTATATATATATATATATATATATATATATATATATATATAGATTGTATAATTAGTTGGTTTTTGGTCATAACAAAATTAGACCCGTGCACATTTGTATTAAATGAAGACACCACTCATGGTAGATACTTAGGTCACGTAATAACTCGTTTAGAAATGGAAAATATCTTCACATCAATGTTATCATCCTTCTCTTATCCATTGTCTGACCACCCCCTGTAACTTGTTCCTCTTTCTCACCACTCCCCTCTTATGTAAACCCCTGCGCACCAGTGGCAGTACTGTCTCGCTTGGGGTAAAATGATTATAATAATAAAAGCAGTAAGTACCCAGCGTTGCCTGGATGGGAAGAGTAAAAATTCCCTTTTTATACAACTCACATAAGCAGACATAAATATACGGGAGATAACTCTTGTACTTTTTGAAAGAGTTAGTTATTCTTTATGTGAAAGTTAACTATGTTGAACTTATCTTTAACAACAACAACAAAAAGAAAATACTTGAAAATAAGAAATTAAAACAAGGATTAAAGAGACGACCAGACACAATTTCTTTTACTTTGTTGTGTAGAATAATAAATTTGCAAGGAGTGTGTAAGTTTTGAAACAAATTGGATGAAAAATGTGGAAGTGTATATTAATAGAAATCAGTGAGGATACACACACGGACACACATTTTCAGTTTTATTTATATAAATTTCAGCATTACTTTGTGTTAGTTGATATTTTTATTAAGTGAAAACCGTATTTAGTAATCAAAAACTGAAAAGCTCAATACCTCTGAGGTTTTTAAAAGAATTGTTTTTTGTGTTCAGGTACGCCCATTTTTTTTTTTTTAAATATGGGCAGCCATACACAACGTTATGAGAAAATAAGTGATGACTACAGTAAATTTAAAGTCAACATCCAAAAATTAGATTATGGAGAATATTTTCCAAAATTTTTAAAGATTACTAAGTACTTATAATTATATAAAAATGGTGCTTACATCATTTTCTTAAATAATGTTTTAACAGATGAAGTCTCCATAGAGCATTAATAAACCTTTCATCACCTTATTGCTCATCAAACATGGCTAATGTCAGTTAAAAATACACCGACTGTTTGTTTTAAAAAATGCATTTCTGTGTTATTTTAAACTTAAATAATTATTTTTTTCAAATCAGATTAATTATCCTTTAAACCAGCTAATATTTTCCAAATAAGTTTCAAAAAAAGTATATTTTATTTTTGGAAGATAAAGAGAATTATATTGCAATGAAAGAAAACTAGAATCAGTTATTGTAGCAAAAAAAATTAAGATCTAATTCCAATCAATATATTTTCTGTTTGAAAATGAAAGTTTCAAGTAAGCGTTTTCATTTTTTAAAATCCATTTTAAAATTTAATTATCGTGAATTAGTGGCAGTACCTTTATTAATAATATTTGGCTTGTTATACTAAAAAAATTTTTTTTTTTTTTTTTTCAGTTTTTCTTGCAAGCTACTCAGCTTGGTCAAATCCAGGCCGACTATGCTGAAGTGAAGTTACAAAAAAACTCTGCTAAAGAGATTTTATCAAAGAAGGAAGAGGTTCGTTCAGAATCATATTTATTATTGATAAATAATAAAACCATAAATCATGTTCAAGAGAAACATTTTGTAAAACTAGCTTTCTCATAAAAAGAATTATTTTACTGAAAAGTTTCTATTTAAGGAAAAAACAAAAATGACCTAATTTTCTTTCTTGATTTAATACAAAAATCATCTGTAATTGATATTTTTATATTTTAAAAAAATTCTATTTTTAGAGATTATTTTCTTTAAATGAATGTTTAATTTATTTTCTGACTTGACACCACATAAGCAGTTGATTTATTTTGTTACAGCTTACCAACCTTTTGCAGGTTATTTTTTATGGTTTATCAACCTTTTGCAGGCTATTTAAAGCCAGAAAATATTTTGACATTGTAAGAATTTTTTTGAGATTGGAAACAAAGAAAAGAGTACTGGTCTGCTATGTGAGATCTGTCTTCCTATAATGGCAGCGAATGCTGGACAATCTCCTCAAAGATGAAGAAGAGACTCGAAGCAAGAGAAACAAAGAAAAGAATACTGAACTGTTATGTAATATCAGTCCTCCTATATGGCAGTGAATGCTGGACAATCTCCTCAAAGATGAAGAAGAGACTTGAAGCAAGAGAAAGAAAGGAAAGAGTACTGGACTGATATGTAATATCAGTCCTTCTATATGGCAGTAAATGCTGGACAATCTCAAAGATGAAAGAGAGACTCAAGGCAACAGAAATGTGGTTCTACAGAAGGATGCTGAGGATACCATGAACTAAACATGTGAGCAGCGACATGGTTTTAGAGAGGATGCAAACAAAAAGGAAACTTATACTTAACATCAGGAAGAGACAGTTGAAGTTTACGAGGAAGCAGAGCTTGGAGAATTTAGTACTCACAGGATGGATTGAGGGAAAGAGATACTGGAAAGCAGTGCGAGACATACTTGATGGGCTTAAGCTAGTGGACGTCAGAAAGGGAGCTTAGGAGAGATACCAAGAGGATACCAAGAGGAAAAGTGTTAAGAGCGACTCTGGATAGAGGCAAATGAAAGTCCATGATCATCTATATCTTGAAAAGACACGGCACAAAGAAGAATGGTTTATGGATACAGGTTCTATTAATTGACCCACAGCTGGGAGTTGATTCATACCTTTCCCAAAGCTATTTACATATAAATGAATATGTCGAATTATACTGGAATTGGAGCTTTGCTCTCCAATTTCGAATTCCTAGTCATTATCCATTACACCACCTGCACATCCAAGCTTACGGCACTTGGTATTCCCAAACAGTCACCTTGATATCACATGACTTGCTTGTGTCTGTAAAATAGTATAAAGATGGAAAGGAAACCATATTGAATTTTTTTATTATTAAGACATATTTAATAATTACAAATCAAGTTAATAGCTGCTAGTCCCTCCTAACCTAAGTTTTTTTTTTTTAATCATTTCACCCCAAGCAAGGAATTTTACTGCCACTGTTGTGCAGGGGGTTACATAGGAGAAAGTGATGAGAAAGAGGGGTTAGTTGTAGGAAATGTCAGGAGGAGGGTAATAGACAGATGAGAATATTGAGAATGGGGGTGGAGTGGATGGAGAAAAGAGCTTGAGAGAATGGATGCAAGTTAGTGAGATAGGAGATGTCCATTGACCCTACATTTAAATTCCTGGAGATTGTAGCTGTTGGGGAAGCAAGTATATGGAAGGGAATTCCAGAAGTGGGAAGTGCGTGAAAAGAAGTCGTTAGAAATTGCAGTTACATTTTATCGGTTTCACTGTAAAAGGGTAGGACCTAGTTGATAATCTAGTAGCTCATGTAGATTCATACCGAGGGGTCACCAGTGAGCTAAGTTCATTGAAACCATGAAAGTATTTATAGAAGAGGCACAGGGAAGCCATGTCACATTGGTGAGAGAGCAACTGCAGCTGAGCTGCCAAGTTGGTATCAATCACATTACAGATTCTCCATTGGATTTTGTCAAGAAACCCGAGGTGAATAGCAGGGGTACCTGACCAGATGAATCCTAATTGTTATATGTTTTTTTTTTATTACCAATTTTTGAAGTAGTTGTTGAGCCAAACACATGTCAAAGTGTCAGAGAAACGTCTCAGGCATTTGGTGTAAGCACGGCAAAACTCTCAAACTATTTGCAGAGTATTGGCAAGGTGAAAAAGCTCGATAAATGGGTTCCTTATGATCTCAAGGAAAATCAAAAACTTGAAGTGTACTCAGTGCTCTGCATAACACCAATGAACCCTTTCCTGACTGAATAATCACTTGTAATGAAAAGTGGTTCCTTTATGATAACCTGTAAACAATCAGGTCAATGGCTTGATGATGTTGAGCCCCGAAACATTTCCCAAAGCTAAAGTTGCATCTGCAAAAGTTTATGGTGACTGCCTGCTGATCTACAGTTGGTGTTATCCGCTACAGCTTTCCGGAAGCCAATCAGATCATTAATGCAGAGCTTTACCACAATCAAATTACTGAAAAGCATGCACGCCTGCAAAAAATGAGACATGCATTGGTGAATCGATATGGTCCAATTCTGCTCCACGATAATGCGCAGAAGCATGTTCCAAGAATGACATCATAAAAACTCACAGACTTGGGATAAGAGAGTTTACCAATTCCTCCATATTCTCCTGATCTTTCTTTTATTCCCTGATTATTTATTTTTAATCATTTCACCCCAAGCAAGGCATTCCACTGCCACTATTGCTCAGGGGGTTACATAGGAGGAAAAGGTGAGAAAGATTATAGGAGGTGTGAGGAAGTGGGTAAGAGAAGGATGACTGTGGGTATAAAGCGAGGGATCAGTTTATATATTGATTGTAATGTAGAATTGATCCCCAACTTTATATCCACATTATAATAGTATAAAAAATTTTTTTTTTTTTTAATCCTTTCACCCCAAGCAAGGTATTCCACTGCCACTATTGTGCAGGTGGTTACATAGGAGAAATGTCAGAAGGAGGGTGGATATCAAGGATGAGGGTTAGGTAGATGGGAAGAGTGTTTGAGAGAATGGATGCGAGTTAGTGTGTTAGGAGGCGTCTATTGACCTTACATTTAAACTCCTGGAGATTGTAGCTTTCGGGGAAGCAAGTATGTGGAAGGGGATTCCACAGGTGGGAAGTGCGAGAAAAGAAGCTCTTATCATTTTTTAAAGCTCTTAAGCACATTTTTAAATGGCAAAACATTTAAATCCAAACCAGAGGTGGAATCAGCTTTCAAAGATTTTGTTGTATCACATCCAATAACTTTTTATCAACAAAATAAATAATCTCATCAATCAATGACTGAGGTGCATAGATGTTCAAGGATCATATTTTGACTAATTTCAGCATTGCTACATTAAATTTTACAAGAATAAAATTATGTTTCTGAAATCGGCCATTATTTTTGTAACAAGCTAATATTTATCTTTTTGCATAGTATCATACTTATCGTTTGACACACCATCGTATTTATCTTCTGACATAGTATCATATTTATCTTTTGGCACGGCATTGTATTTATCTTTTGGCACAGCATTGTATTTATCTTTTGGCACAGCATTGTATTTATCTTTCCAGTAAGAATTTAAAGACTGTTAAAGTTTATTTGATTCAGTGAGAAGAAAAATGACTCATCTTTCATGTTTTCTTTTTCTTATTCTTTTGCACTCAGTAACCACGCCCCTGGTATCTTAGTAGCTTTATTGCCTTGCTTGGGGTGAAATAAAAAACATTATTAAGGAGCAGAAACAATAAAAGAAGAGTAATCAAGAAGACATCAGATAATGGTTGACATTGCATTTAAATTTTTGAAGATCAAAATTGGCTTTGAATCATGAAGCCAGAAGAGTTCCACAGATGAAAAGTGCATGAAAGGAAAATGTTAACAGAGAACTTACAGTTTCATCTATCCAATCCATATATGAAATGGTGAGACCTTGTTCCCAAGTATGGGACACCCAGTGAGAATCAAACTCACTACTCAATTGTAATGATTCTAGTGAAACAAGCTTGGTAACCATTACACTACCTCAAAGTGCCAATGGTGATTTTCTGAGCACAGTTTAGATGTGGCACAAGGCCGTAAGTATGGGACACCCAGTGAGGATCGAACTCACTACTCAATTGTAATGATTCAAGCAAGACAAGCTTGCTAACCATTACACGACGCCGAAACTTTATATAGTCTTAAAACTCTCGTGCAGTTTTGCTTTTTTGGATTGTTGCTTTGTTGATGTCTGTTATATCTGGTGACCACCCTTTTTCTTTGTTGATTTTTATCTACGGATGGATGTATCTGACAACTACATCATTACGAGGTCATCATCTTTCAAGCCAGTTCTCACCTTTTGTTGACCTTACCTACGGCCAGATGTATTTGTAAGTTACTTCCTCCATTCAAAGTATTATATTGCAACGATAAGTAGGCCGGAAATGTTTTGTTCTGTTTTTACTGCATAAGTTCATATTGGGGTCTGTTATATTTAATAATCTGGCCCAGTGAATTATTTATTCTGGCTTTGTGATCATTCAGATGTGCGTTGTGGCACAGCGGATATTGGCTGGGAACGAGAAATCAGGGAACCAAGTTTGAATTCATTGCATTCACTTACACACAAATACCTTTGGGAAAGGTATTAATCTTTCTCTTCCCTCCAGTTATGGGTTAAATAACAGGACAGATTGGGTTCTATAGCCTTGGTCGGCAACCAGTCTACTGCAGAAAGTAATGGCAACCTACTGCAGGATAACCTTCTGCTCAGTCAGTCATGTCTCTTTGGAGACATGATTGCCCAAGTGTGTATCACGTATGGCACTTAACTGACTGGAAACATGATTAAGGCTTCTACTGGGCATAAAGTGGGGGAGCAATTTTATATTGTTATGAAGTAATAAACTGATCCCCCATTAATTGCTACTTAATAATATAATACATCTCTTCCCCTTCTAGCTATTAGTCAAATAATAGGACAGATTGGGTTCTATAACCTTGGCTGACAACCAGTCTACCACAGAAAATAATGGCAACCTACTGCAGGATAATCTTCTGCCAAGTCAGTCATGTGTTTTTGGAGACATGATCACCCAAGTGTCTATCATATATGGCACTTAACTGACTGACTGAATATAATAGTTGGAAACATAAGTAAAGCTTCTACTTACTGGTTATAAAGTGGGTGATCAGTTTTCTATTGTTTTGAAATAATGAAATGATCCCCCATTAATTACTACTTATTAATATAATAATATAATATAATCCATCTCAAATAACAGGACAGATTGGGTTCTATAGCCTTGGCTGGCAACCAGTCTACCACAGAAAGCAATGGCAATCTAATGTGGGTTAATCTTCTGTCATGTCTCTTTTGAGACATGATCGTCCAAAACGTGTATCTTGAAACTGATGCTTGCTTGCTTGATTGGTTTTGTTCAGCGGCATGACAATATTCCATGGGCCGCTTAATACCGAAATCTTAACTGACTGACTAATCATTCAGATCAGGTGATAAGACTTGATTTTTTTTATCTGTCGTTACTTAAAAGATTACTTATCAACTGTCTCGCTTTCTTTGCAGTCTTTTCCTGCTCTCGAATCAGAAGTTAAAGAATGGGAAAAAAAGTACAAAGCTTTTTCTGCCTTGGAAAATCAGAAAGAAAAGATTAAGAACCTCAAGTCGGAGATGGCATGGTCTTTGGTGATAGAAAAAGAAGCAGTAAGTTGGTTTTCTAAGAAATAATCTGCTGATATGGCGTTTTTTTTTTATTTTAAAATATTAAACCTCATTTGAGGACAGCATAAAAAACTGTAAACAATAATGGGGATAAATCATTATATAAAACCATTATTATACATAGGTAGTGAGGACATATTGATTCATCAATAAAATGACCTTCCAAATATTGCCCGGTTAGAAGAAAAATTCTTGTGATTTGTAAATGAATTTAATATTCTAAAACCTGAGGACACTGGGTTAAAATGGGTTAAAACTGATATAAAAATCGTGTTTGAATGAAGAGACAAGTCTTCTGACACTTAACCCATTTTAACCCAGTGTCCTCATTTGAGGACAACATAAAAAAACTGTAAAAAATAATGGGCATAAATCATTATATAAAACCATTATTATATATAGGTAGTGAGGACATATTGATTCATCAATAAAATTACCTTTCAAATATTGCCTGGTTGCAAGAAAAATTCTTGTGGTTTGTAAATGAATTTAATATTTTAAAACCTGAGGACACTGGGTTAAAATGGGTTAATATTGTGTTCAATATTAGTATCAACAGACAAAAATTATAAGATAGTGATGGAAGTTGAGATGCCAGGTTAGGACAAATAATATTGCTGGTTTTTCTTTGGATTTTATGAAGAATCTCTGAATAAGTAGCATGATCAGTAGACCATATGTGGCAGCAATGGGAAAATAACTTATAGATATGTAAGATAGATTCTGGAGAGAAAAACTCTCTTTCACAAAAGATCGAACCAACTTTCTTAGTTGCTTTCCCAGCAATGAATTCAATGTCAACCATTTTAACCCATTTTAATCCAGTGTCCTCAAACGAGGACAGCATAAAAAAAATGTAAAAAATAATGGATATAAATCATTATATAAAACCATTATTATACATAGGTAGTGAGGACATATTGATTCATCAATAAAATGACCTTCCAAATATTGCCTGGTTGGAAGAAAAATTCTTGTGATTTGTAAATGAATTTAATGTTCTAAAACCTGAAGACACTGGGTTAAAATGGGTTGAGGAGTGAGAAGACTAAAAGAACAGGAATTAAGAAGACAAAAGATAACGATCGACATTACATTTAAATTTTTGAAGATCAAAGTTCACTTAAAGCAAGAAGGTGAATGAGAGTTTCACAAGCAAGAGGGGGAACTGTTAGCATAGGACTTATAATATGAGAAGAGAACACAATTAAGGAGAGAGAACAATAAAAGAATAGGAGTTAAGATATTAGTGGTGTCCTAGTCTTTTCCTGTAATTCTTAGTGTCTGTTTAGGCCCATTTAAATATGTCATTCTTAACCCAGTGTCCTCGTTTGTGGACAGCATAAAAAACTGTAAAAAAATAATGGGCATAAATCATTATATAAAACCATTATTATATATAGGTAGTGAGGACATATTGATTCATCAATAAAATGACCTTCCAAATATTGCCCGGGTGGAAGAAAAATTCTTGTGATTTGTAAATGAATTTAATATTCTAAAACCTGAAGACGATGGGTTGAAATGGGTTAATATTTTGTATTTTTTTGCTTCTTTTTAGCTTGCTATCATTTGGTTTAATGAAACCATTACACATGCATAAGATGGTGTAATAGACTTAAGATAATATTGTACAGTAAAGATGATATAAAATAAAGTCATTCAATAAAGTAATTCAATAAAGTCATTCAATAAAGTCATTCAATAAAGTCATTCAATATTATTGAATGGTTAAAATAGCAGTTCATGAATTTATATTATCTTGCTGTGTTTCTAAAAAAAAAATAAATAACAAAAATATTTGTGTCTTAAAAAAAAAAGAAAGATGTGCCTCTACTTGTGAGATGAGGTATTGTTTACATTATTCGAATGGTTGTCTTCATCTTTATTGACATGTTTACGATGTGGAATGAGAATTATATATCCCAGTGGTTGAAATAAAAGGTACAGTTAAAAATTCCTAGTACCTGAAGAAGGCCGGTGCATACAACGGCTGAAACATCGTAAACATGGCAATAAAGATGAGGACAACAGTCTGAATAATGTAAATGAAAGATTTGTTGCTTTGACTGATATTTTCGTTTTTTCATACAATGCATTTTGGAATGCAGATAAAGGAACTGTTTATTGTAAATTCATGATATTACAAAGGAAAAATAGTTAAATAAAATAGGTATACTGTATAAATTGAAACCATTTACTTGAACATTATTTTTTATCGATACTTTTTGTGGATAGGGTTCACAGGTTCGAATCCTGCCGAATGACACACATTTTCATAATAAAAATTTATCATAAATAATCAGGCTAGTAGATATAAATATATAATACTGTTTGATTAAAATCAGAATATCTACTTAAATACGAGTATCGATAAAAAATAATGTTCAGACAAATCATTTCAAATTGTCGGTTGTTTACAACCAAGTTTCGTTAATCTTTGTAACATGTTTACATTTGTTGACATTATGATGTGCATTGTGGTGCAGTGGATATCGACTCGGAACGACAAATCGGGGTGCCGAGTTCGAATTCCAGTTGAATTCCGCGCATTCACTTACGCACAAATACCCTTGGGAAAGGTATTAATCTGTCTCTTCCCTCCAGTTATGGGTTAAATAATAGGACAGATTAGGTTCTATAGCCTTGTTCGGCAACCAGTCTACCGCAGAAAGCAATGGCAACCTACTGCAGGATAATCTTCTGCCCAGTCAGTCATGTCTCTTTCGAGACATGATTGCCCAAAGCATGTATCACGTATGGCACTTAACTGACTGACTGACGATACATTTCAGAGCAGATATGGTTATTACGATAGATCAAAAACTGTGTTATATAGGCTTGATTAAAACCTTGTTTAGGTTAAAGGTCATTTGTGGTTGAGAGGTCTAAGACATGCCAGATCACATGGTAGCTTCCCCTATGTGGATAGGGGTCGCAGGTTCAAATCCTGCCAAATAGCACACATTTTCGTAATAAAAATTTATCGTAAATAATCAGGCCAGTAGATATAAATATATAATACTGTTTAATTAAAAACAGAATATCTACTTAAATATGAGTATCAATCAAAAATAATGTTCAAACAAATCATTTCAAATTGTCGGTTGTTTATAACCAAGTTTCGTTAATCTTCGTAACTGTATAAATTGTAAATATTTTAGGAGCATTCTTTTGAACTTGGCACAAATGGACAACCTAATATTTTTTTTGGAGAAGGACAACTCTTCAAAATCTGGCTACCTGAAGTTGTATAAAAGATTGGGTGCGAAAATAAGTGCAATAGATTTTAATAGCTACAGTTAGTTACTGAATAGTTCTTTCACTCCTGTCACAGCCTGTGCAGATTGAGTCTCCTGTGCATGGCACAGGCAATCTTATGTCACTTATGCTGGGGCAGGGGTCTACTCCCCACCCCCGGATTTCACTATTAGGTAGCAGCTGGGGGAAAGAGCCTTTTACATATGCTGCTGCTTTGAAGAAGCAGTTTGGTAGGCTTACTTGCTTTTTGGGGGGGTTCCTGTCACGATCTGCTGACCGTCCTTGTCATCACTGTCACTCAATTGGTTAGAGTTAACATCAGTTGAATGGTCATCTTTGTTCTTTGTTACAGGGAGGTACATCTCATTGTCACTCAAACCCTGTGATTTTGTCGTGTACAGAAGTGCTCGTTGTAAGGAAATTGATTGAGGTCTTTCACATGGCACAGCATTCCATCACATAAACTGCCTTGGGGCTCACAAACCCTTCCCTGTCCTCCATTTACATATACATCTGTCTCGCGAAGTCCTTACTAGTACAACGTCATCTTTCTTATGCATATCCTACTCGGGCTCCAGCAGAGGGATTCTGTCGAAATCTTACACTTGGACTTCATACTGGTACAAACCATTAGCCAGAGCAGTTACACTGTGGATGCCATCTTTTTGCATATAATTGTACCCATAAACTGTTTCCTGGAGAGAGCATTGCGAGCATTGCTTTCTCACAACAATCCGCTTTATGGATCTGTGCAGTCATTCAACAATGCCATTTCCAGATATCGCATATGTGCATTAGAAACGCAGACTGCCTCCCCACCTCAAGAAATGTTCTAAAGCTCCTGCTGTTAACCACCCTATCATTATCCGTCAAGATCTGTAGGCAGGTGCCTCACAAAAAAGAGGTCCCGAGTATGACCGTAAACTGCATCCTGTCAAAATCTCACACTTGGATTTCATACTGGTACAATGTATATGCCAATAGTGGATGTTATGCTTATCAAATTAAATCAGAACAAAGTGGACAGAATCACCAGAATCCTGTAGAGGAGGCTGGAAGTAGTGCAGAATGAGATAGAACCTGTGCTACGGGCATGTTCCATGATTTGTAGTGGTATAGAACCGAGTCAGATATTGTAATATAAATAAATTGATGTGCGTGCAGTGGATATCAAGTCAGAACAACAAATCGGGGTGCCGAGTTCAAATTTCAGTTGAATTCTTTGCATTCACTTATGCACAAATACCCTTGGGAAAGGTATTAATCCGTCTCTTCCCTCCAGTTATGAGTCAAATAACCTTGGCTGACAACCAGTATACCACAGAAGGCAACATTATTGTTAATGTTCCTACAGCAATTTCCTTGAAGTATTCCACATACAGGTTTATTCCTGATTTTATTGCCAAAAAAAACAGCCACAAATAAAGAAAAAGTGATCTATCACCAAAACAATGTACTGCATCACAAGTCAATTGCAATGATGTTAGTCGCATGCACCATGTGTGGGTTGAGCCAGCTTCCTCTCCGACGGAGAAAGTTCCAATGGGATTTATTTAAGGGCAGGGTCCCAAGTCCTACCCTGTTATTTAACCCATAACTGGAGGGAAGCGCATAAGTGAATGCTGGGCATTCAACTGGAATTCGAAATCACGGATTTCTCTTTCTGAGCACCACAATGCACATCCATCAATAAACGCTTACAGCACCTGGTATTCCAAAGTGGTCACCCATCTAAGTACTGACCAGGCTCAACGTTGCTTAACTTCGGTGATCAAGCGAGAACCGGTGTATTCAATGTGATATGACTGTAAGTCATATCAATGCTTACAATTACAACGGTGGCAAAACTACATGAATTGCATTTCAAATTGCTTCTACATCCACTCTATTCGCCAGATCTGGCCCCCAACACCTACTGGCTGTTTGCAGACTTCGAAAGAATGCTCCAGGGAAAGAGATTTGGTTCCAAGGAAGAAGTGATACTGAGGCATATTTTGAGGTCAAAGACAAATCGTTCTACAAAAAAGGCTTTGACTTGTTAGAGAAGTGTTGGAATCAGTGTATCACCCTAGAGAGAGACTATGTTGATGAATAAAGTCGAATTTTGTCTGAGAGTTGTTTTATTAGTTAGACCTGGGATTTATTATGCGATATGTTATTGTCAGGTCATGCATGCACTGTTAGGCACCCTCTGGTTGCTTTGAAACTTGCATTAAACTTTTATGTCATAACATATTGCTAAACAAATTACTCTTGTAGCCTGTTATTACTGAATTGAGTTTGATTCTCGGGTTTGCTCTATTTGGCTTTCATAGAAGTGGAAAAAAACAACCAATGAAACTATATATAAATGTTCTTTTTATATAACATATTGGCGGGGTGACATTTTAACAGTGGATACTTGATAAGAATTTCGAACCCTATATCATCGTGTAATGTGATAGGTCCCAACCTGGCAGCTCGGTTCCATCCACTTTCTCATCGTTGGGATGTGGCTTCTCTCTGTCTCTTCTATAAATATTTTCATGACTTCTGTTCTGACGAACTTGGGTCACTGGTACCCCCTCCACAAGAATTTACTCGGGCAACCAGACTGGCAACAAGGTCTCAATCTTTTATCAACCAAATGCAGACAACAATTCTATTTCAGCAGCTTCTTTTCTTGCGCTTCCCACCTGTGGAACTCCCGTCCATACACTTGCTTTCCTGATGGCTATAACCTCCAAAAATTTAAATGCAAAGTCAATTCCCATCTCTTATCCACTTGACTCCAGCCCTTTCTACATCTCCCCATGTATCTTGTTCCTTTCCTTTCTCTCGACCTTCGCAACTGACTTCACTCCTGTGTTCACATCCTTCTCTTTCCCTTTCTCTTCACTCTGCTTCTGCCTAATACTTCAACTCTCTTATGTAACTCCAGCCCTTTCTACATCACCCCGTGTATCTTGTTCTTTTCTTTTCTCTCTACCTTCATAACGGTCTTCACTCCTCTGTTCACATCCTTCTATTGCCCTTTCTCTTTCACCCCCTGTAGCTGGTTTGTCTTTCTCTTCACTCTCCTTCTGCCTAATACTTCAACTCTCTTATGTAACTCCAGCCCTTTCTACATCACCCTGGGTATCTTGTTCTTTTTCTTTCTCTCTACCTTCGCAACTGCCTCCACTCCTGTGTTCACATCCTTCTCTTGCCCTTTCTCTTTCACCCCCTGTAGCTGGTTTGTCTTTCTCTTCACTCTCCTCCTGCCTAATACTTCAACTCTCTTATGTAACTCCAGCCCTTTCTACATCACCCCGTGTATCTTGTTCTTTTTCTTTTCGCTCTACCTTCGTAACTGTCTTCACTCCTCTGTTCACATCCTTCTCTTGCCCTTTCTCTTTCACCCCCTGTAGCTGGTTCGTCTTTGTCTTCACTCTCCTCCTGCCTAATACTTCAACTCTCTTATGTAACTCCAGCCCTTTCTACATCACCCCGTGTATCTTGTTCTTTTTCTTTTCTCTCTACCTTCGTAACTGTCTTCACTCCTGTGTTCACATCCTTCTATTGCCCTTTCTCTTTCATCCCCTGTAGCTGGTTCGTCTTTGTCTTCACTCTCCTCCTGCCTAATACTTCAACTCTCTTATGTAACTCCAACCCTTTCTACATCACCCCGTATATCTTGTTCTTTTTCTTTCTCTCTACCTTCGTAACTGTCTTCACTCCTCTGTTCACATCCTTCTCTTGCCCTTTCTCTTTCACCCCCTGTAGCTGGTTTGTCTTTCTCTTCACTCTCCTCCTGCCTAATACTTCAACTCTCTTATGTAACTCCAGCCCTTTCTACATCACCCCGTGTATCTTGTTCTTTTCCTTTCTCTCTACCTTCGTAACTGTCTTCACTCCTCTGTTCACATCCTTCTCTTGCCCTTTCTCTTTCATTCCCTCCTCCTGCCTAATACTTCAACTCTCTTCTGTAACCCCCTGCACATCAGTGGCGTTAACACTTTGCTTGGGGTGAAATGATTAAAAAAAAAAAATTAAAGTAGGCAAAACAAATTTCTGAATATTTGATTCCTACATTTATTGCTTCTCGTTAAACCAAGTGAAGGCAGCAATTGATAAAAAGCATTCCAAATTTGATAATAGAAATGGTGTAATAGATATCAACTCAGAATGGGAAAATTGATAGAGCCAAGTTCAAATTCCAGTTGAATACATTGCATTCACTTATGCGCAAATACCCTTGGGGCAGGTATGGATCCTTCTCTTCTTCCTCCAGCTATGGGTTAAATAATAGGACAAGGTGTTCTATAACCTTGGTTGGCAACCAGTCTACTGCAGAAAGAAATGTCAACTTACTGCAGAACAAACATCTTCTGGCTTGTCAGTCATGAATCAAAAAAGAAGCTGTGGAGAGACGTGTTCGCCCAAGTGTGTATCACGTATGGCACTTAACTGACTAACATTTATTTGATTCTTTACATGATTCTCTTTATGAAAGATTTTTATTGTCTTTTATTTTTTGTTTATTTACCTGAACAAAATTTTTGGATTACCAAATATGAAAAAAATTTGCAATTGTTTTATATAATTTTTTGTATATTTTCAGTCTTTGCAGCCTCATTTGAATGCGAAAAAGGCCGAAGAAGCTCGAATGCCAAAATTTGAACGTATGGTTGTGGAAAGCACGGTGAGTTCACGATTGATTGAGGCAAGAACAATTATCTCCCCTTAATTTAAAAAGAGTTAGAGATTTTATTTCCCCTTAATCATCCGTTTAATTCTTTAGGGCACCAAAACGTTTAATATTGAGCAAATGGCAAGCCAAATTTTCATAATTGGTCAAGTAACGACAAGGGATGTCTGGTTTTAGTCATATTTGTACAAATTACAAACATTTGTCCATATTTCTCAGATGAGGTAGTATTTTTATTATTCGGACTATTGTCCTCATCTTTCTTGCCATTTGTACGAAAAGTTTCCGCCGTTGTATGCTCCAGCCTTCTTCAGGTGCTAGGAATTGTATTAAAGGATTCGGTTTGAAATTCCTAGCATCTGAAGAAGGCATACAACAGCTGAGACGTTATACAAGTGGCAACGAAGATGAGGACAGTAAATACTGGAATTACAAGCAGTTTTATTTGCTTACTGAAAATAAAACATTTTTGCACATTTTAATTTTCGAAATGTCCAAATTTATTTTTTTGATATTGACCTTTCATTTTAATTTTTCAAAATAAAGCATTTTTGCTTTTATCTTATAAAAGCCAGAAGAAAAACTCAAGAATATTAAATTTTTTTTTTTTTAATAATCATATCACCCCAGGCATTTTACTGCCACTGTTTTGCAGGGGGTTACATAGGAGGAAAGTTATAAGAAAGAGTGACAGGTTATATGGGGTGTCAGGAAGTGGGTAAGAGAAGGGTGAGAATACTGATGAGAGTGGAGAGGATGGAGACGGGATCATGAGAGAGAGAGGATGCAGGTTTTGTTGTTTTTTTTTTTTTGTTGTTTTTTTTTTATCATATCACCCCGAGCAAGGCAGTAACGCCATTGATGTGCAGGGGGCTACATAGGAGTGAAGAGATTGGAAAAGAGAAAACCGGAAACCACATCCTAAACAGGGAACATGGGATGAGCCTCTTCACCTATTCAATAGACGTGGGTGGAGTGTGAACCGGGCAATAGTTTAGTCTATCTACTCCAATTGTCTTTGGTCGCAAAAAATTGTCTGATTGCTATAACTGGGTTCCCCTTCTTGTGTGGCATGGTGTAGAATTCTTTTGCCAGACACAGGGTCTTCCACCAGCCACACTCTTGACCCAGAGAAGCACTACTTCTTCAAAGCACTTTATGTAAACCTGCATGTTGGGTCTGGGGCTCTATGGGAAGAAGAACGGAGACATAAGGTCGCTATCACCATCAGACTCATTCAACTTTTTCCGAATCTGTTGCATTATCCTTAGACACTCAAACACTCTGAAATATTCGTATTGGAGATTCCGGTGCGAATGCCAAGCATTACAGCAGGCAGTTTCCAAATTTCTGGTGGGGTGCTCTTTTACGTACGGACGGTGCTCAACTGACCTTACTATACTCTGCAGTCGCACATGCGCAAAATTAATATAAAATAAAGACAATTTACCCATCGCACCCTCTGTGTGTATATATACACACCACCGGCCACAACCATTAGGCCACCCCAGTTTTTTTTTTAAAGAAATGATGTATTTTTAAGTGGATAATTCTAAATGAAAACAAAATGGTTCCTTTGTTATTATTTTACAAGATAAGGAAACAAAGATGAACTTGTCCAAATCACCCTAAATATTCTTCATTCTTTCATTGAAACTGCAATATAGGTACTTATTAAATATTTATAAATTCATTTGATGCACATGTTATTGTGCAGTATTAACAAAAGAACCGTTCTTTTTTCATTTACAATTATTCACTTGGCAATAAATACTAAAAATAGTATGAAATACATAATTTTTTTAAAACACTAGGGTGGCCCAACACCTATGGCCAGTAGAGTGTGTGTGTGTGTATATATATATATATATGTATATATATATATATATAGTATAATGATGATCCATGTATACTGTCTTAATATGTATAGGAAAAACTACTAAAAAGTTGCAAGTTCAAAAATGTATTCCTTGACAGTATTTATTATATATATATATATATATATATATAAAATAATAGAAAGAAATAAATACTGTCAAAAAATACATCCCCAAACCCACAACTTCCCAGTAGTTCCTTCTATATATATATATATATATATATATAAATATATAACATACAGATTTTCAATAACAAAAGAACACCATACGACGAAGCACTAAAGAAATGTGGATACAAACAACAACTACAATATACACCTCCGCAACAAAAAAGCAAAAACAGAAAAAGAAATATCATCTGGTTCAATCCACCATACAACAAAGCCGTCAAAACAAACATAGGTAAGACATTGCTGAATTTATTAGAAAAACACTTCCCGGTGACAAACCAATTAGCAAAAATATTCAACAAAAACATCAAAATTAGTTACAGCTGCACAAAAAATATCACACAAATAATAAAAAGCCACAACAAAAAATTAGCAAACTACAATAATGCAATCGAAAAAGCTCAATGCAACTGCAGAAACGGAACTACATGTCCACTCCAGAGAAATTGCCAGCAAACAAACATAGTATATAAAGCCAAGGTAAGTGCAAACAACAACACAATGTACTACATCGGTGCCACTGAGGGACCATTTAAGAAAAGAAATAACAACCACAATCTTTCAATCTCCAACAGAAAATACTTGAACAGCACTACACTATCAACATACGTATGGCGTCTAAAAGACAGAAATATTTCACCAACAATAAGCTGGGAAATACTGAAAAAAGCACCTGCTTACAACAACATTACAAAAAAATGCCTACTTTGCCTACATGAGAAAGTAGCAATTATATCTCATAACCCTCAAAAGAACTTACTAAACACAAGATCAGAACTAATTTCCAAATGCAGACATGAAAATAAATACCTATTATCACAATTTGTACCAAACGGGTA
Organism: Ascarosepion bandense; assembly: GCA_037127315.1. Taxonomy (NCBI): domain Eukaryota; kingdom Metazoa; phylum Mollusca; class Cephalopoda; order Sepiida; family Sepiidae; genus Ascarosepion; species Ascarosepion bandense. The sequence continues at coordinate 599,749 of JBBBDQ010001083.1, read as the reverse complement.
AAAAAAAAAAATCACACATCTCTGCCATAGTAAAATTAATAATTAATAAACACTAACAAGCATTACAAATTAGAATTTCCACCATGCAAATATACGCAACCACAAAAAATAATAAAACAAGCCAATAACCGACTTTAAAACAAAAAAATAACAATACAGCCTTAAATAAAATAATAGTGATTCTTACCTACCATAGTTTCACACAGAACCCATCAAAAGTACATATGTACGTACGAGAAATCGACAACTATTCGCGCGTTGACATCGCTACACACCATTCAAATATGCCAACCGAATGAGTGTGTATGTGTGCAACGGCACACATATACATATATATACCGAACCCCGCACGATTCGCATGTGTATGTTTATGCAAGCCTAAGTGACCGAACGCGCGTACGTGTATGTGTGTGTCCTTGCACGCGTTGATGGGTGTACAGATGTATACATATATATGTCTGCATCTGTCGTGACAACCGATTTTTTCCCCCACTTCCACAAAAATACACGAATATAACCAATTTTTAAAAAAAAAATTAATCAGTTTGTCTGACGATCGCAAAAGCCTGAAACCCAGGGTTACAAACTCACACCTCTCTCTCTCTCTCTCTCTCTCTCTATATATATATATATATATATATACGAGCACACATACACACACACACACAAAATCCGCGAGGTAATCTATTCAAATATTTCCAACACAGATAATTTTGAAATGGAAATTGTGGAAACGTGTCCGATAAAAATGCATCATTCAGTTTATTTTTGGAGGGGGAGCATGCTTTTCAAAATAGGGTAATAATTTTCCGGAAAGTTTGACTGAGTGATTCAAGCTGATATTATCAAAATAATCGGTTGGGTTGTCTACAGCGTGTGAAATGGTGTAAAATAAAAGGCAGCGCAAACAGTGCATTTGAAAAACAAACCAACATGGTGAGAAACAGAAACGAGACTTTTGAGTTGTCTAGATAATTAAAGAAAAAAAAAACTGAAATATTTTCTGACAAATTCGTGTTTAAAATCTACGCATAACATTGGACATAGACACTTGTGGTTTTTACGCCGTAAGAGATCACCAGATCCTAAACTCTTTATTACCGATATTTCACACTCTTCCCAAAATAGATCTATCACCTAAATGGTTATATGCATAGGCAGCATATATTTATTTAAACAACCAGCAGCACAACCCGGCACTGCTCGGGTGTAATGAAAGCCTCCAAACCAATCCATGGTCCTGGAGTCCAGACCCTTTGAACGCTAGCACAAAAGACCAAAAAGCAGTAGTTGCTTCCAGCTAAAGCGAAACCGCAAATTGTAGTGAGATAGGAGATGACTATTGACTTTACATTTAAATTCTTGATTGTAGCTGTTGGGGAAGCAAGTAAATGGAAGGGAATTCCACAGGCAGGAAGTGCAAGAAAAGAAGCTACTGGAGTAGAATTTGCATTTACAATTTATTGGTTTCACAGTAAAAGGGTGAGACCTAGCTGCTAATCTTGTGGCTCGAGTAAATTCATGTATGGGGGGCACCAGTGAGCTAAGTTCATCGGAGCAGAAGAAAATATTTGTAGAAGAGACAAAAGTAGGCCATATTGCGCCGGTGAGAAAGTGACAGTTTCTTAGCTGCCAAGTCAGGATCTATTACATTACAGATTCTGCATTGGATTTTGTCAAGGACCCCTAGGTGGATAACAGGGGGAGTTGAACAGATATGGCAGCAGTATTCAATGCATGAGTGGATGGTAGATTTATATATGTGAACGATCGTTTTAGGCGAAAAAAAACTTCCTGGCCCTACACAGAGAACCGATAAATCCAGCTTAGTTTTTCATACAACGTTATAGTAAATCAATCATGTGCAATTAATATTTTTGCTTGTGCATATTCAACAACTTAATTCTTTGCAAAAATTTTTGAATAAAGCCATTCTTGAAGTTTCCGAGGAAGATGCCATCATAAGAACTGAAGAAAACTTGAAAAAGATAAAAACAAGAGCAACAACTCGTCCCAAAAAAAACAAAAACGAAAATGGAGGATTGATTTACTATAACGTGGTATGAGAAAGTGAGCCCCTCCCAAAAAATTGTTTAAGTATTGAAATTTTATAAAAAAAATTTTTCACAATCGGAAACTTTATATAATAATCAATAAGACTGCGCTGAAAAAAGTTTAAAAAAAAAAAATGAAAAACAACAAATTTAAAGGTGGTGGTACTCTCCTTCAGGTCCACCAATTTTGCTTGTTCAAAAATTAATAAAATTCATTACTTAGTTAATATTTCAAATTATTTGAAATAACATCTGATTGAAAATCCAAGAATTTTTTTAAAATTATTTCTCCTATAGAAAAATTTATAAAGTTATAATTATACTATAAAAATATAGATTAACTACATATTGAACAGGTGAAGAGGCTCATCCATTTGTTCCCTGTTTAGGATGTGGTTTCCGGCTTTCTCTTTTCCAATCTTTTCACTCTTTTCTTTTTTTCTTTTCAGTTGGAGTAGATAGACTAAACTATCACCCAGTTCACACTCTACCCACGTCTATTGAACAGGTTAAGATGCTCATCCCTTGTTCCCTGTTTAGGATGTGGTTTCCGGCTTTCTCTTTTCCAATCTTTTCACTCTTTTCTTTTTTTCTTTTCAGTTGGAGTAGATAGACTAAACTATTGCCCGGTTCACACTCTACCCACGTCTATTGAACAGGTGAAGAGGCTCAACCCTTGTTCCCTGTTTAGGATGTGGTTTCCGGCTTTCTCTTTTCCAATCTTTTCACTCTTACGTAGCCCTGCACACCAGTGGCATTACCACCTTGCTTGAGGTGATATGATTAAAAAGAAAAAATATTTACTGTTTTTTTTCCGTCTCTCTTATATTTGAAATGCAGTCATAATTCTTGTATTTTGTGTTCATCAGACTTATTTCCTTTTTTTCAAATGTTATTCAGGCTAAATTAAAAAGAGCCAAAGCAAAGATGGATGAGATGAGCAAAGAGTCAGAGAGTCTTGAAACTGATGAAAAGGTCCTCCTTCCTGAGCTGAAATCAGGCAAGCAACAATTACTCAACTGCAAGAATAAACTCAGAGCTAAACAAGTAAGTCATACAAATTGAAAACAACGACAGAGATTCTAGATAACAATTGATAACACTTGACAGATATTCTAGATAACAATTGATAACAACGACAGATATTCTAGATAACAATTGATAACAACGACAGATATTCTAGATAACAATTGATAACAACAACAGAGATTCTAGATAACAATTGATAACGACAGATTCTAGATAATAATTGATAACACTTGACAGATATTCTAGATAACAATTGATAACAACGACAGATATTCTAGATAACAATTGATAACAACGACAGATATTCTAGATAACAATTGATAACAACAACAGAGATTCTAGATAACAATTGATAACAACGACAGATATTCTAGATAACAATTGATAACAACGACAGATATTCTAGATAACAATTGATAACGACAGAGATTTTAGATAATAATTGATAACAATTGACAGAGATTCTAGATAACAATTGATAACAACAACAGAGATTCTAGATTTAATTTCTAAACAATAATATTGTATAGAGCAAGGAAGTAAAAGAATGATAACAGTTTACACAATATTTTGCTACTTTACAAATATTGCTGTCAATTTAACTCCAGTCAGTTAAGTGCCATACATGATACACACTTGACGATCATGTCTCTCCACAACTTCCCCATCTAAATAACTGTTGACTTTTTCAGTTAAGTGCCATACGTGATACATGTTTGGACGATCATGTCTCTCCACAACTTCCTCATCTAAATAACTGTTGACTTTTTCAGTTAAGTGCCATACGTGATACACACTTGACGATCATGTCTCTCCACAACTCCCTCATCTAAATAACTGTTGACTCTTTCAGTTAAGTGCCATACATGATACACACTTGATGATCATGTCTCTCCACAACTTCCTCATCTAAATAACTGTTGACTCTTTCAGTTAAGTGCCATACATGATACATGTTTGAACGATCGTGTCTCTTTCGATCCGTGACTGACTAGGTAGAAGATTTATCTGCAGTAGGTTGCCATTTCTTTCTGTATTTGACTGGTTACCAGCCAGAGTTATAGGACCCAATCTGTATTGCTATTTAACCCAATGCTGGAGAGAGAAGAGATGGATTCATATCTTTCCCAAGAGTATTTGTGTGTAAGTGAACAAAACTAATTTGACAGTAATTTGAACTTGGCTCTCTGACTTTTCATTCCTGGCTAATCTTTCATAAAAGAAACGAAATCACTTTACTACTAGGGTTTATAGAATAGCAACAACTTACAAATTTAGGCAGTTTTCTCATTCTGAGCCAATTACACCACAATACACATCTTATCTAATCTAAGTTGATAAACAAGGGAAGAAAGTTAAGTGGCTTCATGCAATATTTCTATATCTGTAAATGCAACTTCATTGCAGACTGACTATTGGCCAATTCAAAAAGAAAATTTTTTTTTTTTTAATAATTTTTAAAGAACATTTAGTTGCCCATTAGCAATATTCTAATCCTAAGCTTTAAATTTAAACATGTTCCGTACAATTCTATTCTGCCAGTTGACAAAACAAATCCACTATGAGTTTCTTTTGGACTCGCAAATTTTTTTTTTTTTTTTTAACAACATTTGAACCACAGTGCTTTTTTAAGCCTGTAAACCAACTTATATCTGGGGTGGACAATTTACAGCCCGTGAGCCACATTAGACCAACCACAGAATTTTCAATTTCCTGCGGAAACATTCAGGAAAAATAATTAAATCTAACATTTTTTTCAACTTATCACTGTAAAAGTTAGTGCAAAGCTAAAGTTAACTTGAACCGAGAATTGCTCAATTTTCCATTGAATCACTTTATCCATCTCGACAAACATCAGTTTTTGGTTTTTCCACAGCGTTATCTTGAACAATGCCATCAATCTCTAGCTCAGTGTAGAGAGAGTGAAAGCAAAAAAGAAAAAGTTGGAAGAAAGCTCGTTGCCCTTGTTACATAACCTTAGCTCGTTGCCCTTGTTACATAACCTTAGCTCGTTGCCCTTGTTACATAACCTCAGCTCGTTGCCCTTGCTTACATAACCTCAGCTCGTTGCCCTTGTTACATAACCTCAGCTCGTTGCCCTTGTTACATAACCTCAGCTCGTTGCCCTTGTTACATAACCTCAGCTCGTTGCCCTTGTTACATAACCTCAGCTCGTTGCCCTTGTTACATAACCTCAGCTCGTTGCCCTTGTTACATAACCTCAGCTCGTTGCCCTTGTTACATAACCTCAGCTCGTTGCCCTTGTTACATAACCTCAGCTCGCCCTTGTTCCCTTGTTACTCATAACCTCAGCTCGTTGCCCTTGTTACATAACCTCAGCTCGTTGCCCTTGTTACATAACCTCAGCTCGTTGCCCTTGTTACATAACCTCAGCTCGTTGCCCTTGTTACATAACCTCAGCTCGTTGCCCTTGTTACATAACCTCAGCTCGTTGCCCTTGTTACATAACCTCAGCTCGTTGCCCTTGTTACATAACCTTAGCTTGTTAGTATAGATATATACGTAAATTTGTTTTACTTATTTCAAACATGTATTATGCATATAATTTATATTTACACTTTACATTGAATGAAATATTTACGTAAACTAATGAATTTTAGAAGGTATGGCCCTTCACTAAATGCTGCCCACACAAGGTGAGTCCTGGGCCAAATTAATTGCCCACCCCCGGCCTATATAACCTTTGGTTTCTTCATTATTATTCTTACCACTTGTTTTTGTCATATCTAACATCTTTCTTCTCACAACTCATCCTTACCAATCATTTTCCTTTTATAAATGCACGGGTCTTTCTATCAAAAATGTTTGACAGAAAGACCCGTGCATTTACAAAAGGAAAATGGTTGATAGATTGGCGGACCTGAAGGAGACTACCACCACCTGTAAATTGGTTGATTATCAATTTGTTTCTGACTTTTTTCAGTGCAATCTTATCAATTAAACCCTAAAACTTCTGACTGACAAAAAATTTGTAAAAATTTCAACAGTTAAACAATGGGGGGGGGGGGGCTCAGTTTTTTATACAACCTTATAGTAAATCGATCCTGTGCAATTAACTTTTTTGCTTGCACATATTCAGCAACTGAATCCTTTACAAAATTTTTTTATAAATCCATTCTTGGAGTTTCTGAGGAAGATGTCATCGTAAGAACTGAAGAAAACTTGAAAAAGACAAAAACAAGAGCAACAACTCGTCCCAAAAAAAACAAAACAAAACGGCCCCAACGCAAGTGTTTCCAAAATGGAGGATCGATTATGAGAAACTGATCCCCCCCATAAAATTGTTAAAATATTGAAATTTTTTTAGATTTTCTTTGATAATCGGAAACTTTATGCAATAATCAATAAGACTGCTCTGAAAAAAGTAAAAAAAAAAATGACAAACAACAAATTTAAAGGTGGTGGTAGTCTCCTTCAGGTCCAACAAAATAAGCTTTTAAAACAAATGAAGTGTAACTGTCCGCTTTAAAATGAAGAAACCCCTTGCAATTTTAACGAAAGATTTTCATATTTTTTAGGCAGAACTGAAGAAACTGGAGACAAATATTAAGACTGGCAAACAGGACCGGGAAAAAATCAAAGAAAGAATAAACGAGATTAAAAACAGGTAAAATTTGCTACTGAGCCTATGAGACCTTATTTATTTGGATCATGACATCGACATTGAAACTATCACTGGAAATTAATTTTGTCGAATTTAAGTTGATGGTTCATTAAACATAAGCTTAACATGATTTCCAAGGTTCAAAATTGGACAGTTTCCAATTTTTATTAATGGCTTAGTTTTCTTGTGTGTAAAACGGAGTTTTTCATGGCCCAACACCCTTTAAACTTCAGAATTTGTGTGTGCACGCACACACACACTAATAAAAGCAAATTGTTGTATTCTTTAAAGAGGTTACAAACAGACATGGTGGTACTCAATGGAAAGAACAGCAACACGTGCATTGATGAAAAACGAGAGGTTTATTGTAAAGAGAATACATTACGGCAAAACAGAAAATCTAATGACAGGCAAGTAATTGCCGAAGCAAGTCACAGGTATCTCCAGTGCTCACTATGGCTACTCATATAGTCAGTCCACATTGGTGATGGGAAGTGTGGAACATTCCATTACAACACAAATCTTGATAGCTTATATCACTAGGATAAAACCATTAAACATTAGATTGAAGATAAATGTTGGTTGGTTGTTTTGTTTTTATCGCAAATCAACCCTGGCGGGTCATTTATTGCCAACTAAACTTTATTTATTTATTGCTGATAATACCTTTTTCTTTCAACAATTTATTGTTGTTTTTTATATAAGTTTTGTGTCTAGTAATACTTCTTTCTTTTCGAGTATCAAGATTCATTGGGATTTTTGGGCAGGGTCCCCAAGTCCTACCCTTGTTATTTAACCCATGACTGGAGAAAAGGGACAGATTAAGGCCTCTGATTAAGAGGTTATGAGGAGCATGGAACCACCTCTTAATTGCTGTTGTTCCCAGGTCCACTCTTACTATTTCACCTGTTGTACACTCTGGTCTTCTCCAGGTGTCTATCATTGTCACTATCTTAGAATCTTGAGCCGTACCAATTATTCATTGTTAGAGGCTAGATTGTTAACATTACATTGTCTATACCAGAAGATATTTCATGTCAGTTAATTTATTCTTTATGATGTTGCTGTTAAAATCTTCTTTTAGTCACGGTCCTGGGTATTACTGTAAACTACATCTGGCAGCAAGGCCTCTGATTGGGAGGTTGTGAGGATCATGGAACCACCTTTTAATTGCTATTGTTCCCAGGTCTACCCTGACTTGGAGTGGTAGCACCTGTTAGGGTCCCAGCTATGGGCAAATAGTTAACCCCCAAACTGGAGTCAAAACACTATGAAAATATAAAAATGCACTTTTATAGAAATATATACATAAAAATAGACTTTTATAGGAGGATATACATTTTTGGAGAAAATATTATTACCATAACACATTTTTGAAAGAAAAAATTATTCTCTGCAAAACCTTTTTGAATATAAAACTAGAAGACATTTTCAGTTTTCTAAAATAAGAAAGAATAAAAACAAAAAATTTTCATTAAAATTTGACTAAATCAACCTTCTCGCTATAACTGAACATTAAAAAAAAAACAAACCTTAAAACCCCAATTTTTTAGCATTAAATAACCCACAAAGGTGTTGATTTGCCATTAAACAAAAGTCAAACTTAAATAAAAATCAGGATTTATGTTATTTGTAAAACATAAGGGGAGAGAACCCATCAGGTAATAGTGAGTTTTCAATGCAGTTGGAAAACCTCAAAAATTACATTTCACGCATGTTTACATGTATAAAGTGTCTGAGTCTAATAAATTCAAAATATGAATTCCTTTATATAAGTAATTGCAGGAAGTGATGAAATTTTTTTTGTTGCAAATTTGACAGCCAATTATTAAAATTCATTAACTTTCATTTTGATAATCTTTAAAAATCATCATATTTCTTGTCACTCATCTGAATCTCTGAAAAGTTTCAGCAGGGTCACAATTCAAATTTGTTGTCTGCTGACGCGTTGATTCTAACCATATTGACTGTAATATACAACATCCAATTTCCTAGCTTATCGTTTGGAAGATGGTAAGAAAAAATATTATGATCACAATGTGATAAGCAAACTAACAACATTGACTTGCATTTTGTAGTTCACTGCAGTTGAATTACGAAGCAGAAAAACAAAGACGAGAAAAGAATATTCATGCCTTGAAAGAAAAAGTGGAAGCAATCAAGCAACAAAAGCATGCGAAGGAAGTTGAAAAGGATTTGTATCATGAAGCTGTCACCAAATACAAAAATGATGTCTATCGAGTTGAGTAAGAAACTTTTTTCCTTTTCTCATGTTGATGACATTCAATCATTTTACACATCAATTGATTGCTGCTATATACAGGATGCAATGGATAAATTGTCTAAATTACACAAAAATATCTTGAAATACTGAAGAGCAAATCTAATCTAATCTAAATCTATTTAAACTTATTTATAAATGGAACTTTGTCTGTGTGTGTGTCCGTTAGCTATAGACTCTGAAACGGCTGAACCAATTTTCTTGAAAATTAACACAGTTGTACTTTAAGCGTCTGCGAGTGTTCTTAGCTAGGTTTTGTGTCGAGTTACCCATGATAAATATCGATAATCGAAAAAATTCGAGTTATAGAAGGAGTGGTCTGATTTTAATCAAATTTGATACACTCATAGACAAAGACATAAGAAATGATATACAGAAGTTTCAAGGTTGCAGTTCATACAATAGTGCAGAAATCGATAATATATATATATATATATATATATATAAAAGGTTAGATGTTTGTGTGTGTGTCTGTTTATCTGTCTGTTTATCCTTTATACAAATACACAATTTTTATTCAATTCAACTTTGCCTTTCACAAGGTCATAGGAAGATTGTGTTGTGACAGTCCTCCTACTTGGGAAGGTCCAAATCCCCCAGAAAATCAACATTTGAAATCCTGGCATTGATTAAATAGTATATAGGTGGTGTGGGCTGAAATGTTTCCATCTTGACAAGGAATGGAATGGGAGTAACCATGAAATGCACAGATTAATCTCCATATTTACTCGTCATATCTTTTCTTGGGGTTTGTAAGCACTTCCCTATCAACAAAAATCACACTTGTGTTTGGTTATTGAAATAATATGAGTTTGGCTTCCAGTATCCTCACTCAGCGTGCTCATCTGTGCATATATTTAGCACTTATTCTGTCGGCTACATTGCTCGCTTACTACTGTGATGGAACTGGCCAGGGATGTGGCTTGAAGTTGATACAGAAGAGGTAAGATGCTTTTTCTACTTTAGATGAACTTACAAGAATGACCAATATATTGATGAATTTCTCTGGTCTTCGGTGATCAACTTATTTCAGTCTTGAAGAATAGATCTTTATATTGGGACTTCAAACAATGGTAGTAAATCAATGACCCAATTTCTTTGTTTTCAAGACTAAATTTTTTTGGCAAAGTAGTTATGTGCATTGTGGTGCAGTGGATATTGGCTTGGAATGAGAAATCGGGGAGCCGAGTTCAAATTCCAGTTTGAATTCATTGCATTCACTTACGTGCAAATACCCTTGGGAAAGGTATTAATCCATCTCTTCGTTCCAGCTATGGATTAAATAACAGGACAGGTTGGGTTCTATAGCCTTGGCTGGCAACCAATCTACCACAGAAAGCAATCGCAGCCTACTGCGGGATAATCTTCTGCCCAGTCTTTCGAGACATGATCGCCCAAGTATGTTTTACGTATGGCACTTAAATGACTGAGTTATTCCTGTGGGATTTCTTTATTTTATAAGAATAGAGAACATATCCACCACGTTCAATAGAATCATGTATTAATACTAGTTTACTCATGTCATGAAATGATTGTGACTTATAAACTTAATGTCTCAGTACCCCCCCCCCCTTTTTAGCAGAGCTCATATTACAATCCTGATGTTTTTAATTGGTTTTCTCTAGCACTCTGTATTAATAGTTCCCATATTGTATTTCTATACTTGGCTGGCTTAGGAAATTTTTGTGGCCCAACATATGTGCTGATTCTGTAAGTTTTCATATTTTCCAGTGTCTATTATTTCAACCTCATCCCACATATGTGGTCAGCTATGCTTGATTTTTTTTCTATTTCCTCTCATGTTATGGCCTTGTAGTGTTTTTGCAGCTTTATCTCAAAAGGGGCGAACCATTTCTCCTTTATATATCTTACTGTAGCTGCATAGTTCTATGAGTCATGCCTCTTCTAGATGTCTCCAAATTGGTTATCTCCCTTTAAGTAGAACAATCTGCCCCAGGTGAATGAAATAAAGGGTTCGTTTTGAAATTCCAATCACCTGAAGAAGGTTGGAGCGTACAATGGCCGAAATGTCAAGAATATGGCAACAGGGATGGGGACAGCAGTCCGAACGATGTAAATAGTGTAATTAATCACAATGCCTCATCTTAGAAATATAGACAACTAATACTGGCTTTATATTACTATTTTATTATTTCATATTAATTTCCATGTTAATATGTTAAATATATTGACCAAACATGAGTTTTAATGGGATATATTTGTGGCAGTCTGCTGGAGGAGGTATGGTAAATGATGTACAATAATTAAGAGAGATGTCCCATTTATTTACAACTCATAGTTATTCAGCCACCCCGGTTTCTTTGGAGAAATGATGTATTTCGTACTATTTATAGTATTTGTTGCCGAATGAGAATGGAGTGGTTCATTTGTTATTATTACTTTGCAAAATTTTACAAGACAAGGAAGCAAAGATGAACTCGTCCGAATCACCCTAAATTTTCTTCATTCTTTCATTGATGAAATTGCAATATAGGTAATTATTAAATCTTAATAAATTCATTTGATGCACATGTTATTGTGCAGTATTAACAAAGGAACCATTCTATTCTCATTTACAATTATTCACTTTGCAATAGATACTAGAAAGTGGTGTGGGGTGCATCATATTTTTTAAACACTGGGGTGGCCTAATGGTTGTGATTAGTAGTGTAAGTCGGGATGTCCGTTGTGGCTCAGTGGATATCGGCTCAGAACGAGAAATCGGGGAACCGAGTTCGAATTCCAGTTAAATTCCTTACATTCGCTTACACGCAAATACCCTTGGGAAAGGTACTAATCTGTCTCTTTCCTTCCAGTTATGGGTTAAATAATGGGACAGATTGGGTTCTATAGCCTTGGTCGGCAACCAGTCTACCGCAGAAAGCAATGGCAACCTACTGCGGGATAATCTTCTGCCCAGTCAGTCATGTCTCTTTCGAGACATGATCGCCCAAGTGTGTATCGCGCATGGCACTTAACTGACTGACTGAGTGTAAGTCGACCTATAGTTTAAGAAATATTCTTTTTGGCTCGAAAATTTGACTTGTACACCATAATTTACAATAGATATTTGGATATAACAAAGCAAATGTAAGAATAAACTCTATATACAGTTAATCTAGGTGTAGGATTCAATTAATAAATATAAGCTTAAACAAACTAAATAGGCGATCATGGCTCTCCACAATTTCCTGTAAATTGTAACTCTTAATAAATTTTGTCTTTTTGTTATCTCTTAAACATTGCTTCACTATCTATTTACTCAAGCTCTCTTGGTATGTTGTGCACTGTTTCCCTATGTTCAATATGTCCTGTGAGTATCAAATTTTCCGAGCCCTCTTTCCTCATGTGCCCTTGAAACTTCAACTACCTCTTCTGATTTGTCTATATTTCTGAGATGAGGTGGTATTTGCAGTGTTTGGACTGTTGTCCTCATCCTTGTTGCTCATGGCTATGGGCAAACAGTTAACCCACAAACTGGGGTCAGAACACTATAAAAGTATAAAAATAGACATTTATGGAAATATATCTATCTATTGCCCGGTTCACACTCCACCCACGTCTATTGAACAGGTTAAGAGGCTCATCCCTTGTTCCCTGTTTAGGATGTGGTTTCCGGCTTTCTCTTTTCCAATCTTCTCACTTTGTTTTTTTTTTCAATTGGAGTAGATAGACTAAACTATCGACCAGTTCACACTCCACCCACGTCTATTTGTTAAATATCGCCGTACGACGACAAAATAACGAGAACACGCATATATAAAAATATAAGGTTATATTTTTATTCTTGACGACGAACCCGTGTGGAATAGAGAATGGAAGAGTGAGAGCGCACATAGAATGGGTCGACGGGTGTGTAGTCTTGACTGAGGTGTCTCTCTGCTTCCACTGGCTGTTCTCTGCTGGCGAATCCGTGTGTCGAGGTCTTTTTATCGTCTTCTAGAACCGGGACTTTCCTTCCGGTTTTGCCTCGCCCACGCAACGCTCACGTAATTCCAAGAGACACCTGTTCTGTTTGCCTCCGTAGTCATTTCCGCCGCTGTCGGAAATAAGGTCAACGACATCCGCTCCAGGCCCCGACAGGATGTATTTCTCAAACACCTGTCTTGTCGTTCGCCGACCCCTTCACCGACGGGAAACACCATCGCTTGCATCAACCTTCCTCGGGTGGGACCAGATTGCTATATTACATATTGAACAGGTTAAGAGGCTCATCCCTTGTTCCCTGTTTAGGATGTGGTTTCCGGCTTTATTTTTTCCAATCTTTTCACTATTATATAGCCCCCTGCACATCAGTAGCATTACCACCTTGCTCGGGGTGATACGATTAAAAAAAAAAAAAATATATATACATAAAAATTGACTTTCATAGAAAAATATACATTTTTAAAGGAAAAATATTACCAACAATACATTTTTGAAGAAAAAATATAACCATAACACATTTTTGAAGAAAAAATTATTCTCAGCAAAACATTTTTGAATATAAAACTAGAAGACATTTTCAGTTTTCTAAAATAATGAATAAAAACAAAAAAATTTCATTAAAATCTGACTAAATCTTCTCACTATGACCGAACATTACAAAATAAAAATACCTTAAAACCCCACCTTTTTGGCATTACAGCGATAGTATTATGACTTACTGCCTGACACTATCTTATAAGATTTTGAGATGTTAATGTTATTGTTTGTTCAAAAGAAATATGAATGTCTCCAGAGTGATTCAAGCAGTGCTAAAATGTTGGTTTCTTTTTTTATTTTTTTCAATTGGAGTAGATAGACTAAACTATTGCCCGGTTTGACACTCCACCCATGTCTATTGAACAGGTGTAGAGGCTCATCCCTTGTTTCCTGTTTAGGATGTGGTCTCCGGCTTTCTCTTTTCCAACCTTTTCACTCTTTTCTTTTTTATTTTTTCAATTGGAGTAGATAGACTAAACTATCACCCAGTTTGACATTCCACCCATGTCTATTGAACAGGTGTAGAGGCTCATCCCTTGTTTCCTTGTTTAGGATGTGGTTTCCAGCTTTCTCATTTCCAATCTTTTCATTCTTACGTAGCCCCCTGCACATCAGTGGCGTTACCGCCTTGCTCGGGGTGATATGATTAAAAAAAAAAAAAAAAAAAAAAAATTCTCACCAAACTTCACACAAATATTCTTTAGGTTGTGTCTGAGCTCCAGAACCATGGATTAGTTTTAAAGCTTCCATTACACCCAAGCAATGCCAGGATATACTGCTAGTTTATTCAATAAAATCGTCATTGGCTTCAACCACAGTCTCCAGACAACTTCACAATCACCTGCAATTCTTTTGAGCAGTCCCCTTGTTTAAGTTGGTGAATGCTGCCATAATCCTTGCTAGCAGTTCATCTTTGGTGTTAAAAGGAGTTTTATTGGTTTCTTGCTCAAATGCACCACACACAAATAGGGTTGCCGTTTGGGGAGTTAGGTGGTGAAATGTTAGGGGTTATGTGGTTGCAGAAACTGTCTGACAGCCATGACTAGGTTCTGCTGCTTATGTGGCATGGTGCAGAGTCCTGTTGAACAGTCATAGTATCTTCCAGCAGCCACCCTCTTGAGCCAGGGCAGCACTACTTCCTCAAAGCATTTGATGTAGGCCTCCATCTTCAGTCTGAAGCCCTCACCAACAACTTTGAGAGTTCTTTTTTTATGAGTACGATTAGAGTGAGTTTTCAGAGTTGCTGTATCTTTGTAATCACCATTAGACTCATCGGACCCTTTACAGATCTTTTGCATTGTCCTCAGATTGACACACAAACACTCTGAAATGTTCGTATTTGTTGTGGGGGCGTTACCCACTTAACTATGAACTCTTCCTACCAGTATATTAACTGAGAGTTAATCACTCTCGTGTCTTCAGTTCAGCTCAGCACAGTCTGTCTGTCTGTTTGTCTGTCTGTCAGTCACTAGTAAGCCAAGCTTATGTTTACTCTGTTCTCTTGTATCTATTTTTGACTTAATTTATGTTGTTAACCTTACCACCGTATTTCGAGTTATCATTTCGTAGTCCTATTACCAGCCCACGTCAGTATTGAAGCTTTCGACATGAATGCCAAGTGCTACAGTATGCCATTTCAAAATTCCTGGCAGAGTTAATTGTGTCGCAGTACTCTTTGCATTATAGATGGTGCCCAACTGACCCTATTATAGTGTGCAGTCAACAAAAACAAACAAATCACATGCGTGGAATCTAAACTTATATATAAATGGAACTTTGTGTGTGTGTATTTGTGTATGTGTGTTCCGTTACCTATAGACTCCGAAACGGCTGAACCGATTTTCTTGAAAATTTACACAGTTGTACTATAAGCATCTGCGAGTGTTCTTAGCTAGGTTTTGTGTGAGGTACTCCCAATAAATATCGATAATCGAAAAAATCAGGTTATAGAAGGAGTGGTCCAATTTTAATCAAATTTGATACACTCATAGACAAACACATAAAAAACGATATTCAGAAATTTCAAGGTTGCAATTCTTACAATAGTGCAGAAAATTGATAATATATATATATATATATATATAAGGCAAGATGTTTGTGTGTGTGTCTGTTTATCTGCCTGTATGTCTGTATTTTTTTAGCCCTCGTATTTTAGTTTTTGCTTCGGGTTTGGCTCTAAGTTGGTATAATTGTAGTTCTTAGTCTCGGCCATGATACCATTTACTCAGAGGACTTATTTAGCCTTCAAAATTCAGTTTACGACAAAAAAAACTTATTTGATATCGATACCAGGAAATGAAAATTTGAATTACATCCATTCATTTTTCTTTCAGTCTACGGTTTCGCTTTAACTGGAAACAACTATTGCTTTTTAGCCTTTCGTGCCAACGTCCAAAGAGTCTGAGCTCCAGGACCATGGATTAGTTTTAAAGCTTTCATTACACCCGAGCAATGCGGGGCTATACTGCTAGTATATATATATATATGTGTGTGTGTGTGCTATTGGTAAATTGTCGCAATTATTTTATTATTTCAAATATTCTTTAGGCTGAGTCTGAGCTCCAGAACCATGGATTAGTTTTAAAGCTTTCATTACACCCGAGCAACGCCAGGCTATACTGCTAGTTAAAAGTATAAAATGGCAACAATTTACTCATCCCATCCTGTACAGTCACTAGTGGAATGGAAAAAAGCATTTTTAATTATTTACTTGAATTTTTCTAAAAATAAATCATAAACTGATTTTGTTTTGTTTTTTCTCTTGTTGTCTTTCCTCAACTTCGATTCTCTGGGTTTAGTAATGTTGATTTTGTTGCATGTGTTCCCTGCAGTATGGAAATGCGTAATCTAAAGACTGCCATTGAAGATAATCAACGGGAATTGAATAACCTGAGGTCTGCTGTAAAGAATAAATTGAGGAAGTATGGTCCCCGCATTCCCGATGTAATTGCTCGAATACATATGGATTACAAACGCGGCAGGTTTCACCGGAAACCCATTGGCCCTGTTGGTGAGTTGCCACTCATAAAATTGTTATTCTAATAATTTTTGTCTTAATCCATCATCTGTGACATTTGTTAAAAACAGACATTCCATTAATTGTGTTTTTTAATTTAAAAAACTTTTAAAACACTTATTTTTACACATAACAAACAAATTACCTGTTGATACATTTTTATAGCATAACTTTAACAGATTTGAATCAAAGCTAAACATTTTAATATTAAAAATGACTCATAATTTGAACAATACAATTACTCCCCTTTCTATTCACACCATTCTCTCTTGACTATTTTTTTTTTCATTTCTTTCTTTCTTTCTAATCCACATAAACATGGCCGTGCTTAGGGCCCCTGCAGACCCTGAGCGGAGGGTGCAAGTTCCCTAAGGGCCGCAAGGCTCCAGGAAGCCACAAGGCTCCTTAGCTCCGCAGATCTATTGTAATGGAAAATAAAAAATAACAAAATATTTATTAGGATTAACTGGAAAATTATTATCATACTTGTATGTTGAAATAGATATCTATCAACCCGTCTCTCTCTCTCTCTCTCTCTCTATATATATATATATATATATATATATGTTTTTTTTTTTAATCGTATCACCCCGAGCAAGGCGGTAACGCCACTGATGTGCAGGGGGCTACGTAATAGTGAAATATATATATATATATATATATAATCTTTGATATACGCCTTCCGGGCCCTGAAGAGGCCTCAAATCATTTGTAATTAAAACAAAAAATGAACTTGAAAGATTAATAGATTACAGATATGTTTCAACATACATGCAAGAACATAACGTATATTCAAACTTTCAGGATATCATAAAATCTAGTGACTCTGACAGTCTGCGAAGTTTATAAACAGGAAATATCAACCTTAGTGCCAGGCAACTTGAGATTTTGGAAAGACATGTCTCGTAAGGCCCGATCCTAATATCTAAGTTCCGAGAGTATGTTATTTTTACTTTACTGTAATCTTATATTAAGCAGCATATGCACAGACCATAACCAAAATACTGTATGCTATTTTGTGAGAGATTTTGAAAGAGAAAAATTTTTTTTTCTTTTTCTTTTTTTTTTTTTTTACTGAAATATCATGGCTCCTGTGTCCATTGTAAACAGAAAAAAAAAACAGCTGAGTCATGGCCAAGGGTGTAGAGGCCAGAAATTTTGTTATTAGGTCGCGGGATACAATAACAAACCTACCTATTTTTACTATATTGTACAGTACACACACACATATATACACACAATTACTGCTACAACCACCAGCTTCAGCTGCTACTGATACAGTCATGCTCCCTCCTCCTACTCTCTCACTCTTTACAACCCTTCTGTTTGGCAAAGGTGAGAGAAAGGCTGAGGAGAGTCGCATTTAAAAAGATAGAGGGGGAAGGAAAAGCTCGTGTAGAGAGTAAGTGGTGTTACAGACTGAGGAACTAAGGAAGGAATTATTATATAATATTTGTATTTTAAAAAGGCAATATTTATTTGTACATAATCATAAAATCTCAACCAAAATTTTTTACCAATTCTCAAATTAATTATTGAAACAGTAAAAAAAAATATGTATAATTATATCCGAATGATTTTGTTGATATTGAAAAAAATTTTTTTCAGGTGAGTGGATTAAACTGAAAGATTCTGAATGGGCTCTGGCTGTTGAAAGTTGTCTGAAATCGCTTGTTCATGCCTTTTGTGTAAATGATCACGAAGACTCCCTTCAGCTAGAGAAAATTTTCAAAGAAGTCTGTCCTGAAATCAAACCACCATTGTTTATTATCAGCCAGTTTCAGGTTTGTCATTGCAATATCTATTCGGGTATTTTTCTGACGTACTAAAACATCGTGTTGATAGTAGCAGCAACATAATTTCAAGAAGTAACCATGCATTGCTTTAGATTGTGTTTAATTTTGATTAGCAAAACACCTTAAATTTCAGGTACAACACTGATTTTTCTGGCACCTATTTTATCTTATTTACCTTGAAAAGTAAACGAGATGAGGTATTGTAATTATTTACACTGTTTACAATGTTCGGACTGTTGTCCTCATCTTTGTTGCCATATTCACTGTCAACATGTGTCTATATTTCTGAGATGAGGGACTGCAATTATCTACACCATTTACATTGTTCGGATTGTTGTCCTCGTCTTTGTTTCCATAGTCACTGTCAACATGTGTCTATCTTTCTGAAATGAGGGACTGCAATTATCTACACCATTTACATTGTTCGGATTGTTGTCCTCGTCTTTGTTACCATATTCACTGTCAACATGTGTCTATATTTCTGAGATGAGGTATTGTAATTATTTACACTATTTATAATGTTCGGACTGTTGTCCTCACCTTTGTTACCATATTCACCTTCAATATCTGTCTATATTTCTGAGATGAGGGATCGTAATTATTTACGCCATTTATATTGTTCGGACTGTTGTCCTCGTCTTTGTTGTCATATTCATGACATTTCAGCTGTTTATGTTCTTGCTTATTTCGGAATCTGTCTATATTGCTGAGATGAGGTATGGTAATTATTTATGCTTGCCATATTACACTATTTAGACTTAATTATTTACATAGTGAACTGACCTTTCTAGCAGCAAATTTAGCTATTGATTCAATGTAGTCATTTCACTTGAGATTCGCTGAGCTATGCTGAGAAGGCATAGTGTATTGCTTTTAGGGAGACTAGCCTGGTCCGTGCTGATAGGGGCTAATAGAGATTGTCTGTAGTGGTTAAAGGATATCAGCTTCGTTTTTGAAGCATAAAAATTTATCAGCCATTTCCAAGCCCACTCTAACACAAATAGGAGGTTCTTTTTAAGATCTGCAGCAAGGCAGATTTCTTATCGAGGCTGGAGTAAATGGTGGTGTCATCAGTTTAGATGTCTACTTGGGATCTGATTACATCAGGGAGATCATTGATGAAGATCAGAAAAAGCATAGGACCTCGAATAGAGGCCTGAGGGACACCGAGATTCATATGATAGGATCTGAAAGCCTACCCATTCAATATTACCTTCATCATGCGATTTGATAGGAACAATTACATTAGATCAAACAAGCATCCAGTTATACCATAGCCCTGTAGCTTTTGCAGAAGGCCAGCATGCCAGACTCTGTCAAATGCTATAGAGATATCCGGAGCAACAGCTTGAGCTTCGCCATTCTTATCAAGAGTCTGGTATATATACTCTGTGATGTCGTTAGCATATCAGCAGTAGACCTGGTGAAGCAGAAGCCATACTGTTTGTCAAAGAAGAGGCTGTTGGCTGAGAGATGTTGAACCATGTCAGCATTAATAATAGCCTCAAACACTTTGTCAAAAATTGGTAGGAAGCTGATAGGGCGATAATTAGAGGGGTTTGAGGGTTCTTCAGAGTTCTTAAACACAGGAACCACAGAGAAGGAATTCCAACAGGCAGGAAAACAAGAAGCAGAGAGGCAGTAGTTGTAGAATTGGAAGAAGACACAGGAAAGTTCAGGGGGCACATTTCTTCAGGATGATGATTGGGATTCCGACACCTCCACTTGCCTTATGGAGGTCAAGATTTGAAATTATGTTAAAGACCAGCAAGTGGGTAATGTAAATGTCACTCAATTGAGCCTCAGTTCTAGTTGGGAAGTCGGGTGCAGATACTTCAAACAAATCAAATGTGGAGATGGTGGAGAATCTGCGAGCAAAGCACTTGGCCTTGTCCACTGAAGTTGTGAGGACCGCAAATTTATTGAATAAAGGAGGGATTGAGGGCCTGCTGTTGTTTAGCACACTTTAGCAGAACAGCCAGTCGTCTTTGGAGCCAAACTTGTGGGATGCTATACGCTGCATCATTCTGTCAGCAAACAACAACTTAGCATCGTTTAGGATCCTCTTGCACTCATTACGAGCAGAGGCAAAAAAGGGGCTATTATAATCAGAGGCATGGCTATGATAGAACCGGAAGAAGTGATTCCTGTGGGCAATAGTAGCTGAACAAGCAGGGAGGACCAGGGGACAAATGGAGTTTGTCAAAACTTCCTGACTAGGATGAAAGTATTGATGCCAGCTTTAGATAGACTCTTCTATCGCCCGGTTCACACGCCTCCCACATCTATTGAACAGGTGTAGAAGTTCATCCCTTGTTCCTTGTTCAAGGAGTGGTATCCAGCTCTTTTTGTCTCCTCAGACCTCAGTATTGGTGCTTCTGCGGTTTTTCTGCAATGTGCATGGTCAGTGGCAATGTCTCTTCATTGTGAGGGCAACTGGTTGGCAATTTTTTTGGTTGCTGCTTCCAACTGGTAGTTAGGAGCCCTATCTCTCATATAGCGTTAAGAGTGGCTGCTTTGATCAGCAGTTGCATAATATTCAGGGTTCTTGCAGTGCCATATTGCGCATGGGTAGGTGTCCCTGCAGACGCTTTCAGTGGGCAACCCCGAGGTCACACTTTGCTGCAGCCCATGGCAGTTCCCTTCCAGTGCATGTCACAGCTAATGACCATTTGCTTCCTCTACTCAAGGTCTCTTTTCAACAACAACATTGACACCCCCTGTAACCTGTCACTCTTTTTCATAACATTCCTCCTATGTAACCCTCTGCACAACAGTTCTCTCCTGATGTGTTGTTGGCGAAAGGGATCCCTTGAGAGATGTTTCTGTTTGTGATTTTTAAAGCAATATACTGTAGAATATTTGGTATTTGAGTCAGGTAAATTCCGATAGAGACGAACTCAAAAGAACTCAATGTTAAATTTATTTATTTAATTTAACAGACCCAAAAGATACAGCAGTTAATCTCTCTCTCTCTCTCTTTCCTCTCTCTCTTTCTCCTCTCTCTCTTTTTGCTCTTTCTCTTTCCCTTTTGCTCTTTTTGTTTTTTTTCTCTTTTGCTCTTTTTAACTGTTAATTAACTGTTGTATCTTTTGGGTCTAATGAGCAGCTTTTTTCTTGCTGTAAAATACGTATTACCCATGAAATTGTAGAATATCTAAAAAAAATTGAGTTTATATATATATATATATATATATATATATATATATATATATGTAAAAATATACTCAGTTATAATCTGAGATTAAGGACAGAATGGTTAAATAAAATAAAGACAAGAGGAAAACTGTATTTTAAATCGCCTACGCGTTTCGTTCTGTGATGGACTTTATCAAGGCAAAAAGACGAAATGAGCTTTATTCTAAATTACATATCTATAAACAAACAGTGTTGGCAACCACAAAAACGCTCACGGATCATTTCACAAGATTAACAGAATATTTTAGTTTTTAGAATTTCTTCATGTGTAGTGTAAAATCATGAGATGTTAAAATGAAGGGAATTTGACTGTTTGTTTATAGATACGTAATTTAGAATAAAGCTCATTTCATCTTTTTGCCTTGATAAAGTCCATCACAGAACGAAACGCGTAGGCAATTTAAAATACAGTTTTCCTCTTGTCTTTATTTTATTTAACCATATATATATATATATATATATATATATATATATATATAATGCAGTTCAAGCAGTATTGGTAATTAATTTACTATTATTTACCATAGTGTTTTATTTTTATTAACCAGAATTATTTTAATAATAAATTTCTGGATTATTCATGAGTTGCTTTGTCTTAATTGTTATTGTAAGTAACTGTATAGACAAGTATTCAGTTTTGTAATTATTTCGAACTTTTATTCTCATCTTGGTTGATATAGATGTTATAATAAACACGTTTCGACCAAGTACCCTCTGGTCATCAAAATCCATCTGACACTGAATATATGAAAATATACCACTAAGGCCCTTCAGGATGGTGGTGTA